>CM062294.1:192597266-193197266 GCA_031216915.1 Pictodentalium vernedei | reverse complement strand
CCGTAGGGGACTAATAATATACAAATTTTTAGAGCGGCAAAATTATACTTCAGAAGATGTAGAACCATATTCTAAGGAGCTGTTCATGTTACTGAGCTCATGCAAATATACAAATGGAATATATACAGTATCTTATAGTCCACAACATCACTTATAGCCTATAAGTTATAGGCTTTTTGAAACAGTTATGTTTTGAGATCTTTCTTGAAAAGTTTGACATTTGACAGTCTTTTTAGGTGTTCTGGTAAATTATTCCACAAGTGAGGGCCAGCAAATGAGAATGACCTATCTCCAAATGTCTTACACCTATGTTTTGGAACATGTAGTAGCATTTTACCATCGGACCTCAGGTTGTATTGACACACATTCTTGGTATTAAGGAGGTCTTCTAAGTAGGCTGGTGATATGTTGTTTTGTGTCTTAAATACTAATAATAAAGTTTTGAAAATTATTCTGTTCTTGACTGGCAGCCAGTGCATATATCCCTCAGAACAGCAGTGATGTGTTGAGATCTTGATACCCTGCATACCACTCGGGCTGATGCATTTAGTACCATCTGCAGGCGAGAGTAATGATATTATGGAAGGTTGAACAGTAAGGCATTACAATAATCCAAATGTGAAGTTACAAAGGCATGAACTAGGGTTTTTGTGGAGTCTTTCGTGAGGAACTGTCTTATCTGTTTAACTCTGTATAGACCCCTGAAAGCCTTATTGCACATATTTGTAACATGTCTGTCCATAGACATGGTAGAGTCAAAGAAGGCACTAAGATTACGTAAACTGTTACTTGCACTGATGGCGGAATCTCCTACCTTCACTGAATTGATGTCAACTTTAGTGAGTTGCTGTCGTGAACCAATTATTAGAAATTCAGTTTTATCATCATTTATCATTAATTTGTTTGAAACCATCCATGTCCAAAATACATGATTCAATAGTTTCAAGAGCTTTAGTTTGATCCTTGACTGATGGTCAAAAAGAGAAATAGACCTGTGTGTCATCAGCATAACAATGGACGTCAGGCAGGTGAGATTCAATGATGGTGAACATTTTTGAAATATAGAATAGAAACAGAACAGGACCAAGGCAACTGCCCTGTGGGACTCCACATTCAAGATGGAAGTCTTTTGACAGATTACCATTTATTGATACAAACTGCTGTCTATTCTTGAAGTATGATGATAGCCAGCTAGCAGCTACACCATCAAGTCCAAAATCAGATTTCATTGTCTCTAGCAGAGTTTTATGACAAAAAGCAGCACTAAGGTCTAAAAGAGCAAGCAATGTTACCCTTCCAGACTCCATATTAAGGAGGATGTCATTCAGAACCTTGAGTAATGCCGTTTCAGTCAAATGAAATTTTCTGAATCCAGACGTGTTGGCCAGTAATGGAGCATGCATATCACTATGTAACATTAGTTGGTCAATTGCGGCTTTTTCACACATCTTAGGGATGAACGGTAAGTTACTCACTGGTCGAAAGTTTTTAAACACAAGTTCTGCACCTTGTTTCTTCAGAAGAGGATTAACAATTGCTATTTTCCACATTTTCTTCATAAATATGACCTGCAGACTGTGTTAAAGGTATTCGGGCTCGGGCAGCCATAATGGTCAAATGATCGCAACCAAAAGGGGACATTCTCATCTGGGCATCATCTGGAGTGATCCTACTTAGTTACAATGAAATCCCTTCATAAATCTGACCTGTAGACTGTGCTCAAGATTTTCGGGCTTTGGGCACCTGTAGCCATCACAGTTGAGCAATCACGACCAAAAGGGGATGTCATCATCTAGGCATTATATGGAGTCAACCTAACAAGTTACAATGAAATCCTTCCATAAATACGACCTATAGACTATGCTAAAGTTCTTTGGGCTCGGGCAGAGATAAAGGCTGAACGATTGTGACCAAAAGGGTATGTTCTCATCTAGACATTATTTGGAGCCATCCTACCAAGCTACAATGAAATCCCTTCATAATTATGACCTGTAGGCTGTTCTAAAGGTTTTTGGGCTTCAAGCCCCTGTAGCCGTCACAGTTGCCCAATCGTGTCCAAAAGGGGACGTCCTCATCTAGACATTATATGAAGTCAACAGACCAAGTTACAATGAAATCCCTTCATAAATATGACCTGTAGACTGTGCTAAAGGTTTTCGGGCTCGGACAGCCATCATGGTTGAATGATCGTAACCAAAGGGGACAATCTCATCTGGGCATCATCTGGAAAGATCCTACGAAGTTACAATGAAATCCCTTCATAAATATGACCTGTAGTCTGTGCTCAAGGTTTTCGGGTACCTGTAGCCATCACAGTTGACCAATCAAAACCAACAGGGGATGACATCATCTAGGCATTATACGGAGTCAACCTAACAGGTTACAATGAAATCCTTCCATAAATATGACCTTTTGCCTATGCTAAAGGTTTTTGGGCTCAGGCACCCATCAAGGCTGAATGATCGTGATCCAAATAGGACGTTCTCATCTAGACATTATTTGGAGTCATCCTACCAAGTTACAATGAAATCCCTTCATAAATATGATCTGCAGACTGTGCTAAAGGTTTTCAGGCTTCAGGCCCCTGTAGCCGTCATAGTTGCCTAATCACGTCCAAAAGGGGACTTTCTCATCTAGACATTATATGAAGTCAAACCACCAAGTTACAATGAAATTCCTCAATAAATATGACCTGTAGACTGTGCTAAAGGTTTTCGGGTTTTGGGCTCGGGCAGTCATCATGGTTGGCAGATCATGCCCAAATGGGGAAATTCTCATCTAGACATCATAAGGAGTCATCCTACTAAGTTACAATGAAATCCGTCCATACTAAACATGACCTGCAGACTGTGCTAAAAGTTTTTGGGTTTCGGGCTTGGGCAGCCATCACGGTTGACAGATCATGCCCAAAAGGGGACGTTCTCATCTAGGCATTATACAGAGGCATCCTACCAAGTTACAATGAAATCCCTTCATAAAAACGACCTGTAGACTGTGCTAATGGTTTTCGGGTTTTGGACTCGGGCAGCCATACCAGTTGACCGATCACGAAAAAAAGGGGACGTTCTCATCTAGACATGACCCCAAACCTGCATATGAAATTTCGTGAAGATCAGACAAAAACTGCGGGGTGTAGCCCATGCTAAAGGAAAATGTGAACAGACTAACAGACTTCCACACATGTGATGGCAATAGCTTATCTTGACTTTGTCAAGTTAAGCTAAAAACAAGTCGGAACAGGACCCAAAATTTTTAGGCTAAAAATGTCTGAATTTTTGGTCAACAGTTTCGGAGTCTGAACCTGAGGCAAAATTTTCAAGCTAAAATATTGGGGGGGGGGGAGGGGGGGGGGGGGGTTCATCTCAAAATTGAACAAAATGCATAAAAAATGGATATTTTTGTTCCAATTTGATTCAAAATTTCCAAGTCTGAATCCCCCAAAATTTTCAGGCTAAATTTTTTTTTGTCTCAAAATTGAACAAAAGGGATAAAAAATCAAAGTTTTCAGGCTAAAAAATTTGGTTTTTTTGGGGGGGGGGGGGGGGGAGGGGCTCATCACAAAATTGAACAAAAAGCATTTCTACGTCCAAACCAGACCCAAAATTTTCAACCCAGGGACCTGATCTGAACAAACTTGAAGCAGACCCCTCCTAGAGATGATGTATACCAAGCGCTTAAGGATTCTGACTGGCGGATCTGAAGAAGAAGATTTTTAAAGAAATTTTGTCATATTGCAGTAAGTTAAAATTCGGGCTCCCATAGGGAACCCAAATATATACCTAGAGACCCGATTTGAACAAACTTGTATCTGACCCCCCTAGAGGTGTTGTACACCAAATATGAAAGCATTCTGACTGGTGGATCTGAAGAAGAGATTTTTAAAGAAATTTTCTCATATTGCTCTAAGTTAAAATTTGGGCTCCCATAGGGAACCCAAACATTAACGGAGAAACTCGATTTGAACAAACTTAAATCTGGCCCCCCCTAGAGATGATGTGTACCAAATATGAGAGGATTCTGACTGGTGAATCGGAAGAAGAAGATTTTTAAAAATAGTCCACAAATTATAATTGCACCGAGTTAAAATTTGGGCTCCCTATGAACCCAAATATTAACTCAGCGACTCCATTTGAACAAACTTGAAACTGACCCCTCTGATGTTGTATACCAAACATGAAAGGATTCTGACTGGTAGATTTGAAGAAGATTTTTAGAGAAATTTCCTCAAATTGCACGAAGTTATACTTTGGGCTCCAATATAGAGCCCAAATACTATCTCAGGGACCCGATTTGAACAAAATTGAATCTGACCACCCTAAAGATGCTGTATACCAGATATGAAAGCATTCTGGCTGGTGGATCTGAAGAAGAAGATTTTGAATGAAATTTCCTCATATTTCACTGAGCTGAAATTTGGGCTCCTACAGGGAGCCCAATTATTAACCCAGGGACTCGATTTGAACAAACTTGAATCTGACCCCCCTAGAGATGTAGTATAACAAATATGAAAAGATTTCTGACTGGTGGATTTGAAGAAGATTTTTTTGAATTTTTGAAAAAATTTATGGGTGCTATCAGAGTTATGTCCCTTCTGGTGCCCCCCTGTGGTCGCGGCAAGTTTGTTTGTACAACTTGAATTGACATATGATAAGGAACATGCACACTAAATTTGGTTCAATTTGGTCTAGTAGTTTGTGAGGAGAAGTTGATAATGTAAAGTTCATGACGGGTGACGACGGACGACAAGTGATAAGTTAAGCTTCCTTCGGTGAGCTAAAAATTAGTCATGGCAATTATGTGAATAGTGATGTCATGGATGGATATAGTAATTACATTAGATAAAAGGGTTATTTCCTTAAAACTGCCAGATGCATTCATTAAAGTTTCATCTTGATCCTTCCAAGATGTGACCAATTTTAACCCCTCACCTATAATGATTTGACTATATTTACCATGGAATATTAAAATTCAACAGTTGATAAAATGTTCTCAAAAAGTTTCAACAAAACAATATCATGTGACCCCTCATTGGAACAAGCTCATAGAGAGAGTTACATGATATGGTTTTGTAGAAAAATTGTTGAAAAGTTAAAAAAAAAAATTACAAGAGGCCCCAAGGAGCCTAAATCGCTCACCGGCCAAAGTGGTTCAAAGAAGTATTTTGGGGGGTCACATTCAGTTAGACATGGTTCATCAACACTACAAAGGAATGAAGTCATGAGAGACAAATTTTATGGAACTAGGGACATGGCTTGAACAAACTTGAATCTTACCCCCCTAAGGATGCTGCATACCAAATATTAAAAGCATTCATCTGCTGGATCTGAAGAAGAAGATTTTTAAGAAAATTCCTCATTTTGAACTAAGTTATCATTTGGGCCCCCACAGTGGACCCAAATATGAACCCAGGGACTTGGCTTGAACAAACTTGAATCTCACCCCCCCCCCCCCCCCCCTCCCTGAGGATGCTGCATGCCAAATATCAAAACATGCCGACTGCTGGATCTGAAGAAGATTTTTAAAGAAAATTCCTCAAAGTTATCATTCAGGCTCCCACAGTGAGCCCAGATATGGACCTAGGGACATGGCTTGAACAAACTTGAATCTCACCCCCCTAAGGATACCAAATATAAAAACATTCCGACTGCTGGACCTGAAGAAGAAGATTTTCAAAGAAAATTCCTCATTTTGAACTAAGTTATAATTCGGGCTACCACAGTGAGCCCAAATATTAACCCAGGGGACTTGGCTTGAACAAACTTAAATCTGACCCACTAAGCATGCTGCATACCCAATATCAAAAGATTCTGCTTGCTGGATCTTGAGAAGAAGATTTTTAAAGAAATTTGCCTGGGCCCAAATATGAACCCAGGGGGGGCCGATTTGAACAAACTTGAATCAGATCCACCCCACAATGTTGCATACCAAATATCAAAAGATTCTGCCTGCTGGATCTGGAGAAGAAGATTTTTTAAGAAATTTGCCTGAAATGCACTAAGTTCGAATTCGGGCTTCTATACTGAGCCCAAATGTGAATCCAGGGGGCCGATTTGAAAAAACTTGAATCAGATCCACCCCATAATGCTGTATACCAAATATCAAATGATTCTGCCCACTTGTGCAGGAGAAGAAGATTTTTTAGGGCTCCGTGAATCTCAAATTTTGAGCTGAATAGAATCTTGAATCGAAACAGGCATCAGATTTTGAATTTGAATCAAATCTCCAATCGAATCTCACCACTTTTCAAGTTGTGGATATTGTACCTTCTTACAACCGTAATATTGTTAGTCTCCACTCAAGTATTGTGTGCAACCGCGACTTGTGTAAATCAAGCAAAAAAGTGGAATATCTCCGAAAGGAATCAATGTAATTTCGGAAGCGGAACCTACAGTTAAAACTAGAAGTCCTGTCACGAATAGTGCGCTTATCTAGGCTTAATTGCGCGTTGGAATTGCGCGCAATTGCCATATCGAATGGCATCCAAAGCACGGCAGGTTCTCCTGGTTACTCATAGCAAACACATGCAATGTTTCTGCCAATGGACCTCCAGGTTACCCGGAGGTCCAGTGGCTGAAACATTGCTTGTGACCATATGTACAGAATTTGATAGCTTTACTTGGGCCATAACACGTACATTAACGCGCATATCAACGTGCTATTTGTGCGCATTTCATGACAGGACTTTTAGATTTAACTGTAGTTGAACTCTTCTTCTATCATCAGGTCTCCTGTACTGGAGACCTGATGATAGAAGAATTCAAGAGGAGACACTGAAGGATTTTGAGAACTTCTCAATGATTCAAAAATTTTCTAATTGGTTTGATTGAATTTGAATTGAATCCTGGGACTATTTTGAATCGAATCAAATTCTGAAGCTTTGCAGGGCCCTATTTTGTTTCAATACTGGTAAGGCAAAGGGATGTTCATATTGCATCATATTTCCTCACATGTAGAGGCTCAAATTTCCTTTAAAACCAAAATATTCCAATGCAATAATAACAAGGTCTTAAAAGTTTAAAAAAAATCATAATTCCTTTCTGGGTTTATATATAGAGCCAGTTAAAACTAGAGGTGTTACTGCACATGCATAATACATGTACAACTGCCAAAGTAACAGCTGATGATAAAAATCAAGTTCAACAACAATTCTCACTGTTGAATGAGAGATGTGTAAGGATATGCTTGAGAGTGGAACACACATTAAAATACATATACATGTATGTCTGAATATAGCAACAACTGGTGTATGGAAGCTGCACTGTTTTGTGAGGGCAGTACAAAAAGTGTGTGTGTGTGTGTGTGGGGGGGGGGGGGGGGGGGGGGTCAAACTCAAAAGATCCTCAAAGTGAAAAAAACAGATAGCTGGAACAGCACAAGCAATGATTCAGCTAATTGATATTCAAGAGAAACCTGGAGCTCATGAATAGTATGTGGAGAGTGGGTTGTCATTAAAACACTGTGGAGTTTTCCACCCAGGACCAAGGTAGCAAATCTTTGAAAAATGAACAAGAATTTGAAGAAAAGTTTTAACCTATGGACCTCCAGGTTGAACCTGGTGGTTCACTGGTTAAAATTTTCCTTGTTCCAGGCTGACATAGCCTTTTACAGAATATTGATCACTACTGAGATGAAAACTCCACTCAGTAAATGCTAAAGCAATAATCCACTCTCCTCATCTGTACTTGGACTGAGCCTTCCTTTTTGCTTCATATATCTATGTTTCACACAACTATCTTATCTGGGTGGTAAATTTACACTTCACGCATGCATTTCCATAATAAATCACTATTAGTGTTAACTATGTTGTGTTATGTAAAATGATATTTCTACAGTGTGTTCATAAATCAATATTAATCAAAGGAAAAAGAGTGGGATTTCAACACCAAGGTGAAACACGTTGCAACCTTCATTATAACACCCAGTAGTATATCTTTTTTCTGATGTATGAATGATATCAATAGGCCATAAAATTATGTCCGAAGAAATCAGAAGCCTACATAGGCAGCCAAAACTTGACTAGAAATCCCTGCTAGGCCGGAGAACTACATGTACAGGTTGTGGTGGGGAGGGGTAAGGTGCAATGCTTCACTTGTTAGAGAATTGGACTTTAAACCAAAAAGTTGATGGTTTGATCCTGACCTGCAGTACATGTAACTACATTGTGTCCTTGGTTAACCCTTTGACCTAACCTGAAAAGCAGACGACAGTGTCGGACATTTGCAAACAAAATTCTTGAATAACTAATTTCTTTCATTTTTTGTCTCATAAACATAGGTTATGACCCCTCATTGGAATGGGCTTGTTGAGCTTGTTACAATGAGGGATCATAACCTATGTTTTTAAGACAAAAAATGAAAAAAATAATGAAACTTAATTGGCGATTTTTGTGAATAGCGCTGGCCGGTTTTGGCCGTTATGTTGGGTAAAGGGTTAAGAGATTAATCCCAGTTGCCCATATGGAGGCAAGCTGGAGCTGTGTACTAAGGCAAACTGCAAGTGGATGGGGCATTTGCCTTGAATTGCTGCTAACTCAGCTTGTGCAGAGTTAGTATTATTTATTTATTAAGGTTTAATGACACTTTAACAGCCAAGGTCATATCGTGTCGGTGAGTTTTACAAGTGGAGGAAGCTGGAGTACCGAGAGCGAACCACCGAGCAGCTGTCAGCTCCCCAACATCGTAAGTCCGTACTGCAGCACAGGCAGGGTTAGATTGATTGAAGACATGCACAACTTCGATGTGCAGTACTCCTTAGTACATGGCATCATTGTGCCGCCATGTGGACAACAGCTTTAAGTGCCTTGCCCAAGGACACAATGTGGGTGTCCGAATCGATCGCTCAGACGGTCATCCATCCATGGACAAACTGGGCTCGACATTGCTTAACTTCGGTGATCTGACGAAGAACCAGTTACCACAATGCCATCATGCCCCTGCAGAGTTAGTAAGTTGGAGAATTTGGCAGCTGCTCAACGCAGCTCAGTGGTAGACTTCAGGTATTTCTGCTTCTTCCACCTGTGAAACTGTCCATGGAAGTGTCATTAAACCCCAATAAAACAGAACAGAAAAAACAAACAGGTTGTGGTAATGTAAATTGTTCCAGTGTTTAATTCTTTGAACATGACCAGCCACTTTTCCAGCCAGGAACATGATACGCCATAATTTCATTAAATACGATGGCTATTCAGTAAATGTGTGGTGTAGACAAATCAAATAATGATTTGTCTACCCCAAATAATATGGACTCTTCTAATTGCTGCCATTGGACTGGCTTGGAAGATACCACCAGTGTTCAAAGGGTTAAGGGATAATATTCAGTTGGGAAATTTGAGAAATATTAGCTGTTAACTGGGAAATATGTGTAACCATATACACTGTAAATCTTATTGCGAACAATCTCTGTATTGTCCACAAGAAAAAGGATGAATGACTTTTAAGCTGAAGCTAAAATAGGAGAGGAGGTGCATCAAGAAATGCTTGTGTTAGTTTGTCAATATGTTCATAATCAAATATCTGTCTGTGATCATTAATTTGTTTGTTCCTGATCTTGAAAGTATTCCCGACAGTGGCAGCTTCATGTATTCTTTCTCGCATGCATTTATTAATAGGAAGGCTCAGTAAATAATTTAATCCTACAGCCCATCAGGGCTGTAGGTTAACCCTTTGAACCCTCATTTCCTGGAATGGTATTGCCTTTGTGACCACTTTCAGTGAGATGGGTCAGTCCAATATCAACATACAGGGAGAATACTATAATAACTGCAGTCTGCAGCCATCTGGCTGCAGACTTCATTTATTATTTTATGATCAATGCTCCATGTATAGACCTCTTATAATAAGACAAAAATAGGATGAAATTATGCCTTGGACTGAAAAATCGGTCTTCCAAGTTCAAAGGGTTAAATTATACAGTATATGGAGAGTGTATTATCAATAAATCACCTGCAGAGTGGAGATTCCACCCAAGCAATAACTGCAAATTTGTTGCAAAGCAGAACAAACACAAGCAAAGTTTCAGCCAATAGACCTCCATTGACTGAAACGTTGCTTGTGTTTTTGTCCACATGTACAGAATTTGAAAGTGATACATTGGATAACTCCACTCCCTGGGTGACTGACTTCCAATCCACTCTCCACGAACTGTAGTTGATTCTCTTTACAAAACAGACATGTGAAACAGCATTTTATTGCTTTCAATGAATTTCCTATAATTTTTTTAACAGAATAAATTAAAAGAGTAAACAGTTTACAAAAAACAGAGACCCTTTTTCTTTTTTGAAAAGACAAAACCAGTCTATAAAGTGGCTAGATAAGGCCATCATACCAAGTTGTAAGGATTTATTTTTGAATTTTTTTGAAAAAGAAAAGTCTAAAATGAGTAATATCTTTGACTCGACTTAACTGCAAGTAATTATTTTTTATATGAGTAGAGTATTGTGTAGATAAGAAAAAAAATCCCACAAACCTTGATATTTTTTTACAAATGTGGTGTGGGGTCGAGAAGCCTCCAGGTCAGCAATTTATTCATTTATTGGTGTTTAAGGTCTCTTTCAGCATTTATGGCTATCTCATGACCACAACCCTTTATACGACTATGCCACCTTCAGTACCCATGACAAAATCAAAATCAAGTCATTTAATTGTCTCTTCACAGAAATCTGTCATAGAAACTTACATGTTCAACTATTCCTGTTAATGATTAGTTCATTTTTTTAAAATTTTCTCACAGATCAGTTAATGGCTGCTATACAAGGAATTTGTAAAGGAGCAATACTTAGATTGGCCTGTAAATTCACAAATATTTTAGCAACACTGTCTTCTTAATGGGAAAATATATTTTCAGAATCATTAAAATGATTATTTGGGGTTGGCTGCTGGTCAAAACGGCCCCAATGTTTGGTCAAAACAGCCCCTGGCATTGGTCAAAATGGCCCCGGTGATTGGTCAAAACAGCCCCTGACAATGGTCAAAATTTCCCCGGTGATTGGTCAAAATGGCCCCTGACATTGGTCACAACAGCCCCTGACATTGGTCAAAATGGACCGGTGATTGGTCAAAACGGCCCCTGACACCGGTACCATGGGAATTAAGTCAATTGGCCTCTGCGACGGCGATCAGCAATGTAAGTGGTAAAAATGGCGACACTCTACCTTGGGTGTTACTGCGATACTGTTGATTGTCGTGCCTAATTTTGGTGAACACGAGGCCCACCCCAGCAATTAGTCAATCACTCTACGATGGGTTTTACCATGCACGATACTACTGATAGTCTAATTTTGATGAACACGGGCAGGAGTTAGTAACAGCTGAGTGAGAAAAATAGCAATGTGCAAGTAACGACACGTGTGTATTTATGTTACAAAGGTCACCCATGCAGACTATTTGCAGTTTGGGAAATATGAAATACATAAGTAACAATTGAATCAGATTTCATATTTGTTATTCGAAAATAAATGAACACACACCCTCACACACACAAACTTGTTTTGCTATCATCGGCATTGCAGACATGGGTGTGTGTGTGTGTGGGGGGGGGGGCAATTAGATGTACCGCCCCGAGCCTTAAAAAGCATGAAACCTTTCTGAAACTGGTGAAGCTTTATTCGTGGAGTGTGCAAACAAGAAATGTTATGGGAAAACTGGCGGAAATTTAATTGGGATGTTTTGAACAATGCAGTGGGACATTTTGAATAGATAAGGGGGGCTGTTATGACCAACTTGAGAGGACAAAACGTCCCCACTCTGGACAATAATATCATAGTATCAATATTGGACCATTTTGATCAATGTCAGGGGCCGTTTTGACCAATGAATGGGACATTTTCACCAACTAGTGGGGACGTTTTGACCAGCTAAGGGGTTGTTATGACCAAATTCGAGAGGACAAAATGTCCCCACGGATTGGTCAAAACATCCCCACTCTGGTCAATAATATCACAGTATCAACATGGGGCATTTGACCAAATACTGGGACCATTTTGACCAATCACTGGGGTCGTCTTGACTAATGAAAGTGCCCGTTTTGACCAACTGGTGGGGACATTTTTACCAAAGCTGGGGCCGTTATGACCAACTCGAGAGGATAAAACTTCCCCACAGATTGGTCAAAACGGCCCCAATCTGGTCTGTGATATCATATTATCAACTTGGGGCCATTCTGACCAATCAGTGGGGCTGTTTTGACTAATCACAGGGACGTTTTGACCAAAAGTGGGGACGTTTTGACCAACTATTCCAGGGGCTGTTTTAACCAGCACCCTTGGGGTCGATAGTTTACTTTGTAAAACCAAGCTGCTGTGAGACAACTGTCATGAGAGACCACATGTCTTGATGGACCACTTTGACCCTAATCCGTTTGGTTGTTTTAATCTGCAATGGAACTGTCAGGAGAGAACACCTGTTTTGAGAGACCTCGTTTGGCAGGCAAAAAAAAGGTGGTCTCTCAAGACAGGTTCTACTGTATAAAGAAATGAAAGTGTCAATGACACTGTAGCTCAACTTGACAAACTTGAACTTGGTAAGTTATAAATGAAATGGCAGAATTGAAGATCATTGGTACCAATGTCATTTTTTTTGCCAGTGGCAACATTTTTTGACAGAAACCAAAGAAAATCGATAGCTCCCATCTAGAGGCCTCCCCAAACAAGCATGCCAGGTTTCAAAGCAACCCGATCATAAATGTGCCCTGTAGGGTGTACAAAAGGGAAATATTGTGGTCGGACTAGACTAAATTCTAAGAACGTTGGCCGTGGCAACATTTTTTGCCGGAAATTGAAGAAAATCGATAGCTCCCATCTAGAGGTCACCCTAAATAAGCATACCAGGTTTCAAAGCAATCAAATCATAAATGTGCCCTGTAGGGTGTGCCAAAGGGAAATATTGTGGTTTGACTAAACTAAGTTCTAAGAACGTTGGCCGCGGCAACATTTTTTGACGGAAATTGGAGAAAATCGATAGCTCCCATCTAGAGGTCACCCCAAACAAGCATACCAAGTTTCAAAGTAATCTGATCATAAATGCGACCTGTGAGGTGTGCCAAAGGAAATTGTGGACGTACGTACTAACGTACAAACATACTAACGTACGTACGTACGTACGTACATACGCCGACGGACGAGAAGTGATGGCAATAGCTCAGCTTGACTTTGTCAAGTTGAGCTAAAAACAAAAAAACAAACTGATACTAACATTATGGGGATACCGACAAACCAAACCCAACCAATCATTGAATATCGAAAACTTCTGTATTTTCAAATTTTCCTACATTCACTATTTACAAGGCCTTGTTTAGAGAGACTTCTTACTGTCCAGGTCATTTGTCTATTGTCAGCAAGATCACCTAAAGATGGCATGTTAAGGGCACATACTATGTGATTGCAAAAGCTTGAAATAGGTCTTTAAAGGTTAAGGTGTGTTTGCAACAGTCACAGAATTACTGTTGATATCATTTGTGTTAGAGAGAGAACACCCGGCCAACTGTCAGCTCCCCAACATAACTCCCCACATGCAAGGTTAGCATAGGTTGAAGACATATGCACCATCAACATGCAGTACGCCTTAGTACACAATGCCACTGTGCCCCCATGTGGACAATGAGTAAAGTGTCTTGCACATCCACTGAATATGAAGTTTTTAAGATGGGTTACCTCCACTTCAGATTAAAGCCCAGATTTGGGCTTTCAGCACTCTTCCACTTAAAACATAAAAAGGCAAACAACAGAATATTATGCAAAAACTTGTGATAAGAAGAGCCCACGGACTATATATTTCTAAAGGCAGCCACCACCTGCCATTTGAAATAACAAAAAGGCTGAAAGAAAATATCCAGGAGGTATTTTCTCTCAGCTTTTTTGTTACATCAAATGGCTGATGTCTATTACCTGTGTTACTTCTTACATTTTGACAGTTCTATGGCTTGTCTGCTGTAAAATGGTGAACTACAGCGGGGCAGTATACCAACAAGAGGTCCACTCACTTGATAAAATTAGTGATTCAGCTTCAGCAGCTGTATACACTTTTTAGTGTGGTAATTTCTGTATACACCTTGCCAGACTCGGCTGTTGATGATTTTTGCCTCAGGCACTTCAAACGATAATACCTCGATAAATATTCTGTGTACAACATTAAAATTTGGACATACGTTAGAAATATACGAAACAAAATTACTACTTAAGTTTATGGATGTAACTTATACCAGTTTCCTTCCAGAAAATACCGAAAATGTGATTCATAACACCGCCGATCAAAATAAGAGACAAATCACGTGACCAAATAGTCTTTCTGTATACACTTTATAGTGTGTTTGAAAGACATTTTTCATGATATAAGTCAGAAAAATGAAAAAAATTTGATTTTCTGTCACTAATTCGAAAGAAGGTGGGTTTATAAGACATGCAGATAAAAATATCGCGTCAACACCTTGGCATTAAGGGATTATTTGAATAATTGATTTCTGTATACACCAAGTCCACACTCGGCAGGCCTATACACTTTTTAGTGATGGCCGTTGACTGTTTCATGTCAGGGTATCAAGACGTTTCGTAGAAAAAACATTTCGTAGAAGACGTTTCGTAGACAAGTCATTTCGTAGAATGACCGTTTCGTAGACATTAGTCGTTTCGTAGAAAAACAATGGACGTTTCGTAGACATCTTCTGGCGGGGTGGGGAGAGGGCAATTGCTTTGGGTTCCAATCAGAGAAGGAAAGAGAACAGGCTTTCTCTTGGACAGTTTTTTGGACAGTTCGGCTAGCACCTACCTCACAACGTTCAGATTCTATTTGTGCAGAAAGGTTCGAGTATCTCCGGGATTTGGACATTGGCCTATCTCCCAGTCAAATCCCCAGGAAATATTCCAACTTGTTTGCACAACTGGAATTTGAACGTAGTGGGCTTCACATGTGAAGTCAATATCAGACCTTTCTCTAACAGCTCATCTGTAGTCTTCTCGCGAAATTCCTGTGTTGCATGTACGGTGGGTCCATCTTTCACAATTGTCACACTGCACCGCTTCTTGTCTAGGATGCACGGTCTGGTTGCAACTGATGCAAGCATTAGAAATAATGGTTATTACTGAAAATGTTTATGACTGTGGTCAGATACAACCCATATATATATTCTATTTCAGAGGCGTGAATAACACTCACATCAAAGACACCAAAAAGTACATTCAAACCATCGATCAAGCCACACACAAACTGTCATCAAAGAAATATTTTGATAAGTATATAAACATACAGTTAAAACTAGAAGTCCTGTCATGAAATGCACACAAATAGCACGTTGAAACGCACGTTAATATACGCGTTATGGCCCAAGTAAAGCTATCAAATTCTGTACATATGGCCTGTGCACAAGCAATGTTTCAGCCAATGGACCTCCGGGTAACCCGGAGGTCCATTGGCAGAAACATTGCATGTGTTTGCTTTGAGTAACCAAGAGAAACTGCCGTGCTTTGGATGCCATTCGATATGGCAATTGCGCGCAATCCCAACGCGCAATTAAGCCTAGATAAGCGCACAATTCGTGACAGGACTTCTAGTTTTAACTGTATGACGATTTTGTAATAATTAACTTTAATTTGTATAGACAAAAGTTACTGAACTATCCTATTAATTGATGATACCATATCATAACTGTACACACAATGTCGTTTAATAATTACCGAACTAACAAACAACTAATTAAATTGAAATAAAATATTCTGTGAAATGTCCATTGTTTTTCTACGAAACGACCAGTACATGTCTACGAAATGGTCATTCTACGAAATGACTTGTCTACGAAACGTCTTGTTTACGAAATATTTTTTCTACGAAACGTCTAGAAACCCATGTCAGAATTATGTGGGACGACCGCACCCCTCCGTCCCACAAACTTCATAATGACGGGTCAATGACAATGTGTAGTCTTTGTTAGACTGTGACCCGGGGCCCTCCTGGCCCTCACAGTCTTTGAGAGACCCGTTCAAATTTCATCTGACTAAAACTGAAAGAAACTGGCCGCATTTGGGTCGACTCAGTTCACGCTTCATATCGAAGACAAAAATCACATAATCAACATTCTACTTGTCGTACTCAGCCCAAATATAATTTATTTACGTGTCTGCATCATTTTTTAACGCAAACACAGCATCAAATTCAAGAAATGTTGAAAAATATCTGACTTCACCTCCTTAAAAAAAATCATGTTTCAAAGATAAACAAATTGTACTACGCATGCGCATGCGTAGTACAATTTGTTTATCTTTGAAACATGATGTTTTAGTCAGATGAAATTTGAACGGGTCTCTCAAAGACTGTGAGGGCCAGGAGGGCCCCGGGTTAACAGTCTTACAAAGACTATGACAATAGCAATAACCAACGCCGCCAGGTGGCGCGACACATTCCATTTCGGAAACTGGGTCAAAGGCGTCGAAACTAATTTCGAACTAGGGGTACCCTATTTACGATCTAAATAACCTTCAAATAATGACGTTTTTGTGTCTAAAAATATCTGGCCTCTATTTGGATTGGATTAAACAACAAAGAAGAGGTATTTTTCGCGGGAAATATTAATGAGAACTATATTTAATATCTATTTGAACAAAAGGTGGTTTATAAACAACCCTGCTACGCTTTGCTAACACAGTTTTCTCACCACTACCATAAAATATATAACAAAATGAATTAAATGCCAAAACACGAGCACCGTAATCCACCGTCAACTATTTAAAAATTAGTTGAAAATATGGGAGGTGATAATTCTATTTTTAGAATAGCATGGGAAAATCCGAAGATGATCGCTCTCACCGAAAGAGAAAGTTGGAAAGAACACGAAAATACAAACAAATGTACTATTATTCATTGAATTTGTGCTATATGCATCGGTGAAAACGAACCCGATTTTTTCGACCTCGTAAATTCGGCCCACTTAACGCAATTGCATCCAAACTCCAGCTCAGTCTTCGTAAAAATGAATGTAGCACTCATATATGCAGGGCAAAAGCAAGATGCTCCAACCCAACCCCACCTCAAGACCCGGGTCGTGGTTTGGATCAGGAAGTGGTGGTGGTGGTGGTGGGGGGGGGGGGGGGGGGGGGGGGGGGGGGGGGACTGATTTCTTGCCAAACTACGAATTTCCTCCTAATTTGCCTAAATATTGCCTAATGTGCTGAAAATCACAATTTAATCGTGAAAGACAGTGGAGACCCAATTGCATGTTCAGTGGTGGTGAGGTGGTGGGGTGGGGGTCGGGGGTGGGGTGAGCACCCACCTCACCCCACGAAAACACTCTAGAACTGAATGCCTACTCACAAAAGCTTATGAATGTGTCTAGACCAAACAATGTTCTGATGTGTTAGATAAGATAAGGAAGGTGAATAGACCACCCCCCGACACACACACTCACACACATACACAAGCGCACACACCCTTGCTCACACACACACATGTGCACACATGCACACACACACGCATGCGCACACACACACGCGTGCGCACATGCATACGTGCACAAACACGTGTGCGCATGCGCGCACATAAGTACACACGCGATGCACACACACACATGTGCGCACACACATGCGACCACGCACACAGACGCACCTCTCTCTTTCTACATTATTATCTGTTTTTATAGAAATTGTATGAAAAATCTCATTTTCGCCAGGGGTATACATAACTTTATGAGTTTATGGAGCACATACAAGCTTCCCAGTGTTGAAACAAAGCTGTGGTCATAAAGAGGAACACCCAGGGAGCACACAGATACAATTATCAGCCACACAAGTTTGATTTCAGACTGATGGCGTGGTGGTGACGGATTTTTTGTATTTTTAAAAAAATTAAAATTTTTTAGTAAATTTTGTTTCTTAACATACCTACCACAATTGTTTACAATTGGCTGTAACATAAGTGCAAGCCCTACTTCGGAACTAACTCAAGCTTTTAGAATCTTTTCCAAACGAGTTGGAAAAGTACTAGAGTGCAAAAGCACGAAAAAGATCGAAAAAAGGGTCGAGCGAGACCAGCGCTCGAAATTACAGGTACTCTCTCTGCACACCTCTTGCGTTTACCGAGCGCATGCGCAACAAACCGTGACGTCAATTCCGTATTTCCGCCAACGAGAAGTTTGTGATTTAGCGGGGAGGCATCGATATCAAAGATATCCCCAAGGAGGGTGGGCCTCCGGTAAACAATTGTGGTAGGTATGTTAAGAAACAAAATTTACTAAAAAATTTTAATTTCTTTTCAACCTACTCACAATTGTTTACAATTGGCTGAATAAACAATAGGAGGAGGTGAATCACATAACCAATACCAACAAGAGTAGCAGTAACGAAAGCAAGGATGGCAGAGAACAAAAACTAAAACCTGTAATGAAGAAAGAGAGAAGGCACCTGAAAAGAACAAGGCTGAGAGAAGCGCAACCTCGACAAAAACAATTTAACGAGGGTGCACCACAGCCTGAGCAGCAACGAGAGGACCTAAAGAATAAAGGTCCTCAGATTGCTGCTGAAGGTGGCGGAGATAAAAGGAGGAGAAGGTAGAAGCATTCCTCCAGTAAGCCGCATTCATAACATCACAGAGCGAAACAGAATTGGAGAACGCCCAGGATGTAGAAATGGCACGAACCTCGTGAGCATTAAGCCGGTTCGAAACAAGATCCGATGCAGACAAGCGAGAATAAGCCAGCTTGATTGCAAGACAGATCCACCTGGAAATAGAATGGGAAGAGATAGACTGCCGCTTAGGAATGAGAGACAGAAAAAATCTCTTCCGATCCCTCCTAATGAACTGAGTGCGAGTAATGTAAGTCTTGACCGCACGAACAGGACAAAGAAGAGGCCTCCGTCCATCTACAGCAGGGAGAGCCCGAATGCAGATGGGAGGAGGGTACCGAATCGGGGAGTTGATTCTTAGCCAGAAAAGAGCAATCAGTAGTGAATGTAACACTGTTAGCCTCATTTCGGAAGAAGGCAGAATCAACAGATAGCGCATGAAGCTCACTGACTCGACGAGCAGAAGCAAACGCTAGAAGAAAAGCCGTCTTATAGGTGAGAAAATGCATGTCGGTCTCAGATAAAGGCTCGAAAGGCGCCCCCTCCAAACAGTGCAACACCCATGCCAAGTTCCACTTGGGTGTAAGACGCAAAACTCGAGGCCTCTTCAAAGAAAAGTGCCGAATAAGTTTGGAGAGGAAAAGATTACGACCGATACACCGCTTTCCCACATAAGAGAAAGTATCAGACAGCATAGACCGATAGCCCTTAATCGTAATAGGCTGGAGGCCCTTGGAGTCAAAAAGAAAAACCAGAAAATCCGCAATTTGAGCGATAGACGGATCACGGTAATTCACATTGTGATCTGAACACCAGCGGCAGAAAACCTTCCACTTGGCGGCATAAGTCATTCCAGTGGAAGGTCGCCGCGATGCAGAAATGCACTCCACTGATCGTCTCGAAAAACCTCTACGTCGGAGACTGGACCTGATAAAAGACAGGTGTGAAGGGACAGGCTCGCCAGGTTGTTGTGATACTTCCTGGGACGACCCTGTGAAAGAAGATCGCGACGTAGAGGTAGACGAATCGGTCGATCGGCCAATAGAGGCCGCAGCAGATTGATCCACACCCTCTGTGGAGACAGGGGTGTGATCAGAATGATCCTGCAACTGCAAGCACGAATCTTCGCTAAAACTTGAGGAAGAATCGGTGCAGGAGGAAAGGCATAGCCGACCCAGCCTGTCCAGTCCAGAGACAGAGCGTCTACTGCAAATGCCAGAGGATCTGGACAAGGGGAGACAAAAGTCTCTACCTGATGATTCCAGCGAGTAGCGAAAAGGTCGACCTGAGGACGACCCCACTGCTCGCAAATCGCCTGAAACACCGACCGATGTAGCATCCATTCGGTTGGAAGGACACTGTCGCGTCGGGACAGGGAGTCTGCTAGGACGTTGAGACGCCCGGGAATGTGTCGAATGGACACCCGAGCGTCCACATCCCGTGCCAACAGAAGAAGATCCCGAGACAGCCGATACATAGGAATCGAATGAGTGCCTCCCTGATTCCGTATGTAGGCCACTACTGTCGAATTGTCCGAAAGAAGTAGGACAACATGGTCCGACAGATGAGGGATCCAAAGCCGAAAACTCAACAGAAGAGCAAGGAGCTCCTTCTGGTTGATATGAAGGTCCACCTGCTCGCTGTCCCACTCTCCGTGAGCAGACAGACCGAGAGGGTCCAACGTCGCACCCCAGCCCCGATCGCTGGCATCCGCAGTAAGGATGCGATCGGCCAAAGGAAGATCCAACGGAACACCCTGTGTCAGCCAGGGAATATTTGCCCAAGGGCGGAGGTGACAAAGCAGAGACCGAGGAATAGTGAGTTCCAGGTCCAGCGGATCTACATTCGGACGCCAATGATCCAACAGGAAGTGTTGGAGAGGTCGGACAAACAAGCGACCGAGCGGAATGAGATCGGTCACCGAACCGCAAAGGCCCAGCATCCGAAGGAAAGTCCTGGCCGAGACCGAGGAAGATTGAAGCAGGTCCCGAGTCAAGGCGGAAAGAATCGTCGCCCGAGCCTGGGGAACCGACACTACATTGTGAAGAGTGTCGAAATCCATCCCCAAATGACGGAATCGCTGAGAAGGAAGAAGATCCGACTTCTCGCGATTGACTCTGAAACCCAGCGACGCTAGAAGGCAAAGAAACTGCCGGACATCGAACTCCAGAACAGCAGCATCGTGGTGCCGTTGGAGGATGTCGTCTAGGTAGGCGGACGAAGTCACCGCCGACTGAGTGCGATGGAAAGCAAGCACATGTGACATCAGTCGGGTGAAGGCCCAAGGAGCCAGGTTCAAACCGAACGGGAGAGCTCTGAATTGAAAAACTCGATCCCGAAACGAGAACCGAAGGTATTTCCGTGACGCCAGATGAATGGGTACATGGAAGTAGGCATCCTTCAGGTCGATACTGGCCGCAAAATCGCCCTGATGAACTGAACGTCGAACCGACCGGAAAGTCTCCATACTGAAACGTACTGTACTCGTTCAGGGTACTCAGATCGATGACAGGACGAAATTGGCCGTTTTTCTTCGGCACCAAGAAAAGTCTCGAGTAAAACCCCGGTGAAAGGGTGTTCCTGACCACCTCGATCGCCCCTTTGGTGAGGAGATTGTCGATCTCCTGCACCAGAAGGTCCCGACGCAGAGAATCTGAAGGGACCTGAGTCGGAAGGGGCACCCGAGATAAACTGGGGTGCCGATGGAAGGACAGTCGCAGACCGGAATGAATGACGTCGAGGACCCAAGAGTCCGACGTTATCTCTGTCCAACGGTCGTAAAACAGCGACAGCCTTCCTCCGACTGGAGGCGAATCGAGGTGAGAACCTTCACTTGCGGCTTCGACGAGGCCCCCGAGAGGAGAAACCACCTCGGGAAGTGACAGAGTCCTGAGACTTTCCAGCCTGAGGCTGCCAGCGGGCCTGGCCACGTCGGCGCTTCTTATGAGCAGAAGGAGCAGACGGAGCCGAAGGCGTAGCCGACGTCGCCGACGAGGCAGACGCAGCAGCACGCTTGGCGGGCCTGGAACGACCCCCACCCGCAGCAGCAGGTGGGTCAAGCTGTCTCAGCAAAAGCTGGTCCTTCGAATGACGAAGAACTTCGCCACGAACAGCTTCCACGGAACCATGGAACAACTGAGGTCCTACCAAAGAGGCAGACCTCAGAACAGCACGTTGCTCAGAAGGAAGGGATGGTAAAGAATCCAAAACCGCATCCCGGCGTGCCAGCTCCAAATTGGCCGTGTTACAGGCGTGAGCGTGAGTCAAGTTCATAAGAGCCTGTGACAAAACGCGAAAAGGCGCCTGAGCGTCATCAAACTCCCCTGGTGGAAAATATTCAGCCAGAGCAGCGACAACATGGTCCGCGAGAGATAACATACCCAGCATCTCTCGGGACAGGCCCACCATAGACTCAACTACCGACATCGGGAGAACTGCCGACTTAGGCTTAGTCAACCCGAGGGAAGAAGAATCCTCATCCACAGTAGTCATCCCTTGGAAGACTGGTGGAGAAACGGAATCGTAAACACGAAACCGCGATGGAGGCAGGAAGGCATCAGCTCTAGAAAAGAAGGAACCCTTAAGGGCCTTAGAACGCATTTTGGCGTCTAAGCCCTGGAAGGACTCAACCACCTGAGCCGATTGCAGAGGACGCAAAGCCCCGGAGCTAGAAGGCTCAACAGGGTTACGGCGCTCCACAGTGGACCGCGGCCGGACGGTCACAGAAGGCTGGTCGGAAGGTAGAACGTCCGGCAATAAGCCAAAGACGAAATCCAAAGCCTGCCCCAAGACTGCCGAGGGGGGACCATCACCTTCAAGATACTCGTCATCCTCCGTAGCAGAGGAGACGTAGCCCAACTCGGGCTGACCAGCAGAAACCTCCTGTGAATACTGTGCAGTATCCAAGGGGCCAGGCGAGACATCTCGGCGACCGACCAAAGGAGGTTGTGCCTCAGGAGGCACAGGGAGGCCAACTTGAGGGTTGCCAGAAAGCAACCGGGTGAGCGCCAAAACGGCCTGGCGTAGGTCACCCTGAGAATCCGTCGCAGCAGAAACGCCCGACGGAGTGTCCTCCCAATGGACCCTTCTGGTAGAAGAACCCAAATCCTCAGAAGAGACCGACGGCGAACGTCGATCGGCAGACAGAATAGGAGCACGGTGAGAAGACACCGGAGGATAGTCCCGATTGTGACGCCCAGGAGCCATCACTGGCCTCTGCGAAACAGAAGGCCCTGCCTGAAAATCCTCGAAAGGGACCGACGACGCACGTCGATCGGTAGCTGGACCTAGGACACGGTGAGAAGACACCGGAGGATTGTCCCAAGAATGACAGGAACCTGTCATTGACCTCTGCGCAGCAGACGGCCCCAACTGCCTATCCTCTGAGACCGACGGCAAGCATCGATCGACACCCAGACTCGGAACACAGTGAGGAATCACCGGAGGAAGGTTCCGAGAGTGACAGCTAACCGGGGCTGTCACTGACCGCTGCCGAACAGCAGGCCCTGGATGCCAACGTCCCAACAGCATCCCGCTAGTCGGCACACTAGCAGGCGAAGGTGGAACAATAAACGATTCACTCGAGGGACGAGGAATCGCTGCCGAAGCGACCGGCCGGCTCAACCGACTAGGAGCAAACCTAGCCAGATGAGACGGAGCAGACAGCAAACCCGCACAGCCTCGCCGCGAGGCTGGGGGAGGCTGAGAACACACAGACACACCAGCAGATACAGCCTCGGTCCCCCGAGACTGTAGACCATCCCCAGAAGAGATGGAAGAGCCACCATCAGACAGAATAGGATCTGGAGTAGCAACCCCCTCAACAACGGTGGACGGTGTTGGAGGCAGATCGGAGAGGGTTACCGAGTTGACCTCGGAAAAGCTCTCAACGAAAACAGACGCCTCAATAGTGACATCCGAAGACAAAGAGACCGCGGTCTCCTCATCAGGTATCACAGAACAAACACCGTCAACAGTTGCAGAGGAGCTCGCCACAGAAGTCAGATCCGAATCCTGTGTGACAGAGTCACCACGTGCACCAGCAGAAATGTCTGCAACGGCACGGCTACCCTTACCCCGAGAACGAGGGGTTCTAGCTCTGGAAAGAACCACCTTGTTAACAGAAGCCCAAAATTTAGAGGACCAAACCCCACAGATACCACATGATTGGGCCTGAGTGCAATTGTTGCAAGTGACACATGTGGTATGGGAATCGTCCACATGTTTCACCTGCAAACAAGAGGTACAAGGAATAGTCTTAGGCATGATATAAATACAACAATCAAGCTTCCCGCCGACGGAAAACAGAACGAAGGTCGTGTTCACACGTGGGGGAAAGGCAAGATAAAGTGTGAAAAGCACAGCAATAATAATACAAATTAACATTAAATGTAGAGTAATAATTTGGTAGCTTGAAAAAGGATACAATCCAGTAGCACACTAAAGACGATTAATAAGTTGTTCACGAAGAATTAGTATCAAAAACAGCACAGTCACAAAAATTTCCGACCATGAACAATGGCGGAAAATAAAGGAATTGACGTCACGGTTTGTTGCGCATGCGCTCGGTAAACGCAAGAGGTGTGCAGAGAGAGTACCTGTAATTTCGAGCGCTGGTCTCGCTCGACCCTTTTTTCGATCTTTTTCGTGCTTTTGCACTCTAGTACTTTTCCAACTCGTTTGGAAAAGATTCTAAAAGCTTGAGTTAGTTCCGAAGTAGGGCTTGCACTTATGTTACAGCCAATTGTAAACAATTGTGAGTAGGTTGAAAAGAAATTGGATTTTATGAATTCCGACCCCATAGAGGATTTTTTTGTCAAAACACGGCTTTAAATTATACATATTCCACCAAGTGTTTTTGTTTCTCACTTTATATGCCAAGGGGAATGTAAAAACAACTTAATCTCCCCTAGAAAGTTTTTGGAAACAAATCATTGGTTATTGCTAATGACAATGGTAAAGGTGTAGAATAGGGGACTTTTCGTTTTTTTTCAAAAAATAACGCCTTTTTCGTTATTTTTTCTCTGTTTTCTTAAAGTAAACTATATTTTGAACAAAATGACACAAAATCACATACTTTTATCGTTTTTTTAAAGAAATATTAACGATTTTATTGTGACAGCGCCATCGAACTCACTGCAATCGCGCCATTCCATTATCGCTATCACAGGGGGAGAGTTTAGTAATTGAAATCTCGGCGGACAAACCCTGCCCCCTCACTAAACTGACCCTAGATCAAATTTTAGGGTCAGTCTAGTAAGGGCCAGGGTTAGCTTACCGATTAGCTCACCCTGGTCCTAACTGAACTGACCTTAAATTGAGGAACATGCACACAAGCGAAGCGCACCTGCTAAAATGCACACAAGCGAAGCGCACCTGCTATCATATAGAATGATTTCTCCCCTGTGACGTCACTCGTAACAACGAATGAAAACAACAGATGCTGCGAAATTTTCAGCGGTTGAAACAAATGGCAACTGAGAAACAAGTAATTCAACGGGATTTAAAATCTATTCTCTGACATGTTATAACATGATAGAGGTACCCAATTTTGTGTCATTTTGTTCAAAATATAGTTTACTTTAAGAAAACAGAGAAAAAGTAGCGAGAAAATCGTTATTTAAAAAAAAAAACGAAAAGTCCCCTATTCTACACCTTTACCATGACAATGTGTTGATAATAACTGCTAACCTATGACTAAAAAAATGGTTCGGATTATTGGTTACGTAATTTCAATTTGTCTAAATTAAATACAAATTCTGTCTTCGGTTTCAGGCACCATGGCAATTTGATGTGAAGGGCAAAGTGTGCATCGAAGAAAGGAAACAGCACATTAACATGAGTTGGGTTTTGTTATTACCAACCATTGATTTTTATGCCTCGTCCGTTGCGCCTGTCGTCTGGATGCACTGAAACGCCACAGCCCATCACAGTTTATTTTCAACATGTCAGAACCTTCCAAATATATAAAGAAAAGTTTACGAACAAATGGCATAAAATACCATCCATAAATGATATCGAAATAATTAATTAACCACTGTGTTGTTTCGTGTCAGGTTACCAGGAAGTGGACAGGTGGTGATTGAGCACACTTGTCATCATCGGACATCTCTGAACGTTTCCGCTCTTTTCCGTCACCATATGAAATTATATATTTCTCGGCTGTTTTTATTATGTATTTATGTGAGACAAAATCTCTGTAGCTGTATAAATACGTCATAGAATCCCTATGGGCTTTTATATGACGGTGGGATCGTTTATGGCTTTTTGGTTATTTCAGTTTTGAATATGTCCAAACTTGGTGCTGTAACTGCGGTGTTGTCCAGGTGGTTCCAGTCTACAACTGTGCGCAAGAAGAACGAGTATTTGTATTGTGCAGTCTTACTGGTATTTATTTATTTATTGGTGTTTAATGTCACATACTTATGCACAATGGCTAATCGTGACCGTGACAGTTTTACGGGTGGAGGAAGCCGGAGTACCCGGAGAGAACCACCGAGCAACGACGAGCAGCTGTCAGCTCCAGTCTTACTGGTTGGAACAACTATAGCCCTGTTGTTGTGTCGGGCTAGTGTGGAAACTATATTTGTTGTCTGATGGTCGGTAAACTGTTTTGTTCTTATTTGACGTTTCGGTTTGTGAAGTGATATGAACTTTTCAGGGGGAATAGCCGGTATCTGCCCCTCAACCACCTTGTATAAGAAGGAGAGGTGTAGTATTCTTCTTCTTGATTGCAGGGTTGGCATTTCTAATTTTTCCAGCATTTTGGTCATGCACCCCACTTCTCTCGATTTGTAGTCTTTTGTGATGTATCTGGCCCCTTTCCTCTGTATTCTCTCTAAGTTTGTTATATCTTCTGCTAAGTATGGGTCCCATATGATTGCTCCATACTCGAGCACTGGTCTGACCAGAGCTAGGTAAGCTGTTTTGAGGCATTCAAAAGGACAATGTTGCAGATTTCTCTGAAAAAAGCCTAAAGTGGAGTTGGCTTTCTTGATAGTGTTGTTTAGGTGTTCTTTCCATTTGAAGTCTTCTGAGATCTGCAAGCCCAGGTACGGGTTTGAGGAGACTTGTTCTAGTATGTGGCCGTTGAGTGTGTAAAAACGGTTACTTTTTTTCTTCATACTTAGCATATAACATTTGGTTGTGTTGAAGCGCATTCCCCAATTTGAGGCCCATTTTTCTAAATTCTCTAGATCTTGTTGTAGTATGGTGTGATCTTTGTCGCTCTTGATGGTACGATATAGTAGGCAGCCGTCTGCAAATAATCGCACTGTTGATTTTACAGAGTCCGGAAGATCATTGATATGGCAGAGGAAGAGTATGGGTCCTAGGACTGTTCCTTGTGGGACTCCTGAGTCGACTGTGGCTACATCAGATAGCTCCCCCTCTAGTGCTACTCTCATCTTCCGTTCTGTTAGGAAGTTTGACAGCCAGTTGTGTAGAGTGCCTCTAATTCCATACTAGTCTAATTTGGGTAGTAGACGGTCGTGGGGTACAGTGTCAAAAGCCTTTGAAAAATCTAAAATCTAAAATGGCTATGTCGACTTGATTTCCTTTATCGAACGAGTGTAGTAGTTCGTCCACAGCTGTTACGAGCTGCGTTTCACCAACGTGTCACAAGAAAAGGTTTTGTGCAAACACAAGCGTGATAGAAAATGCCCATGAAACACTCTTATATTTTTACATACATCATGCAATTTCTCCGTATTAGAACAAAGACAAGAAACATTCTGTTAACAAAGTTGATTCTCTCCCACTGAAAGGAGGTAACTACCACACACCTCAAAGCATTGTGACTGGTGATTTACAAGGAATTAGTTTAAAATAAGTCCCAGTATATTGGACAGGATTCCAGGCAAAGGGGGTTAATATCTTTTTTCGAAAACATTTAAAATGCCCCCCCCCCCCTCCCCCCCGCACACAACCACCCAAAAAGATAGCTTTTTGGACGGATCGTCGAGGTACGAAACTCGACTTTGAACAAAACGCAGATGATTTTGAGAGGAACTGCCCCGGTCCACCTCCAAGTATTGTCAGTGGGGGGTTCTCGAAAATTCTTTATAAAGAATTTCAAGCTTATTGGACAAGAGTGTTGATGGTTACACTTTGAGGGTTAATATCTCCATTCAAAAGAACTTGAGAAAATGTCTCCCAGCCACACCACAAAGATAAACAAAGCAGAATACTTAAATGTAGGATACAGACATTTCGCAACTTGGGGGAAAAAATCCACACAGACATCCAATATAATCGAGGGTGGATGTATCAAAATAAAAATGGTTTTATAAGTACTTCTAAGATTGGAGGTGACATAACACAATACGAATATTGCTGACATTACAAACAGTGAATCCCAGTTAACCCTTTACCTAACACAATACGAAAAAAAAAAAAATAATAATTTTCACATTTTTCGAAAAAAAATTCACAATTTTTCACTAAAACCATACAAATGTGGATACGCTTAGGATCAGCTCGACGACAACAATGATATCCATATTTGTATGGTTTTATTGAGAAACTTCCGAGATATTTTAAGCTGTTTATTCTGGGTTTTTTTTCTGCCGCTTTTTGGCCGCTATGTTAGGTAAAGGGTTAAGTAACGAATTCCGCATATTAATGGATCCAGTGTATATACGGTTCCATTTTCCAGTTTTCCAAGTCAATTGAGTCGACCTGGAAATTCAGTTCGACGTGATTTGGAGAAATAAAACCAGACAACCCAAGTAACGCAGTGAAAAAAAAGGAAATGCGCTGTAAAAGTCCAAAGAGGCTGAGACAAAACAGTAGCGAAATGCACTGTAAAAGCCCACATAAGAGGCGGAGAAAAGAAAAACAGTAACGAAACGAGGTACTGCCCCCAACCCACCCAACCCCTAAATCTGCCAAGCTTTATACTTGCCATATATAATATGGCGTATACTTTTGCGTTTATTTGATATTTTCGAGACTAATAATTTACTTGCGCGTCTCATTATCCCTGCTTGCGAAAATTTAGAGCGTTAATCGGAAGGCACGCTATACATTAAAAAGGTAATTTTAGGGGGTAAAATCAAAATATCAAAGTTTGGATATACATTGAATATATCTCCAGATCACCAGATAGTGTCCATTGGGTGTTTTGGGTTAAAATTAAAATTATCGTACCAAACTTCGTATATATATTTGGTATACCCCATATAACCAGTAGTGTTCGTTTGCAGACTGTAACCACCGAACTTCGCCTGCGGCCATATGCTGACTCATTGATTACCTGCGGTATTATTTTAGAGCTATCGGTCTCGTAGTTTTCTGCGGCTGTCTATTCAGTTCGAGCGGGTATTCAAAGTCACCGACAAAAAAAGTGGGTCGGACTTTCTAGTTGGAATGTTTTCATTTCACTGGTGCTAAAACACTTTAGTAGAAGGCATGAAAGTATACGTATGTAGTACAGATTGCGCTGCTTGTATAGTTTAAAACCAATTCACGGAAATGAAAATAAAGCAAACCCAAATAAAGGAGAATTACAAATAATCGTTTCAGATTTTTGCAGAGGTCCATTTTTTATCAACTCAATTCTATCTTCCTCATAATAATAATAATAACACTTTGGCCAGCCGCTGATTTGTCGCGGTTCTCGGACGAGAAGGCCATGGTTACCCCTGTACTCCCAACTGCCTCCCTATTCCCACGCTTCTCCTCTCCTCCCAACACTCAGAGACGAACTGCTTGATGATATCCCTTGTCCCATTCTTCCCAATCTCTCCAATTAGCATATTAACCCTCTCCTTTGAGTCTCCCCCTAACCACCTGTCCTTCATTCTCCCATCCCACTTCCCCATTATACTCCCAGTGAATCTCATTCTTTTAGGCTGATACTTTGGGCATTCAAGAAGAAAGTGTTCCAGGGTCTCCACCATGTCCAAGTTACACATCTGGCACTCCCTTTCACCGTCTTTCCCAATTTTTCCCCTCAGCTCCAGGGATCGCGACCTCAGCTTGAACAACAGTGACCCCCCAAAGGTGCCATCAAGGTACTCTTCAAAACCTGGCTTCTCTTTATCACGCAGGCCACCCAAAGACCTCTTTGATTTGACCCCCTCTCGCCAATTACGGTTACAATCTTCCATGACCCTTTCTCTGACGATTTTTTTACCCTGGTTTGCCCCAACGTCCAGGTCCGAGATCTCCAATGAGTAGTTCTCTACTAGCTCCCTCATTTGGACCATCCACCCCGTTTTGATATTTGAGTTGAAAATTCTCAGGAACATTACTTTACACCATCGGCTGTCGGGGAGATTTACCAAATAATTAAGATAACCGAGCTTCAACAGGTCTATCCTGTCCTTGATCCTCATCCACCCAAGCTCACCCCTGATTGCTTCTAGCGCTGCGGCATTACTCGACCCCGTTATCCATCGGCCTGCATCGTTCTGCAGGATTTCCAAGCTCTTTACGGCCGTCTGGTTTAGGGGTACCACTTCCGTACCGTATGTTATACTTGGCAGCCCCACCATTTCCCAAATGGTTTTCCCCACGAAAACCTTATTGAAACTGTTTCTCCCTATAAGTTTCATTTGGTTAATGATTCGCTTCCCCTTCAAAATCAATTTATTTGTGTGGTTCCGGTAGATGCCTCTTCCTGTAATGTTTATATTTACCCCCAAATACTCGTAATCACCCGTCTCTCCCACATTGAGAAGTTTGCTGCTCCCTTCCGGAATGCAGAACTCACCCACTCTCCACCTTCGAGTGGGGTCCACTTTGCGGCCCACAGGTATAACTTTGCTCTTGCTTTCATTAAGTTCGAGTCTCCATTTGCTCCCATATTTCCCAACAATTCCCAGCATTTTCGTTAGCCCCTCTTCGCTCTCTGACACTAGAACCATATCGTCTGCAAAAAATAGCCCTGGGATCTTCACGTCACCAACTGCTACCCCCTCCTCGCTACGCAGGAGTTCATCTCCTAAGCCTTTGATGTACAATGCAAACAGGATCGGCGAAAGGATACACCCCTGTTTTAAACCTATCTCCATAGGCACACGTTTCGTTGTAATGTTTCCCAGGCTAAGTTCACTCTGTACATCTTGATATAATGCTTTCATAATTCCAACAAACTCGCCTCCTAAGCCCATAGCCTCCAGCTTGCGCCACATACCTTCCCTCCATACTCCATCGTATGCCTTCTTGATATCCAAAAAGGCCATAAACATCTTTTTCTTTTTTGCTTTCGCGGATTCTATCATTTGGGATAGTGTGAAAAGATGGTCAGTAACTCTCCTTCCCTTCCTGAAGCCATTCTGGATTTCTCCCAAAAAACCCTTCTCCTCAATTACCTCCTCTAGTCTCCCATAAAGGACTTTACAGAAAACCTTTCCAATGTTGCTTCTGACAGAGATCCCTCGATAGTTATCCAAAACGTCTTTTTCCCCCTTTTTGTGAATAAATGTCACTTTGCTTTCCCTCCACTCCTTTGGGACCTCTTGTTTTTCTATGGCTAAATTGAATAGGGCAGTTAGGCTTTCCAAGAGTTCCTCTCCCCCTTTTTTGATAAACTCGTTAGGAATTTCGTCCACCCCTCCCGCTTTTCCATTCCTCAATTTTGAGATCACCCTTCGCACCTCCTCAGTTTTGATTTCGCTGCACACGAAGTCCGAGAGATTTTCCTCGACCTGGTTCGGACACTCCGGTGGGTTCCCCATGCCCCATCGCTTATCGTTTACCTTTTCCCAGTGCTTGACTAGTTCTAATGCGATTTGATCTCGCTCTTCTGTAACTCTGCCATCTACTTTAATGCTCTGTTGGTTATTCCCTTTGTTACGTTTGTTCACCCATTTCCAAAATACGCTCGAACTCGACCCCCCTGTCGTTCTTATCGTCCTAATAAGACTGCTATTTCGCACTCTCCGGTTGTCGTCTTTTATCTTGTTTACTTTATATCATTGACATGATACATCGTTAACTGTGTCAAAAATCGTCCCAGATTTTACACGCGCACGTGCGCTAAATAAACATTATTCATTGTGACTATTGTCTCAAATTATTTAAATGTCGTACTTGATCACTCGACGCATAAAGTCAAGCAGGATAAATGCAGAACTCTCTGTTCGCAGGGAAGGTTTAAGTTTTACTAGTAGGAACTTTCTTGATAAGAACGAAAGCAAGAACTACTATTTTCAGTTGATGAAATCGGGGAAGAAATTTATTCCATTTAAAATGATAATTATGTTGAATTTCTTTACTTAATTTTTGGCCTCATAATTTAGTTTGGAAGGATATTCTCATTCGACTACCATTCACTGATTTTCGCAGATTTCGCGGGAATATTTTCTCCCTATCAACTCAGCAAGAATCACAATCATTGCATAACCATAGGTTACAAGCCAGTCAACGGTTATAACATTGCTTATTCCAATTCAACAACTTTTGCTTATTTCAATTAAACATGAGAAACTGAAATATATTCTATTTTTCTGCATTACAACCCAGACCCCTGTCGCTGCCACGCACCATCTTTCGAATTTTAAACTTATTTGTTTGTTTGTTTATTTAAGGTCACATATTTCTGCACAATGGCTAATCGTGACCGCAACATGGATATAAAGTCAAGTCTAGCCAATCGTTATGACCATGTTGCCCTTTTTAGAGGATGCAATTTTGTGTATGTATGGCGGGGGTGGGGGTGGGGGGAGGGGCGCAAAATACATTCCGTTAATTCTGGATTAGCATTCCAGACCATCAGCCCATCGTCATTCAAGCACGCTATTTCTCTCTCGGAAAGCCAATTGCCTGGCGAGTCAAAATTAACAGCAGTTTTATGTGTCTGTTTAATATCCTTTCTTAAAGGGGCACCCCTGTGTTACCAGCTGAACAATTTTCCTATTTTAACGATCTGCGCTTATGCCACTCGTTATTATTACCACTTTTGCAGGCGTTCCTAGCACATTAACGATGTTTTATTGGGCGTTGATACCTCGTAATGCTCAACAAGTACAAGTCATGTGACGCGTTGGGCCGTTATTGACTATAACGGCCCGACAAGTCCATAACAAACCGACACGTCTAAATATAGACAATGACGTCACATCTCTCAACCGATCAATACTATTTTTTCCCAGATTTCCATTTGGATCGAAATTCAGTTCGGATTTTTAATTTGTAAACACAATTAACACATTTGTTTCAAGTGTTTCCCTTTGTGTCACAGATAGATAAGGTATCAAATATTGAAAGCGACACAGTCCAGTCAATCAAGTCAAATTATACCTCAATCACCAAGAAATTGCTATACAAATGTTTGTGTTCTTTTGGGGCAGGAATTAGAATACAAAATAACAAATGAAAAATCCCCATTAATCCCGTCATGGGAAAATGATTATTTTGGGATGAAAACATTGAAAAATTCAGTAAAATCAGCGAAAATTGGAATTTGCTCAATATTCATTAAAAGAGTCCAAACAACAATCCTTTCTCTGGTACTTAGGTCAGAAGAACCGAGTACATTATTATACTTGAAATCCCAATTACTAATCATAAGAAAATGTGTATTTTTGGGGTGAAAATTCTGGAAAAGTAAATAAAACGCACGAAAATTGGAATTTCATCACCACTCGTTCAAATAATTCCAAGCTCAAACACTGTCATCGTATTATATACTAAATCGGTATGATTAATCACTCTCATAAACTCCAAATAATTGGTAGCAAGAAAAATGTGATTTTGGGGGTAAAATGTTTTTTAAATTACTATTATATATCAATGTCATATAAATAAAAAATATAAAATAATAACTGCTGCAATGTCAATGCAGATAATCTGTAGATCTGAAAAATGGTTCTGCCGCTATGCGAAATTAGATTTCCAGATTATCTGCACTGACGTTGCAGCAGTTATTATTTTCCTGGCATATTTCTCACACGCATTCTCTATTGGTGAAGAGGAAAGCAAGGATATAACAGTGAGGGAGATGGGAGAATATGAATACTTGGGAGCGAATGTATGTGTTACAGGTATGCAGAAACCGCACAAATAAACTTAAGACAAAGGGCAAAAGGATACTCAATTATTTAAATCTACTTGGAGGGAACAGCCTTAACAAGGTGTTCGTTGGAAAAACCATTTGTGAGAGGGTGGGATTACCAAGTATAACATATGGAACGGATGTGATCCCTCTGAATCAAACAGAAGTGAGGAACTTGGAAATTCTACAAAATAATGCGGGTCAGTGGATAACCGGACCAAGCAATGCAGCTGCACAGGAAGCAGTCAGAGGGGAATTTGGATGGGTGCCAGTTAAAGATAAAATAGATATGGGAAGATTATACTACCTAAATTATCTGGAAAACCTTCCAAACAGCAAGTGGTGTAAAACGACGTTTAACCATGTATGGAACCATAACATTCAGACAGGATGGATAAGGCAAGTGAGGCGAGGTAGCAAATGGAGACTTACTCCGTAGAGACTGGAGATTTAGAAGTGGGCCTGAAGCAGGGCAGTGGCAGCTTTATTAGAATTGCAAAAGAAATTGGCGAGCTGCAATTATGACCAAGAGCTATTTAGAAGGTTTGTACAAAACAAAATGCCCCAGCCTTTGAGGAGTACCTAGATGGATCTTAGTTTAAACAATATTTATTCATGAATTATAATATTATACATACAGGTAAATGATAATTACATAATGTTCATGGAGACTTGTAATACAGGTGTATGCATAAAGGTATTTCAACATAGTTGATATACAAGTTGTATGGGTGGGATTCAGCAGTAAGCTATAAGCTTATGTTAAGCTGTCTCCCAAGAAAGTCTGAAAAAAATTGCAGGTAGTTGCTTGCACTATGTAAAATATTGTTTAAACATGAAATGGGGGTATACAAAAAGAGAGAAGAGAGAAAGAGAGAGGGAGAGAGAGAGAGAGAGAGAGAGAGAGAGAGAGAGAGAGAGAGAGAGTTTCAACCAGACTGAGCTCAACGCACACCCGACAAATGAGAGTTATTATACGCAACCTCAGAGAATATGCTGCTAGCGGTGTCATTAAAGCGGACTCACCCGGGATCCACACCTGAGCCGCCATTAACGCGCGTGCATCTAGCATTTACAAACTATCAATCAAATTTAATCTATTAAAAGCCACAAAAAATCTACATCTTGTTTATCCTAGACTTCCTAGATCGATGCACGCGAGGAAACACAGCCCAGGCGCGGAGCCCGAATTGCCCACGACGGCTCCGTCGTAGCCTGGCGTCCTGTGGCACTAACGCTCAGAATGCAAATAAGGCTGCATTATTCACACTTCAGATGCATGTACTATCCACAATTTGAGAAACGTGCATAGCCGCGCCCACCGGCAGGACCGACAAGCCCCCCCCCCCCCCTCCCCCCCAAACAACGGATGCGGGGGAGCAACACCTGTCACACCACAAATGCCACTCCCCCTCACCCACCACCGAGAAGAGAGCAGCCAACCAGCCCCGACAACGGCCGCGGCCACACTCGACTCCCAAACCGTCGACACCAAAGACATATATTCCGTGCTGGAAAGTCATCACATCAGTCACAAATGTTTGAATAACGAATATGTGAAATGATGATAAATCATTCCCCAAAGAACTACAAATGGAAATGACTCACTGGAAGCGCCCACTCAGTGTGATATAATCCTGTACAATTCCGAATACAAGCGCATTTTTAGAGTTGTCCAACCATTCAGACCCAAACAGAAGCGTGGAGAGGTCAAATGTGAAAGGCAATGTATTGATTGTTGAGTCGCGTGCAGCATCATGTATTGGACAATACAGGAGAAAATGTTCAGTTGTCTCTGGGTCACCACACTGGCACAGTGGGGATGACGATAGATGGTTGTCATAGAGGTGGGCATTGATACCGCTACAATGCAAGCGTAGCCTACAATGATAGATTTGTGCAGCACGGGATTTAGCACCAGTGTAAAATATCGGTGGTCGTTGGTTTGCACTATTTAAGAACCTTTTAAAATTTGTGAGGGAAGAATTTTCTTTTACCGAGGTTGGTAATCTGTTCCACTGATTGGTAACATCCGGGATAAATGAGGATTGGTATAAGTTAGTGTGGCAGAAGGGAATACAGTGGTTAATTGCAGATCGGAGATTGTGACTTTGATTGATGGATGCACTGATGGGGGGAACTCTGATAGAGATATATGGAGGTGTTAGCTCATGATACATCTTGAAGAACTGAGTAAGCTTGTGCTTACGGCGTCTTTCTTGTAGTGTATCCCATTGAACTTCAGTATAGAGGAGGCTTCTACTGGCGCTCACAGTGGCACCAGTAACTATTCTTGCTGCCGCTATCTGTATTTTCTCCAAGTCAGCTGCTTGCATTGCTGAGCAGTTGTCCCAGACACAGCCAGCATATTCTAATAGAGGTCTAATGAAAGCAAAATATATTCGTTCGAGGACTTTTCGTTCAAGAGTAAACTTGTGGGCTCTAAGCATATCGATACGTGACCAAGCTTTAGAGCAAACTTGGTCAATATGGTCATTCCACGTACAATTTTTGTTCAATATTACACCTAAGTGCTTATGACTGGTAACCTCAGTAAGTCCTGTTCCACTTAGATATAAGGGTGGATGTCCAGGAACATTAATTTTACGGGATATTAGCATAGTTTCTGTTTTTTGAGCATTGAACTCAACCAGCCATGTTTTGGCCCAATCTTCGATTGTTGCCAAATCACGATTGATTAAGACTGCAGCTTGATCAGGATTCTCTACTATGAGATATAAGGATGTATCGTCTGCAAATAGACGAATGCTGCTCAGTAAATTTTCCGTAATGTCGTTAATGTATATCAGGAATAAGAGTGGGCCCAGAATGGAACCTTGTGGAACACCAGACGTTACTTGTCTCCAGGAGGACACCTCAGAGGCTACCACAACCCGCTGATACCGGTCAGAGAGGTAAGATTTTAAAAAACAAAGTAGATCGCCAGATATCCCTATTTTCTCAAGCTTGTGAATAAGACCAACATGCCATACCTTATCAAACGCTTTACTGACATCACAAAAAACAACTCTAACTTCTTTACCGTCCTCAAGGGCATGACAAAATTCATCATAGAGATCTGTCAGTTGTAATACCGTTGAGTCACCTGGGGTAAACCCTGACTGGAACTGGCTCAGTATATTGTTATCGCATAGGAAATGCCATAATCTTTTAAACACACACTTTTCAAGTAACTTGCCAGTACAGCTAATTAGTGATATCGGGCGATAATTGGTAACAGCATTAGAAGGTTTCTTTTTTAATACCGGCACCACATTGGCTTTTTTCCATAATTGTGGAAAATAACAGTTTTTTAAAAGGATATTAAATAATGTCGTAAGTGGTACACATAATGAACTTCTGCATTCCTTCAGGAGCCGTGGACTTATGAGGTCAGGGCCGGACGCCTTCGATATCTTAATACTCTTCATTGCTTCATACACTTCAGTGCTTACTAAAATTATTTTATCAAATGAATGCAGGACTGGTTCAGATGAGTCGGGTAAAGTTGCATTTGTGTCATCCAATGTTGAAATGGAACAGAAGTATCCGTTGAACACTTCCGCCTTCTCAAGATTGGTTGAATAGAGTTTATTCAAGTGATTTAAAGTTGGGATTTCTGGGGTATTTCTACTGATAAATGTTTTTAAGGTTTTCCACCACTCCGACGATGATGTATTTGGGCAACTCAATGTTGATTGAACTTTTGAAATATACGTGGCTTTGGCCTTCCTAACTGCTGATACGACCTCATTACGTTTACGTTTATATTTATCCCAGTCGTACGGTAAACCTGAGCGCTTTGCTCTGCGATATAATCGGGTCCTTTGCCTAATCAGTAAGCGAATCTGGTTATGCATCCATTTGGGTTGATTGGGCCTGGAAGTTATATCTTTGTTGGGGATGAATTTAGATGCCGTGTTAAGTAGGATCTCGGTAAAGTTAGAGATTACAGTGTCTAGACATGAATTATCGAACAGGCTATTCCAGTCTACACTGTTGAAGGCGTTGTTCAAAGCATTGTAATCCCCTTCCGGATACATCCAAATGCGTCTCCTAAAGTGTTTGGACGTTGTTTTTTTAAATTCAACCTCAATTGAAATTGGGCAATGATATCGAGACATGTCAGGAATAAGGGGTTCTAGAACTTCACATTCTAGTACAGGAACTGTATCACTTACAGCAAACAGATCAATCAGTGTAGCAGATGACTCAGTAAAGCTCGTTGGTTCTTCCACAAGCTGCCTCAGATTAAAATAGTTGCTTAATTCACGGAAATGTCCTCGGGAGGAACCATTTTGGTTTTCATTAAAATCCCCAGTAATGATTAGGTCAGAGATTGAAGTATCTTTGGCTCTATCAACAGAAGCTGTAATGCTATCCCAGATATCTGAAGTACTATTGGGTGGTCGGTAGAATACTCCAACTAGTATTGATTTACTGTAATTTGTAAACACCTCAGCCCAAAGGCACTCAGTGTTATTTACCTCGAGGTCAGTTCTACGCCGAAAGCACAAGCCATCCTTTATGTACATGGCAACGCCCCCTCCCCTCGATAAGCGGTCACGCCGCAATGGTTCCTGGAAGCCACTAATCATTATATCAGATATTTGGTCGCAGCTTTGAAGCCAAGTCTCGGTGAAGGCTAGTATGTCATAAGATGACGATTCATACTCTATAATGTTCAATTTTGGCTTGAGGCTTTGAATGTTTATATGGAAGATTTTCAATGAATTTTGGCTACAAGAAGTGTTTACGGAGGCAGGCCCAGGGTTTAATTCAATGTCCCCGGACAATAACAAGAGTGGGGCCAGGAACAATGCTACCAAAATTGTAAGATGCCACATATCGGACTCGATTAGTTTTGGAGCCATTGAGTTTGGTGTCAGTGGGGTTCTAGCACCTCCTCCAAGAAAGTTGGGTCTCGTAAATTCCACACACCTATCAAGTGGTTGATCTTGTGAATCGGAAAGATGAAACAAGGCTGACAGCACAGTTAAGCTAACCTGAAGACTGATCCCTACACTGCGCAAATACAAATACGTTAGAAGACACAGGGACTGCTCCTTGCTTAGTTTTCGTTTGAGGTCACAGACATATATTGCAGTACTGAATGTACCAATCCGGGCACGGTAGGAATCTAGACTACACACTATGTAATTTGTGGATGGTAAAATCTGCACGGTGCCCGGAGACTGGTAACACGGTGCCCGGAGATGGATCTTATGGTGGGGGGGGGGGGGGGGGGGGATCTTTGTTGTTTAATGTGAGATCGAAGTCACTGGAGTTGAAGGGGAGAATCGGGAAAGGCAAGGAAAGAGTGTGCCAAATGTGCAATCTAGGAGTAACGGAGACCCTGGAATACTTCATTCTAGAATGCGTCAAACATTTGCCGAGTAGAAGAAGATTCCATACAATACTAATGGAAAAATAGGATGAAAACCTAAAGGGAATGATAATGGATGGGGAATGACATGAGGGAAGGGGTCAATTTTATAATTCGGGAGATCGAGAAAGAATAGATGTGTGGAATTTTCAAACAATTTTTGAGTGAATGCTGGGATATTAGGTGGGAGAGTGGGGGAGGAATAGCACGGAGGTGAACTGGGTTGATGCAGGCCCCCCTCGTTAGAGAACCGCGACAAATCAGCTGAGGGCTGAAGAATTATTTGAACAGGTGAGTCTTTTTTGCAACTACACCTTGACATCTTGCAAACTGTTCCACAGTTACATCTTATCATCTTAAGCAAGGTCTTTGGTGCAGGTGGAAGGTCAGTGGTGAGTGGCACAAACTTTCTTTATTTCACTTACCATTTTAGTATTATTATTTGAGAGAAGAGTGACGTTGTTCAAATCTTGAAGTCGCTGAGATTGCAAAACTTTACGCGACCATCGCCTTTAGCGCGTGTGCGATCCACGAAAATGTAATTAACTTGAAATATGTTATAACTCCATGGAAATTTCTCAATCCGTCATTGACAATGGCAGAAGTTGAACGTTTGGGCTGTGAAGCTGTGGTGTTGGTCCCATAAGTTACACATCCCATTTGTCACACAATCCAAATGTGTCATTAGTCACACAGGTTTGAAGTTAATAAAAGAGTGTTAACAACCTGTTACCCCTCGACAGATAATGCTGTGTTATTACGTGAGAAGCAATCAATTTAAGTTTGCTTTACTGTAATCATCAATTAGGTTTATTAGTTTTATTTTTTCAAGTATTCAAAACTCATACCTTGTTCACTCTGTACAAACACTATCACCTGATTAGCTTTTTGATTTGATTTGATTTGATTACATAAAACAAATGTTATGTTTTTTTTATTATTAATAAACATATCAGGTTAATTTTTTGTATTGTGTATTTGAATTTTCATTTCTTTATTATTTTCTTCATTTACTTATCTGCCATGTTGCATATTTAATAGCAATAAACATCAAAACCCATTTAATTTGTTGTTTTTTTTAAATCCCCTGATGATGAAAATGGTCACTGAATGAAATGAATTCAGAACAGACCATTAGCACCAATAATTGGTGTGCAAGGGTGGTGTTTATATAGTCATTTAGACTGTGTGACAAATGGGATGTGTAACTTATGGGATGGTACCGTTTGGAGGAAAAGAATCTGAAACTCTCCTTACTTGTCGACAAAGACTACTGGTTGATAAAGTGCCATCGGCTTGATATTTCATTAATCCAAAAAACCTACCCTGCGCACACTCTGCTGTGATGTATCATAGTTTTCAACCACACCATCAAGTGCAAATTTGGTCACAGAGAAGTGCAGACGCTTGGCAGTGGGAGTGGACAGTTCTAGATGGAAGTTTGTGTCACTAACCACTGACCTTCAACCTGAACCAAAGACCTTCCTAATGATGATAAGATGCAACTGTGCCACAGGTTGTGAGACGCCAAGGTGTAGTTGCAAAAAACCCCAGACCTACCAGTTGAAACGTGTGTGGGAAATGCCAGGAAAATAATAACTACTGCAATGTCAGTGCAGATAATCTGGAAATCTGATTTCGCAGAGCGGCAGAACCATTTATCAAATCTCCAGATTATGAGCATTTACATTGCAGCAGTTATTATTTTATATTTATTATTTATACATGACATTGATATATAACGGTAATTTTTAAAACATTTTTCCTGCAAAATCACATTTTTCTTGCCACCATCGATTTGGAGGTATCAATCATACCGATTTATTTGTTTAACCCTTTACCTAACATGAAAAGCAGACGACAGTTGCAAAAATAATTCTTGAATAACTAATTTTTTTCATTTTTTGTCTCAAAAACATAGGTTATGACCCCTCGTTGGAACGAGCTCGACGAGCTCGTTCCAACGAGGGGTCATAACCTATGTTTTTGAGACAAAAAATGAAAAAAATAATGAAAATTAATTGGCGATTTTTGAGAATAGCGCTGGCCGCTTTTGGCCGTTACGTTAGGTAAAGGGTTAATACGATGCCAGAGTTTGTGCTTGGAACTATTTGATTGAGTAGTGATGAATTTCCAATTTTCGTACATTTTATATACTTTTTCACAATTTATACCCCAAAATTACACATTTTCTTGGGTTGGGCTCAGTAACTGGGATTTCAAGTACAGTATTGTACACGGTTATTTTGATCTAAGTTCCACAGAAATGATTTTTGTTTGAACTCTTTTAATGAGTATTGAGCAAATTCCAATGTTTGTCGATTTTATTGACTTTTTCAATGTTTCTACCCACAAAATAACCATTTTCCCGTGATGGAATTAATGGGGATGTTTCATACATTATTTTGCATACTAATTCCTGTCCCCAAACAATACAAACATTTGTATAGCAATTTCATGGCGGCTGGTGTATAATTTGACTATTTTTATTTTCTCGCGAAGAAATAAGTCATCAAAAACATAATTTCCCTTTGTGGGATTTTTGGGAATTTTTTAGTATATTGTTATTTAGACATATATGCTTCATTTAAAAGCAAAATCTTTTGTATAGCAATTTGTTAGGGGTTAAGTATGAGATTGATTGGACTATTTGTTGTTCGGAGTAATGCCACAACGACATGAGGGGGAAAAGGATGTCGACTGATTCGATGTTTATTTTTTGGGGTGTTTTTCACCTTGAAAAGCAGTTTTTTTTTCTGGAAGATATATGCAAAACTATATTTCCATGGCGCTGATAATATCTTAGCCTACCTTCCAAAAATGCCAGCTTTTATGCTGTGCTGCTAACAGGTGTCCGTATTTCTTGGGTTCACTTTTTTTTCGAGATACTAGAGCTTATATCGGAAAGGTTGTCAAAACCAAAATTATATGGAGCGCGAAGCATGCGTCATACCGCATAAGTAACCCACTGCCCATTCTTCAGTCATTGAAGACTACGTGCAAACATGAAAGAGAGAAAGAAAATATATGAAAAATAGAAATTGCTACATTCGCCTGCGTCCTGAGAACATATTTCAGAAGGCAAGGCATCCTATTTTATGTGATCGTTAAAATGCAAATACAAAGACAGGGTGGACTGGGCAATGGGCGGGGGGGGGGGGGGGGGTTGATAGAGAACTATTTAATGGAGATCTCCGACTAAGAAGTGTGGATAACCCAGGGCAAAAAACACAAACTGTCCGAGAAAGTATCATGGATGATGGTAACCGATATTAGCGATGGGGGGAGGGGGGGAGGGGGGGGGGTTAAAGCAAAGAGGTCTTTAGGTGGCCTACGCGATAAAAAGCAGCTAGGGTTTGAAGAGTACCTTGACGGCACCTTTGGCGGTCACTGTAGTTTATGCTGGGGTCGTGGAGGGGGGCATTTAGAAAGATAGTGAAAAGGGGTGTCAAATGTGTAATTTAGGAGTAGTGAACACCATGGAACACTTTCTATTAGAATGTCAAAAATATCAGTCTAACAGAATAAAATTCCCTCGGAAGAAAATGAGGAAGTGGGATGAGAGAATGAAGGATATGTGGCTGGTGAGTGATACAAAATAGGGGGTTAGTATGGTTATCAGGAGAGAATGGGAAGAATGAGGTATGGGACGTAATCAAACAGTTCGTTTCTGTGTGCTGTGAGGAGGGAAGAGGCGTGGGATAGAGAGACATTTGGGAACACAGGGCTAATCAGGGGCAGCGGAAGCTCGATAAAGGGGGGGGGGGGGAGGGGCACAAATTTACAATGCTACCATGATTCGACGCAGTGTTTGAAAGGTTACAATCGTAAATCGGTAAATGTACCACAGCTCGCTATAGTCTCTCGTTTAGATGAATATGGCGCTGTGTGGTCACTGTCCTGTTCGTTTCTTCTACTTCAACCATCTTCCAACCCGCGCCCATTTTAACTCATTGTGTAACTGCGAAACATATATGAGGAAAAAAGTGGAGGGGCGCGTGCCCCCTGTGCCCCTAGCTCCGCCGTCTCTGGGGCTAATCAAGGCCCTCTTACATGAGAACCGCAAAAATAATATATTTCAGGCGACTACAGTAAAACCTGAAGTCATTAAATTTTCTAAAAATATACTCCCTGACCCGACGAACACGAGAGGGATACCACGTTCATATATTTCCCCAACTCAAAACTACGAGCTTCGTGATATGAATACGGCATCAAAATACTTAGATGACAGCCACCACCACCACAACCACCACCACCCCCACCAAAATAGATAGATAGATATTGTATTTGTACAATTTTCTTACATACAAGCTAAATACAATAGTAACAAATGCATTAGAGTAGTAGGAGAGCGATGGATCGTGCCAATTCAGCAGGCCCTAGTGCATGACCTAGGAAGTGACGTCATCTCACGTGACCCAGGGCGCCATGTTTGGTTGTCATGGTAACCCGCGTGAGCGGCCATCTTGTGACGTCATCTCCATAGTGATACATGGTGTTAGTGCGCATGAGCAGCGCGTGTTGTTAGGGTGATACGTGTTTCCGTCGTCCATTTTGTATACTGGAGGCCGCCATCTCGGTTTCGATGGTATCACGTGGTTGCTATGTGACCCAAAGGCTTATAATAGGATAGGGGTATGTTCAGGAGGTATGTTCCTTTGTACCGGAGTAATTTCCTGATTCGTAGAATTACCCAAATAAACCCGACAAGTTTTACTGTTTCGAATTCTTTCAGAGTTCTCTGCTTCTATCTATATATGCAATAGTTTTCGTCTACCTAGGCATGTTCCTTTGTTCTGGAGAATACTCCTGTAGAGTAGAAGAGCCTGTCAACTGGAATAGTTTTGCTTACTATTTTGAGTTTTCTGGTCTATTCTTGTTAGTTCTGCCCCTATTCCGAGTACTCTTGTTGTTTCATTTATCTAGATCACCTAATCAGTTCACTTTACTGGCGCTAACTAACCAATCAGATTACTTGATTTCCCATAATCTCTATGCAGAGTTATCTCCCTTTATTACAACGAAGTCCTATCCGATTCTCATCACCTCTATATCCAATGGCCATATCCCATGGAATCCCATTTTTGGAAAACACCTGTGGCTATGAAATCCCTTTTTTGGCGTATGAGGCCGTGAGGACTATGTAAAAGCCCTCAATGAGGCCTCATTTACTATCCCTCATAGCCTCATTTTATTTTGAGGCCATGAGGGTCATGAAAACCCTCAATGAGGCCTCATTTACTATCCCTCATAGCCTCATTTCGGTATTTGAGGATATCTATGGCTGGCATGGTATTGTATTATTTAAGGATATCTATCGAGGATACCTTTTGGAGAATCCATTTTTTGTCGTATGAAGCCATGAGGGCTATGTAAAAACCCCCAATGAGGCCTCATTTACTATCCGTCATAGCCTCATTTTCTTTTGAGGGTATGAGGGCCATGACGAAATTCCTCAATGAGGCCTTATTTACTATTCCTCATAGCCTCATTTTCTTTCGAGGGCATGAGGGCCATGAAAAAATCCCTCAATGAGACCTCATTTACTATCCCTCTTAGCCTCATCTTGGTATTTAACAGCCATATCCGACGGAATCCCATTTTTGGGAAACACCTGTGGCTATGGAATCCCTTTTTTGTCGTATGGGGCCATGAGGGCTATGTAGAAGCCCCCTTCATGTCCCTCATACCGAATCTCCATACTGTCCCCATTGTCCGGAATAGGGTCAGAACTAACAAGAATAGACCAGAAAAATTAAAAATAGTAAGCAAAGCTTTTCCAGTTGATAGGCCCTTCTACTCTACTGGTGTATACTTCAGAACATAGGAACATGCCTAGATTGACGAAAACTATTGCATATATAGATAGAAGCAGAAAATTATGAAAGAATTCGAAACAGTAAAACTTGTCGGGTTTATTTGGGTAATTCTTCGAATCGGGAAATTACTCCTGCACAAAGAAACATACCCTGCGAACATACCCCTATATTGACGACATTTCTAAAAAAGCCTGTGTTAGACTTTCACAGTTAAGAAAACTAAAGCATATTTTCAATCGACAGATTTTGAATAAAATGTACAATGCCTTCATTTTGCCAATAATGGAATAGGGGAGTCCGGTGTGGTGCGGAGCTCCCCAATATATGATGAAACGTCTAGAGGATATACACTGTGATACCGCACGAATCGTATCAGGGCTGACGAGATCAGTATCGCGAGATCTCCTTTTGATTGAAGTTGGGTGGGACAGCCTCGAAACAAGAAGACACATACAAAAGATGTGTACTTTCTACAAAATCGTAAACAACGATGCGCCCGATTATCTGCAGGGATTACTACCACGAAGAGTTCGTGACACCTCTGGTTATAACCTTCGAAATTTGGCAGATTTTATGCCTTATTGCATGCGAACAGAGCTATTCAAAAGATCATTTTTCCCCTCGTGTACAGGAACATGGAATAGTCTACCAGTGTCCGTGCGAAACAGCAGTTCACTTAATGAATTCAAAAAAACTCATATCACCTCCTGAAGGGAGACCTCCAGGATACTTCTCCTGTGGTGTCAGAAAATACAACATTATTCATAGTAGAATTCGAACTTGTTGCAGCGATTTGAACTGTGATAAGTTTCTCAATTACATCCGAATCTCCATACTGTTCCCATTGTCCAGCTGTTGTTGAGGACGCAGAGCACTATTTACCCTTTTGCCCCTTTTATTCAGAATCTCGCAGCGCTCTCATTGGTAAACTATTGGAAATTAATGTTAATTTGAACTCCGTTGATATTTTACTGTACGGCGATCCCATTTTAGAACATAAAACTAATACCTCACTTTTTAAATTTGTTCAAAAATTTATTCGTAACACTCGAAGATTCGATAATGAGTTTCCATCCTAGTATTGTTTAACACATGCAGTTCATTGCGACTCCTTAGGCGCGTGATAAGGCGGCTAAAGTGTAACCAATGGATGATTACGGAAATTAATATGTAAATATTATTATTATTATTATTATTATTATTATTATTATTATTATTATTATTATTATTATTATTATTATTATTCGCCGCCGCAGGTGTGCTATGTCGGTGGTAAGATTTGAACGCGATAGTAAAAGTATTATCTATAGTAGTAGCAGTAATGATGGTGGTAGTAGCAGTAGCAGCCACTCAGTGCAGCGCCTGGTCGACCCTCGGCATGGAAAATCAAATTGACAGAGACAGACTGAAGGTACAGAAAGTACATCAATCACACTTTTTTTCTCTCTCTCTCTCACTCTTTTTTATTGCGAAGTTAGATTTTCTAGTATATATATATATTTTTTTTTACATTTCTCTCATTTGTTTGTTTCGCCATTATATTGATTTTTTGTATCATGTTAAGGGAGCGTAGGGTATACTAAGTGGAAAGCACCTGTCCTCCAATCCCAATTTGCAACTTGTTTGTTTGGCAAATAAAAATATGTTTAACCAGAAAAATACCCCTATCCTATTATAAGCCTTTGGGTCACATAGCAACTACGTGCTACCATAGAAACCAAGATGGCGGCATCCAGTATACAAAATGGACGACGGAAACAAATATCGCCCTAACAACACGCACTGCGCATGCGCACTAACACCACGTATCACTATGGAGATGACGTCACAAGATGGCCACTCACGCGGGTTACCATGACAACCAAACATGGCGCCACTCTGCCACGTGAGATGACGTCACTTCCCAGGTCCTGCTGAATTGGCACGACCCATCGCTCTCCTACTACTCATTAGATATATTATACAGCGGAGGCATGGACAAGATTACCTGTCTTCCTGCCGCACCTAAAGTAAATTATTCTCAGATCTGAGGCTGAAAGGCGACATAAAATGGCTACACAGGTGTCACATGAAAAGCATGGTGTAGCAAAATCTGCCTGGATTCTAAGTATACAAGTGTGTAAATAAGTAAATACCCACATGTATAAATATCATTTATCTCAGTGGTTGAAACTACTGGTAGAAAAGTACTGCTATTGTTAGTTCTGACCGCGATAATTTATGTTGTCTGGTCATCGAGTATTTAGTGTAGGCTCATTTGTAATTTCGTGTATTTTTTTTTTTGGTAAAAGCAAAAACTCACTTGATTTTGAAAGAAGGTATCATAAGCCTTAAAAAAATTAAGGTGGCATTTTTTCTGAACATTCTAAGGGTATGAAATCCAAGATGGCGTCCAAAATGGCCGGCGCACACCAAAAATGCGATATCTTCGCAAGTATATATGATAAAATTACAAATAAAGTATCTAACTAGAGAAACAGAATTTACTGCCACCAGTAAATTCAAGTCTGTGTGAAAAGGGTTAAAGTATCAGGAATAGACTATAAAGAAAGAGAATTCATGGAGGCTTATTTTTCGGGAGTAAAATATTTTTGAACAAATCAGAAATGGGTTTCCGTTTGCAGTATTTACAGATATTCATACAGGAATCAGAACATTTTTATAAGAAGCCAGAAATGGCATATATGTGACAAACATTCAAAGGGTTTGATACACGAATCAGAAATGGACATTTTTGGCTCTGCCCACTAATTTGAGTGATGAAATACATTCATAAACTTTAGAAATGCATTAAGGTGTAATAAAATGCATTTCCCAGTCTTTCTGAATAATGCCCCCATATTAAGATCCTTAGAGAGTTAAAATATTCCCTTTAAATACTCCATTTTATTCCTTTAAATAGGGGCGCAGTGGCTCAGCTGGCAGAGGTGCAGGCTGCAAGGCGTGAGGTACGTACTCTGCCCTTGGGCAAGACACTTCATCCCATAGCCCACATGGGTGCATGGTGGCGCTTTGTACTAAAGCGTACTGCACATCGATGGTGCACCCGTCTTCAACCAAAGCTAACCCTGCTTGTGTGGAGTTAGTATGTGGGGGATCTGACAGTTGCTGGTTGTTGCCCGGTGGTTCTTCCCGGGTACTCCGATTTCCTCCACCTGAAAAACTGCCGTGGTCATGATTAACCACTGTGTAGAAATATGTGACATTCAACACCAATGAAAAAATAATCCTCTAAAAATGAGCTCAATCCAATAAAGGGACATAAGCTATGTTTTTCAAGCAAAAATGAAAAGGTAATGAAAACTGAATAGACGTTTCTGTGAATAATGTTGACCGGTTTTCGACGTTATGTTGGCTAAAGGGTTAAGAATCCCTTACTCTGGAAGGCACACTGAAAGGGTGTCCCATTCCACATAGAATTAAATATTAAGAAAATAAAGCGAAAAACATTTAGTTTCTCGGCTGACAGTACCTGCTTTTGAACTCCGGGGGGATGGAAAATCAGAGACATTCTCTTAATGGCACTTTGGCACCACTTTGGTGAGACCGAGCCGAGCGCAGTGAAATACTATAGAACTCCTCTAACGAATGAGTTTTAAACAGTCATAGCACTAACACGGTTAACAGTACAGTCGACCATGTCAGTATTGTTACCGGCACCCTGACAGTTTTGTGATAGGTTTCAACAATTATTCAGTGCAGTTTTATGGAAAAGGTTAACTTTATTCTGCCTGAAATAAAATATGTGCAATCCACATTGAAGTCTTGAGAGGGTTAAAAGCATTGAACTGAATAAGATAGGTTTCAACAAATTTTGCAATTATTCAGTGCAGTTTTATGGAAAGGGTTAACTTTATTCCGCCTGAAATAAAATATGTGCAATCCACATTGAAGTCTTGAGAAGGTTAAAAGCATAGAACTAAATAAGATAGGTTTCAACAAATTTTACAATTATTCAGTGCAGTTTTATGGAAAGGGTTAACTTTATTCTGCCTGATAAAAAATATATGCAATCCACATTGAAGTCTTGAGAGGGTTAAAAGCATTGAACTGAATAATTTATAATCTATTTCCTTGCAAAGTAAAGGGTTTCTCTCAACTTAGTTCCAGGAACTTACATCCCATTATCATAACAATGTTAGTAGATTATATTTCATTTCTTGACAGCTGCTCCACTGGTGTTTACATTATCTCCAATGTGAACAACGAAGCATCCTATTGCTTGGGGAGAATTTACTGTATCAGGAAATTGGAGGCTGTGAAAGCCCTGTGGCCGATTAGGCCATACTCAGTGGCTCTAGCGACCTGAAAAACATAGGTGGCCGAGAACTTTTGACTGCCCACCAGTATGCTAAAAATCAGCGGGATAGCACGATTCGTTTTCGAGTTATCGTGAGGACAAGGAAGTGCATAGAAGACAGAAGACAGGAGAATAAGAAAAAAGAAGAAGAGGGAAGAAGAAGAAAAATAAAAAAAAGAAAAAGAAACCGTACAAAAACAATAGTCTGTGTGTTTCATACAGACTAAATAAATTTTTTTGAGACAAGGAAACTAATGGAATCATCAAATTTAAGTTATATGCATGATTTACCTGCCAAATTTCAAAATGGCGTCCAAAATGGCCGCCGCACACCCAGAATTGTAGGCTATTAGTTTACCTTTGCAAACATTACCGAGCCAACAGCATTTTGTAATTACAAACCATGTATCATTTGAAAACATGTATTTATCACAAAGAATACATAATTAGCAAACATATCCAGATACAATGGAACACTCTGAATACTGTTCAATCTCGTGTAAACACGAAGATGCAGAAAGTCGTACTGATTAAGTCCATGTCTATCATGTAGTAGTTTTTAACAATGGACATCAAGTGAATTAATATTCATGAGTGTCATAGAAAATAACATCTTAATCTCCACAGTCCTCATTTATCCCTGTTTGGATAGCTTTGTTGTTGCAACTGAAAACTCAGCATCCGCAAAGTTCTGTACATGGGATATTGTTCTTGCGACAGCTGCACTTTCCTTCACATCCACGTTTGCACCCACACTTTAGGAGGTGCAATACTGCTTCAGGAGCTGGTGGATTCAAACAGCGAACGGGAGAGAAGTGACTTGAGCCTGTATCGAATGTCCAACCGAATGCAGCTGGTCCTGGGAGACATGGGTGATTTTCACTAGCTTTTCTCCAAATCATGGATATGTGGTGTGCCCGACGAATGTGTAAGTCCAGTGAACCAGAAGTTGCTGTGAGGTTTTCTCCTTCAGCTGCACGATTTGAGTAGAGGAACCAACGGAGCTCATTTACTTTTGTGTAGATTTTTGACCGATACAAAAACAGACAAAGCGTTCCAACTGAGAGCATGCATCAGTGGGCAGATCGTTGTCATTCCCGTGCATTGCTAGTGCGTCCAGGATCTCATCATCACAAGACATGAATGCTTTGAAGCACACGAGTCTTTGGTTCTGCCAGCAAATCTACCAGACATATCGGAACCTGTCAGAGCATGAAAACCCAACAATGCAGAAGCACGCTTTGATCCCAAGTTGTTGTATATGCCCCGCACAGAAATGTTCCTCTTCATCCTGCCCTTTCCTGTAAGAGAGGTTGTAGATATTGGTAAGCTTGGATACATGTAGACAAGCAACAACAAGACGCCCGTGTCTGTCGAACTGACGACAAGCTCTGTGTCATTGAGAACAGTTAGAGCATGCCGTACAAGCAAAGTGTCTGCTTCCTCTTGACTGTGAGTGAGGAGTGAGTCTGGAATATCAACATTGCCCTTGGTTTGTGTTCCTCATGTTACCATTAGTTTTTTAATCTGTTGTTGGAGCTCTTGCTGTGACGTACAACCTTGTCAGCCAAATACGCGGTCAGTTCTCCTTTGGTCCGGATATCTGAGAGAAAGTCCTTCAGGGAAATATTCTGGATTAAAGTGTTGACTTTCACATGGTAATATGTTGACTTTCCCTTTGTCCTCTTTGTCCTCATCTGTTCCTTGAGTGATGTTTTTATGTACCGATCGAACATTAATCTGACCTCATCATACTGCGCTGCCATGTTACAGATTATCTGGAGAAAGGCATTTACTAAGTCTTTGCATGTTTTCATTTGTTCCGTTTTGGTAACTGAATTTACCACAGCCATTCCACCAATGATGATCACTCGGTATGATGATGACTCATCTGTTGGGTCCACATGTGCATGTTCCACTGCTATGTCTGCCAACTGTAAGAGTATTTCCATTGCTTGGTTATCAGATGGATCACTTCCAGATGTCCCATTCCTGTCAGCTTGGGCCTGTTGTGTTGTATCCAGCTGCTCAAGATGATGAAGTACTGAAGCCTTACCATATGCCAGCAGGAGGGATCCATCTGAAGCAAACAGGGATCGAGGCACCACACCAAACTCATAAGTTCTGATGCACTCCTTGAGGTACAGCTCTTGTCGACTTCTGGAAATAACAATAAAGCGTTGCAACAGTCCTCGTTCTTCTTCGATTTTGACCACCTTGTCTCCAATTCTAATTTCCCCCATTGCATTGGCACTTTTGAAAGTTCTCAGTTTCTTTTTTGTCATCTCGTCCCACACAGAGAGTTTTCCTTCTGTTAGGCGTTCATTGACAAAACCTTCAAACATCTGTTGTCCAATCTCATCACGCTGGATGATATCGTTGGCCGCAATTTCAGTCATAACTGCTATTATTATGCTCCCGAAAAATTTTTTGGGGGGTATATAGCCGAGGTCTCCGTCCGTCCGTACGTCCGTACTTCCGTACGTCCATACTTCCGTCCGTCCGTCCGTCCGTCCGTAGGAACATTTTGTATTATAACTCGAGCATCAGTTGTCGGATTTTAATGTTCTTTGGTATAGTGATAGGGCAGCTTGGGGGGAACGGATGCCCTTCTACCTAGCGTTTCGTCCATTCATGTTTGGTAGAATTATAACCCCTGTTTGTTTTTGGCCTCTGTTTCTGACTAAGGTAAATTGTACCATAGCCTATAGAGTTGTTTGGATGAACCAATTCTCTTCAAACATTCAGACGTTCCTCTGGCCGTACGTCTGTCCGTCCGTCCGTACAAACATCTTGTATTATAACTCGAGCATCAGTTGTCAGATTTTAATGTTATTTGGTATGGTGAAAGGGAAGCTTGGGGGAACGGATGTCCTCGTACCTTGCGTTTCGTCCATTCATGTTTGGTAGAGTTACGGCCCCTGTTTGTTTTTGACCTCTGTTTCTGACTAAGGTAAATTGTACCATAGCCTATAGAGTTGTTTGGATGAACCAGTTCTCTTCAAACATTCAGAAGTTATTTATTTACCTGCAAGTTCGACTTTGCTACCTTCGGGGGCATCAGCACACGCGTTAGCGTTGCTCTTGCTGTTATTGTTATTATGGTCACCTCTGTATACAATTTTCCAACCAGTACATGCTGAGAAAAATATTTAAACCACATTATGTTAATTTTAGCGTCAACTTTAGGCCGTTTTGCTACTGTGGCGGCCCTCTTGGATTTCGGGCCGTTAGAATGCTCAGAAAAAATGCCACCCTAATTTTTTTTGTGTTTATAGTATCGTTTAACAAAATCAAGTGAGCTTTTGCTTTTACCAAAAAAAGTACACGAGCCTTTTTTTCATGACAAATGAGCCTACACTAATTAGAAAGGGGATTGGGGCTCAATTCGTAATGTTGTTTGGTCGGTTTGTTCCATTGCGTGTTTCCCAGCAGAACAACAAGGCTTCTATTCCTATATATAGTAAGATATCACCAGAGGGAGTTCGTTGTATTATTAACAACTACAAGTGCGGTGAGGAGAATGCAGAATTTTGATATAGACAGACCATGTCGCGTTATTTATTTCCTTCATGTCTTCAGGGACGTTGCGAAGTTGGCCGATTTGGGAGGAGTAGGGAGAATCAAATTTGTCACGACTGTCTTTACTCAAGTCCCGACTGATAAAATATTATTTCAACACCATCATCACGCATTGAAGCTGTTGGAATATTTGTCCAGGGACATGGTTAGAGGTTTCCGATTGGGGAGGGGGGGGGGGGGCTGGGGGGGGGTAGTGATTTTCCAACTAGGGGAGGGACCGGGACGGAGACCCCCCTCCCGGTCCCTCCCCATAGTTGGAAATTCACTACCGAGAATTTTTTTTTTAAATGAAACCATGAAAGGGGGCATAAAATTGATTTTAGTAACTGAAATGCCAACGCGTGTATGATAGAATTATCAGGTTATTATTATTTGGTATTATTCTGGGAATTGAATATGTGCTAAACAAATGCTCAAGCTGAGAACTTGGAGCAATTCACACTGTCCTAACATTAAATAAGATCTTATGCATGAATGATCAATTTTGGATGTTTCATTATTTTGTTACTGTGAATGATGGAATGATGGATAACGATTTTACATGAAATTATTTTCTTGAAGTGCATTTCGAGGATTTTTTTTTATTACGATAAGTAAACGTACTGTAGAAATCTTGTACCGATTGACATCATGCCTACTTATGAAGCTCGATATTGCACACCCAGTAGCTGTAAATAGAAACAGTTGGCATTTTTGCATATTATATGCCGAGTTGGGATTTGGGGAAGTAAAGGAGACATCAGCATCACCAAAGAAGCTCTAAAATCCAAATAGATGAAATTTGGAATAACCTATGTTTTTGTGACCAAAGATGAAAAAATAATGAAAATTAATTGGCGATTTTTGAGAATGGCGCTGGCCGGTTTTTGCCGTTACGTTGGGTAAAGGGTTAAGTTGCGGTGCCTGCACTTCAGAACAAAGCCCAAATATGGGCTTCCAACACTCTACCAGTTAAAAGCTCGAAGGTTTTTTGAAGGGTTAACAGACGTATTGTAGCGTCACACTTGACCGCTCAAATGGCAATTAATATGAGCGATTCGGAAACATGCAAACAGAGAGATGAATTTCAAGTTCCTAGATGGAACATTGGAGAAGACCAGGATCGAGAAATGAAGCGAGTTTGTGGGGTTTTCAGGCGGCTCACGCACGGTTTCTTGTCTTTGGACTGCAATGGCCAAGTATGACAGACTTCCGAGGCATTATCGGGCGGCTTGCTACCTCAAAAGGTGACAGATACATCCTCCTCGTTGTTGGGCAATTCGGCGATGGCTGTTCGTCGTTGAATAACTTTCGGAAATTCGCTTTGCGATTTCAAAATTATCTACCTTTTTCTCGAAAGTACTTAATGTGTTTATTTCAAAAAGCATGTTTTCTCGAAAGTACTTAATGTGTTTATTTCAAAAAGCTTGTTGCCGTTCCCCTGTGTACTATTTTAATTGTTTATTGAAAGGGGAGCGGAGGGACTTCTTAGTGGAAAGCACTTATCCTCCAACCCTAGTTTGCCCTGTTGATGGCAAAGAAAATATGTTGAGAGTACTAAAGTTTTCTGAAATTATCATTATCATCTCCATTGCAGACAGGAAAATGGAGATGGTGAATCTTACTCTTTCTGTTTACATTTTGTCACATTAGAACGATTAGGGCAGCGGCAGAGAATAAAATCTCGATTTTTGAGATAACCAATTTACCGTTCATCTGGATATAATAAAGAAAACCGATTACAGTATAGCCATCGTGGACGGATCAAAATTTATGGGTGGACATTTTTCCACGCATATAAATCAGAGATGATCCGCTTTGATTCTTTGCAAAATTTCCACCAATGAAGCACCGAGGTAATCCCGATGACCCTACTGCATGACAGTTCACAGATTTCGAAGCATCTGCGGCAAGCACAGTGTGCGTCAGGGAGTTTGAGAATTGAAGAGAGGGGTCTTCCCACAGGAACATCTTAAAACAGTGCTATCAAATAAGGTGAGAAGACACAACTTTTTGGCGAACTGTTTGTAGTTCCAGATGAACAACTTTTCGGTTACCCGTTTTTTTATGGTATCACAGAACTGAACATTTTCCCATAGGCGACCGTTATAACGCTGAGGTGGAAAAAATTATGATCGCATCACTTTAATTTTGGCATTCAAATATCCCTGTCAAGTATAGCCCTTCAGACAACTTTTTCTATTCTGAAAACAGGGGGTCATGCAACAAATAAGAGAGAAAAACTGACACAAAGGGAAGTACCGGTCACGTGCACATATTGTTCAGGGAATTCCCTACAAAAACTCACAAAAAGTAAATTGTATTTTTTAGGTCCAAAAGTCATCAAATCACCATCTTTTCATCACGAATATTCAACAATAATGCAAGATGTCAATAGAATGTTTCAAACGTTTATTGAAACAATATATTTTCCCAAGGCTGTTTGTTTTTAGAGATTGCATCATTTCCGAGTGCAACATTTTAAGGCGGTGTGCAACATTTTAAGGCGGTTCACTCTAATTTCAATATTTAGTTCCGCGATACCTTATTTTGATAACTACCAGAGGAACGATAAAATCGTTCCTCTCAAATTTTATGGCATACAATGGCCCACTAAGCTATGTGTTGCGCTCTCTGTCGAAAAAGTGCGCGACCACAACGTTCCGGGTTCCATACTCACCGTTGCATAGATTTATTCGTCATCGAAACATGTACATTTTCAGCTTTGTTTTGGCTGTTGTGTTCACATATTGTGCATGTCCCAACAAATTAGCTTGTTATGGGTAAGGATTCTCGACAATCATTATTTATTTATTTATTTATTTATTTATTTATTTATTTATTTATTTATTGGTGTTTTAAGGTCACATATTTTTGCACAATGGCTAATCATGACCATGACAGTTTTACGGGTGGAGGAAGCCCGAGTACCCGGAGAGAACCACCGAGCAACGCCGAGCAACTGTCAGCTCCCCAACATACCAACTCCACACAAGCAGAGTTAGCATCGACGTGCAGTACGCCTTAGTACACAACGTCACCGTGCCCCCACGTGAGCAATGGGGGTGAAGTGTCCTGCCCAAGGACACAACGCGGTTGCCGCAGGTGGAATTCGAACCGAGGACCTCTCGGCTTGCAGCCTGCATCTCTACCTACTGAGCCACCGCCCCCCCCCCCCGACAATCATTAAATTGAAACGAAAAGTTGTACATTCTTTCAAGTCGGTCGGGTTTTATGTTTCAAAAATTGTAAAGTCAACTGACAAGATGATAAGTACAAGTAATTGGTGTCTTGGGTCATGCATGCCAAACTGAATGTCTTCCTCGTCTTCCCCGAACTAATCGATTGTGAATGTTGTAGCTGCAGCAGGGGGGGGGGGGGGGGGGGGAGGCAGTAAGCAAGGGAACCCACCTCCCAGACCCTAAAAGCCCACCAGACCGGTTTTAGCCCCATAATACCCCCTGCCCTTTTCCCGCTAGAACCAACCAGTCCATGTGAGCGGAATTTATAAATTGCAGGGTTATATTTCGACGAGAATCCGAGAATCGATTCACGCAAAGATTCGTGCAATAAAAACAGCGAGAATCCATGTAGATTCTTGCCGCACCTCTGCTTGAATTCACGTGAAAAGAATTGAGTCAATTTAACCCTTTACCTTACACAGGGGCAACAAATTAACCAATACAAGACTAACATGACCTGAAATATCAAGACACTTTATCAATAAAATTGTACAAATATGGCAGTGATTGGAACCGGTTCCAATGACATCCATTTTTGTAAGGTTTTATTGGTAAATATTGTTTATTTTTTTTTTAATTTTTCTTTTTAAAGAATTATCAAATTCAATATATGTTTTAAGCTCTGTTGAGTAAAAGGCTAACATGTGTTATCTATATTCAACCATGGTGGCCTAATGGGATTGTGTAACACACATTGGATTCTCCCAAATGTAGATGAAATATAAGCCTTGAATTGGGACTTTCTCAGCTAATAAAACACCTTCCAGGCCGTAGTGCCGGCCAGACTCTCACCAGGCCCTCCCGAGCCTCACCACATCCGCCAGACCCCCACCGTACCTATCACTGCAGGAGATTTAAGTGCGCCACCCTCCCATATAGGCCCCGCTCCATCCAGCCCCACCAAACCTCCCAGCCCGTGTTCCGGGGACAAGAGTTCGGAGCTGACTGACGATTTAGATAGATACAACCTCCAACCATATACCGTCTACTATGGATGACCTTATCAACGAGATACTTGCGGGATTGCACAACCTCACTCCAGGAGGGAGCAATTCATCAATATGCACGCCCAAGCACCTCACACCGTTGGGCTACCCGGTAACGAAAAGTGAATCGAGGTGACGAACGATGCTAAGCTAGGTTTGAGGTTGATGGCTCCACTGTGGTCTTCTCCACATATAGGGTTGATGGAGAGGATCGGTTTGATCTTGGTGACATTCGGGTCGCTGATGGAATCAAATCCAGACAGGCTGTATGGTTTTGTGATGCTCGAATAGCAGATGGGAGAACAGTACAAGTACTCAGATAACTACCCGATGGTGGGAAGAAGATTAAGGCCATGCGTGAGACGGGGACTGGGTAGTCGAAGACACGTTTGACAAGTTTGACCATGTAAGGCAGAAACGAGGAAAGGCCTGTTACAACTGATAATATTACAACTCCGAATAATGTTACACAAACGCATAATGTTACAAAAAATGTTGTAAACAAACGATTATGTTATAAACTCCGCATAATGTTATAACTTTTTCTAACGCATAATGTTATAAAAATCAAGGCATATTGTTACAATGTTTTTCAATGCATTATGTTAAACAAATTAACCGATAATATTATAACTTTAGGTGTACGCAGCCCCAGTCACCAGTATTTCAGATGAACTCCAACTTGAAGTTGCAAAGCTGCCAGTTACCATCTTCAAAACGTTTGCAGTATAAGAGATGGGTTTCTTGCCAGGTTAGGGGGATCCCAGTGTGGCCCCGCCCGGGCGCCTTATTTTGAGGGGCATAATCACATGACATACATTCAGATAGCCCTAGTAACCACCCCCTCTCCCCCCCCACCCATCTCCCGATGTCATCACCATGGTGATACACACGCACCTGCTTCAAAGGTGTCAGGTTAGGGAAATGACCGATTTTGGGAGGGAAAGGGGGAGCTATGTTATCCAGAGGGTATGTTTACCGACACGAGTAGTCTCCTCTTCCAGGAAAGTAGTATATCATAGCCGCCTGACCCCCCTTTGTTGGGTCAAATACCCCAATCTTTGCCTATTTTGAGTGACCAAATCCCCATTTTCGCATATTTCTCTCATTATAACAATATCCTATTATTTGTTTCTTTTGCAAAAAGTTTTTTCTTAAAGTTAAGATCAAACAAAAAAGAGGTGGAGTTGGAGGTGGTAGTGATGGTGGAGGTGTAGAGGTGAGAGTACAGGTGGTGGAAGTGGTGGAGTCACTTGGAGTAGGGTTTACGAAGTGGGGGAAGTGGGTAGAATGAAGAAGAAGAGGAGTGGGGATTAGGAGGATTGGAAGGGGAGGGTCCAGATTAGGATGAGGTAGAGGAGGGGCAGGGATTGATATATCGAGGTGATTGTGGAGAGAAGGCCATGGGAATATGCTATAAGAGTGTAGTACTGGATGGTATGACAGTGTAGTGAAGGTTATGGAGGTGGTGGAAGAGGTGGAGGTGGTTGTGAAGTTTTGGGGATTACATGTTTTGGAGGCGGTGGAGTCATTCAGAGCAAACCATTATGAGAAGGAGGAGGGGATCATAGGGATTAGGAAGAGGAGAAAAGGAGGATGGGAGGAGGATGGGGAAGAGAATGAGATCGCATAGGGGGCGTAGGTTTATGATCAGGATTGGGATTGGAATTATGATTGTGATTATTGGGCATTGGGCATTCTCAGGCATATTGTATTAGGCATTTGGGCATTCTCGGGAATACTTATTACTTCAGTCCCCCCCCCCCCCCTCTCTGTCTCTCTCTCTCTCTCTACCCTTCCTTCTCACATATTTTTATCTCATTTTCCTCTTTCTGTCTCTCACTCTGATTGCTACCCACAGTCGTCTCGCCTATGTAAAAGAGGTCTTTTGATTCCTGCTCTTTCTCCTTTTGTATTGGCGTATGTTTATACATACCACTTCTCTCGGCTCTTTTCGCACGCCCTCCAACGGTATTCATACTACCCACATCTCCTACCCTAAATCTCCGATACCCTTTGCCATCCACTATCATCCTGTCTTCCTCCGCCAAACAGCTCTTCACTTCGCCACTTTCACCCTTTCAGCCCCCTCCCAGATCGCCCTATCAACCCGTAATTTTTCGGTGTTTTCTCTTGTTTGTTATCTTGCCTGTTTTTCGTTTGCAATTATTGCTCATTGAAGGCTAGTGAAGCGTAAAGAAAATGTCGCTCGGGTTGATGGGATTGTCCCGTAAAACTGTCTCCGACACAATGCGACCTGAGCCGTTGAAAGTGTCGGAAAGATCCAATAATCCATCATTCGTTTCAGAATTGATGAGTTCATAGGCGAGTAGATTTCCACTTGGCAGGTGTTCTCAAGGGAAATCACTCTTTATGTGCTGTACCCTCTCTGATATCCAGTTTCAAATCTACATGTACTTTTTCTGCGACCCAGACAACCATTCGATATCGTACGTGTGTTAAAGATGCGTCCATAATCATGGCACTTTTCTTCACCCCCTCTCTCTATAGATACTAGTCAGACTATACCTAGGCTGTTTGAAAGCAGGACACAATCCATCCACAAATAGCCATCTTCAATACGATGTGCACTATTATCTTTAGTGCTGCATAAATCAACAAAATGTCGCATCATAGCCCCTTGAAACAGATGCCATAACACTATAAATTACCCACGAAACGAGTTTATGTAAAGTCCTCATTCTTTTCCTTACCCATCCCCTTTCAATCCTCCTAATCCCCACTCCTCTTCTTCCTCAACCTACCGCCGCCCCCCCTCCTCCTCGTAATCGTTGTTCCAATTGACTCCACCACCTGTAATCTAACTCCCACCACCTCCTCCACCATCTTCACCACCTGCACCTCTTGATTGTTCAATCTTAGCTTTTAGAAAGACTTTTAGCAAAAGAAACAAATAATAGGTTATTTTTATAACGAGAGAAATGTGCGAAAATTGGATTTAGTCAGTCAAAATAGGCAGAAATTGAGGTATTTGACCCCCAAAAAGGATCAGACGGCTATGATATACTATTTTCCAGGAAGAGGAGACTACTTGCGTCGATAAACATACCATCCGGATGACATAGCGTCTCCTCCTCCCATCATGGTTTAATTGGAGAGAAATCTCGCGAGATTCTGATTCGGCTCAAATAATTCTCCCAAATTGGTCATCTTCCTAACCTGACACCCTTGAAGCACGAGCGCGCGTATCACCATGACGGTGACTTCAGGAGATGACTGGTTACAGGGGCTACCTGAATGTATGTCACGTGACTAGGTCCCCTCAAAATAAGTCCCCCAGGCCCTCCCACTGAGGTCCCCCTAAATGGACAAGAAACCCATCTCTTATACTACATACGTGTTCAACATGGTAACTGGCAACTACGCGTCGTACGCGACTTCAAGTTGGAGTTCATCTGAAATAGTGGTGACCGGGCTGAGCATTCGTAAAGTTATAATATTATCGGTTAATTTGTTTAACATTATGCGTTGATTTTTATAACATTATGCGTTAGAAAAAAATTATAACATTATACAGAGTTTTTAACATTATCGATTATTTACATTTTTTTAACATTATGCGTTGATGTAACATTATGCGGAGTTGTAACATTATCAGTTATAACAAGGCCATGGTGTCGAGATCAAGCCAGGCACACTGACTGAGAACGGCTGCAGTACTACCAAAATGCCCATACTGTCACCGTTGTGGTCTAAGGGCTCTATTCCTTCAGGTGGCCATATCCAGTCACCCTAGCGATCTAAATTGCGTTACCCAGGGAGTAGTTGAGCACTTTGAAGGTGCCCTCAACGGGCCAAAGCGCACACAGATCAAGGCGAGAAAATACAGGGTTCACGAAACTCGTATCGCGCTTGAGGACATGGCGAAACTCAAAAAGGTCCTGTAGCGGACGATTATCCCGAAATACATTATATAACAGTGGAAAGTACCAACACAATGGGACTAGTGTGCGAGAAAAAGTAGAATTCGTCGTTACAACGGCCATGCCTGGCCCAAAGGGCTCTACTTCCCGCAGACCGGGAAGGTCCTCATCTATGACGGCGACGTGTGGGGTGCCATAAGACGAGCCACTAAAAATGAACCGATTACAATCTAATCTCTTGGTGGGCAGAGGCCACACAGGCAGTTGAACGTCGACTAGTCCGTGCTCCCAGATGGCAGGATCCACAAAACACAGGAACAGCACGACGTGTTAAGCGAAGCCTGTGTTATAGGCTCCTTTTTTAGTTTTTTTAGATGAATAATTATATTTTTTTTAAATGGTTGAAGGAAACATAAGTGCTAATTGTTTTGAGTTTGTTTATTGGTCCAATATCAGAGTTTACATAAGCTGATAATCCCTGATTAGCCCATTTGCATAACGACACACGTTGCATGGTTAATCATGTATTTTAAAAGGGGTTAATTATTGTCTAGGATATAAGTGTTTATTAGTAACCGTTGTTACGAGTAACTGTTCTGTATATATTGTATTATTTTTCGGAATGCAGTAGTCTGGATGCCGACTGTGAACGGACTACGGCAGGATTCCGCCATACAGTGTAAATAAATAAGGAAAGCTGACAAGCGTTTTTACTGAGCTAATTTTCCCAAAGTTATGCTTTACGACACTTGGTGCAGAATCCGCGGCAGAGTGACTTTTTACGCTCACTCGCGATCTTGGAGAAAAGACATTTTCTAAAGATAATCAACATGGAAAACTTAATTCCTTCTAATGTTCAAAACTTGTTACGGACTCTAAACCTGGACCAACTTCGTCTATCATGGGGACTTCAGGTAGAAGCTTACCAAACCCGCCTGACATTAACTTGGAGGAAAGCATCGGATCATTTCAGAAAATTCAAATCAAACTCAAATTTGTGTAGAGACAGGAAACGTTTGTATGAATTCATTGAAAGGAAACAACGGGAAAATGCGACTTTTATTGACAGCAAAGTTAAAAATTCGGAATTATGTAATTTAGTTTCGAAAAAGGAAGAGAAAACAACAGAACATGTGAGTACACAAACCTTTTATGTATCAAAAACTGATTGCGGCACAACGGTTCAACCTGAACACGCAAATACATCTGTTCAATGTGTGCCACAGTTGGCAACTATTTCCACCCAAACCACCCCAGAAGAGCCCAAAATTGCTTGTCTTGATAACAGCATAAAACATTGTACTGAGCCTAAAAGAGTGACGGAGAAGGTAGAAAGATATTGCATGACTGTCGATTTTGGACTTGAATATTTAATAAAATGGAGAGACCTTCCGCCAAGCAAAAATTCCTGGGTTCATGATAAAGATTTGGATGACGCGGCACGTCAGTATATTAAAGAAAACAAACATAGAATACCTGGTCCAAGTTCAATGCCCAAATCACTGAAAAAGCGTGACAATAATGATCATAGTGTTAAATTCCTTTCAGCAAACGAGGTAAACCAACAAAAAGAAAATTATGATCGTGCCAGAGCTTGGAAACAAAAGGTGGAAACTTACAAACGGCAACGGTCTCGGCAGCAAAATAGAAACTTCCGTGTAGACGACACATAGGACACCAGTCAAATTCAGAATATTGTGTATGGATACCGAGAACGAGGAGAACTTTGGGTTTGTGCTGATTATTATGATGGTTCACGGGATCAAAAGGTGTCTTTAGAGTTAGTGCCACAAGAAATTGTGGACAAACATGAGATTTTCTTTCTCGGACATTGAACAATATTCCAGCTCCGCAAGTACTTCTCAGTACCGAATAAATTTCGTTTTACCAAACTTTTTATTTTAGCAGTTTCGAGTTTCGGGCTGAGAAGGACTTGACCGTGTTAACTCATTCAAACAGCGGACGCTGGTTTATAATTTTATTTTGAGTTCTCTTTGGGGGACCAAAGATTTTTCAGGCAGGGTGTGCTGTTATAGGCTCCTTTTTTAGTTGTTTTTAGATGAATAATTATATTTTTTTTAAATGGTTGAAGGAAACATAAGTGCTAATTGTTTTGAGTTTGTTTATTGGTCCAATATCAGAGTTTACATAAGCTGATAATCCCTGATTAGCCCATTTGCATAACGACACACGTTGCATGGTTAATCATGTATTTTAAAAGGGGTTAATTATTGTCTCGGATATAAGTGTTTATTAGTAACCGTTGTTACGAGTAACTGTTCTGTATATATTGTATTATTTTTCGGAATGCAGTAGTCAGGATGCCGACTGTGAACGGACTACGGCAGGATTCCGCCATACAGTGTAAATAAATAAGGAAAGCTGACAAGCGTTTTTACTGAGCTAATTTTCACAAAGTTACGCTTTACAACACCTGCACTGAACTAGATGAAACTCTAGTAGACAAAGTGTTCAGGATAAATCACACCGCAGAAGTAGCGGCGAGAGAGAGAAACTGCTGGAAGCTAACCCCATCCTCCTTCCTGGATGTCATCCAGAAGGCCTGTGTGAAACATGGCCATTGTGGCCCGTGGAACTCAGAACGATTCCACGTCATTGACATTATCAACATTGGCATACAGGCGTGCTACTCTGCTATCTTCCAAGGTCTGGGCGTGGCTCATCCTTACTTTGAGCGCTTTGGTCTTCCCATAGCCAGGATGACCTGTGTAGCGGTCAATGACGATTTTCTGAAAGACATAGGCACCGACTTCGCCCAAATATATAAGTGTGCATTCGTCCCATATGTCCACCCATTTATTACATCGTGGTTCGGGAGGCATTCCGGGGGAGCAAGGCTGGGCTCTGACGGCCCTCATCTCATACCTGATCGAGGTGAAGACCGAAGAAGACACCATCATCGCCTTCTAAAAGCAAAATGAAGTATGGCTGCAACATAATCGGGAAGTTCACTGCGAAAGCTGATGAAAAGCGCTCACTTACCGCCTGGTCACAGAGACACTCGCCGAAGAGGCCTCCTCGTTGGAGCCCCCCCCCCCCCCCCCCGGACCGCCTGTTAACTTACCACGGCAGAAGCCAGCCACAGTACGCCCACCCGATGGCCAGTACGCTAGCTTATGCATCTATCAACCTCCCCAGCATGCTGCAGCGTGTCGGCGAAAAAGAAACAGTTCGAGAGGCGTACATACGTCAAGAAGACTGCGCTCCAGAAACTTGCAAGCCCCCAGCCTACTTCGCCAAAAAGACCTGAAATTGTGGCGAGGCCATATGCAGACATTGTATTCTCGGAGGAGAATACCTGCCCCCGGTAGCTCCACCTCAAAAGTGAGATAAAGGGGGCGGGGGGGGGGGGGGGCTCTCTCAATGCCTCAGAACTACACGGCATACAATCCAAGGCCAGGGTATTGGCACCGGGCTTTCTCAAGACCCACCAGATCTCATACTTCAACGACAACATCGGCAGTGGAAGGGCGATTAGAGCGATCAAGGTACTTCGAATCAGGAACCCATAGGTGTTCACTACAAACGCAATGACCAACGTAAGAACCTTCGCTTCGATATGGTACTGAACCGCATATTGGGGCTTAAAGAAAGCCAAAAGAACCACTGTGCAACCTGTAGCATCGAGATGAACTCACAGCAGTTCAGCGTTGACGGCATAGACAACAGCCTGGGGCATTGCAAGGGTTATGGAGGCAATATCTGCCTTGAATGTAACCGAAAAAAGAGGAGCATGAGACCCCAACGACTAAGAACACCATCAGGTGGCAGCACTGTGTGACGAGGAGCACCCAGAAGCTCTTCTCAGATATACCCACGAGCAAGTCCACTCTGCCCATAAGCTAAATAATACAGGATAGACTCCACAGGCTTCGTAACTGAACTCACAAGCCGGTAGACCTAGAGGGTCACACAGGGACAGTAGTACGCCGCCTCATCCCTCCAGTTCACCAGGCTGACTAAAGTACCACACTCCCACATCAGGTTTTTTTTTTGCTCTTCTTCTAAACCAACAGGCCTACCTGCAATGGGGGAGGGCTTTTGCGTCACCGTCTTAACCCTGATAGCAAGCTTAGGCCTCTAACCAGTCACCTCGTTGTTCAGAACTGAGACGACAGTCGTTAGCCGGGCAACTCATCCAGTAGATCTTTGAGTTTCTATGATTTCTTGCCCTCTGTGGACTCTCTTCCCACCTCGTCGGACTGAGTTCGTAAACAGCTAGGACAAGAGCCCATAAACTGTCGTGGTGTTTGGTTTGGGTCACCGAAGGGGCACCTAACTATAGATGCGTGAGGAAGTTCTAGCTATCTCGGTTGTATCCTTTGAAGTCGGAGGCTCGGTCCCTTTGTAGAGGTTGGCCACATTCAGGGCATACTTAAAGGTCGTTGAACCAGAGAGTAGGCGATAGATAGGTATAAAAAAGAGGTCAGCTTGGTGACAGAGATGTCAAATTTCCTCCTCGGTATGTGCCGAGGGGCCGGCAGGTATATTTGCCAAAATTGCGTTTTCTAACCACGCTTTGGCTACCTATTCACAGACTTTGGCAGCTTCAGCAAGCCGACTGCAATCCTTTTCCAGTAGCCTCAGGTGCTGCAGTATGTATGCGATGCGATAGTCTGATTACGTCCGCAGGTTACCTCTTCATCGGAGGAAACAATATATTCGATCAGTGAGATGAGCCTCCAGCAAGCCAAAATCATCAGTTCTTGTGCAACAGCTAATTTGTGGATTTATAGGCAACAAGCGCTGTTGCGCTCATACCTAAAATGACAAAGGCTAGTTCATGGTTCTTCGGCGATTCCGATGGCGTATAAAATTGAACAGGCCTCGCTCTACCCTCAGTGCACCAAGATAAGCTATTCAGAGAAGTAGTACAGGCTACTTCAATATATCAGATAGAAAAATACCTTGCTTTATCAGCAGGTCTTTTGATGGCATGGTCAGACTTATATTGAGAACAACAAAACCAGATACTGAGGCGAACCACCCATCGCCATTTTGCCCACGACCAATCCAGATACTAGAACCCAGTGGTTGCCCATATCCACTAGAAATCTTTTCTTCAATGGCTGGGGAGGCCATGACTACTGCATCTAAAATGGGTTGGTATTAACTTTAAATTAGAGTGTCCTACAACAGCGGTCAATCGTACGACAGTGGTCGTTCGGTGGGTCAGCAGCCACAAAAACACCTACCACCACCAGACCACCAACGATGAATGGCGTCTGGCCCTGCGATGACCGTTCTTGGCTTCTAACAAGCGGTGTCATGCACTGGAAGAACTGCCTCTTGGCCGATTTCATGGAGCACAGCCTTAGCCTCACATAACTATGCCCGCAGCTTTTCTTGCTTCATTCTTCATGACGCGCCCCTCTTCTGCTAAGCATTCACCGTACTAGCGTTTTTCATCCGTTTTTGCATAAAGTGTTCATTCTCTTATTTGAGAGACACCCTCTCAGGTGTCTCTGACGAGGTATTCTCTGTCATTTTCAAGTATAGTGCGAGGGCAAGCATATCCAAATTGGCCCTGATTGATTGTTACATCCTCCTTACTCGCAGTGATACCCTTCGTGGGTACGAGATCCTCCTGTCCTTCAGACAATAGTCGATAACCTCATCGCAGTCCATTCTCGCTTTCTGCAATCATTGCGCGAGTCTATTTTTTTTCAAAAACTCCGTAAATTCCATAATACCTGGTAGGCCAGCAGAAGTGCTTCCTACACGCTAAGCGGCGGTCTTACTTTGAGCTTAGCTTATTTTAGTAACGTATAAGCAGCCAGCTGATCAGTCTTGGGCAGGAGTTTATCATGCCTTGTTTCTGTACTGCAGCTCATTCCCCAAGCAAAGGAATCGGTGAAACAGAGCAACTCATCGGCCCTACTCTCTTAGATCTTTCAGGACTCAGTGTATTTTGGGGTCAGCACCCAGATGGTTTTTGTTCTGCGTGGTGGCCATTGGGTGTCCTTTTTCTTTGTAAGAGCATTTGATGTGGAACAGTCATCGTTGATGTACAGGGTGAGTTCCTCTCTCCTGGGTATGCAATGTAGATCGTTACAGAACTCCTACGGCTGGTCTGGCTCAGGCTTATCGTGATTAGTCGAAACGTCGACAAATCGTCGGAAACACCCATAATCGACAATTTCAAAGTCGACGATTATGGGTTTTCATCACTCCTCTACTGATGAATTATTAGTTATTTCTCTCCTCCCCATCACGCGCGGAAGAAGGGTCAGGGGCTTTAGAATATCAAAATATTTTATAATTGATATGGGAAAGAATTATAAAGATACAAGACATGACATCAGGTCTGGCGTTCTGGAATGTATGGGTGTACAAATAATTGCCCTCCCCAGTTTGCTAAGGAGTACTATTGCCTTCTTAAATCTCAATGCAGCTGCTATTAGCCTCTTATCCACCTCAGGTGCAAACCCGAGCCTAGGCTCTGATTTGGGCCTCAGATGGTCAGGAGTCTAACTTTTCCTCGGAGAGCAGTAGGAGTGCAGCATGCCTGCTGCCTAAAGAATGCCCGGCCAGAGGAATTAATGACCAAATGTTTTAATATATATAGTTGTTCTACACTGCAAAAAATATAGGTTCTCTTTAGAACCAAAACTGGTTCTAATCGTGTCCCGGAGATGGAACCAGCTCTGTTTAAACAGTATTTATTTCAAATCAAATAAATTTACCAAGATTAGCATTCAATTTTGACAGAATATTACATGAGCTGAAGTAGATTCAGCACTAAACTTGGAGCTTATTCAACGCAGTCGCCAAACATTTTGAAACAAAGGAGATATGAACAGTTGGCATTTCGAACCAGTTTTGGTTCTGTATAGAACCAAAACTGGTTCGATATGCCAACTGTTCATATCTCCTTTGCTTAATAATGATTTGAGACAACCTCGTATAAGCTCTAAACTTACGGCTGAAACCCCCTCAATTTATGTTTAATTTTGTTAATATTTAATGTTAATCTTTATAAATGTATTTGATTTGAAATAAATACTGTTTAAACAGAACTGGTTCCATCTCAGGGACAAGATTAGAACCAGTTTTGGTTCCAAAGAGAACCTATATTTTTTGCAGTGTGGAGGTCATAGAGTACGATTAACGTCGACTTTAATCGATTATTCTTCAAAAGTTGATCATGAAATTTCATAATCGTGCCAGCCCTACTGGCTTTAAACCAATGAATACGCCTTCGACCAGTTTTGTCTGTCTTGTTCTTTAGTTAACCATACCCCAACCCAAATGTTGAATTTTAGTTTGAAAGATGATTGAAGTAGACGAAGTAGACCAACCCATAGTCAAAATGGTGCATTCACGCACAAAATCAAAGGATATTAATGGTTATTCACACACATATCTTTATTTTTTTTTTTTGGGGGGGGGGGGGGAGGGGTGGATTAACGACACTTTGGACAAGCAGGGTCGTCTTATGTAGGATACTTTTACGGATGGTGGAAGTCAGGAGTACCTAGATAGAATCGCTGAGCAGCGGCGATCAACTGTCGGACACCCAACGTACTAACTCTGAGACAAACAGGGTTAGTTCTGGTTGAAGAGAAGAGTTGAAGACGTCGATGCATAACACATTTGTGCACAGCGTCACCGTGCCCCCACGTGGGCAATCGGGATTAACTCTTAACCCAGTGAGTATTTTCAAAATATTTTTCATCAAATCTAGTCATGGCTGCTTTACCGCAGCCATGACTCGGTTTGATGAAAAATTCATCTAAATTTAACTTGAGAAATCATTGGTCAAAAAGTCTATTCAGTTCAAAGGGTAGAAATTATTTTGTTATATATGTCCAAATTATAGATATTTCAGTCGCAAGAGCTTTTGAGTACTGGGCAGGAATATCCGCCAGCAGCATGCAAGGAGTTAAGTGACTTGCACAGTGCGGAATAGATTACAAGTAAAGGCTTAGTTTAGATGTGGTTCCACTCGCACCTGTCTCTTTCAATTTTTGTTTTTTTTTTGTTTGTTTTGTTTGTTTTTTTTTTCTTTCAATTCGTTTTTTTGTCTTTTTCCATACAGTGGCGTGAGGCGATATTGAAACACACACAAATACAAATAACACGTGCACAATTTATGATTTTCAGAGGTTCTTTGACTTTAAAGTGTGGTCGAGTATCTATTGTTTACAGTATCGTGCGAACACCATCAATCCTCGCCGCTTGCAGGGACTCGCCGCTATTTAATAGCCGCGTGAGCCTGCATGCCCGAGCATGGAGTGTATTCGCATCTCATTTACAAACAGGGGCGGGGTGGGTGTTTATTTCTTGCAACAAATAAAAAAATATTCTTATGAGCACTGATAGGGGCGCAACGTTAAGGCTTTTCTAAGCCCAGCCCATGAGACCCCACGGGGTGAGTTCGTCTAGCTCTCCCCAATGAGGGATCAGAGGCCATGCCCCATTCGAGAATAATGAATGACTGCCAGTTTTCCGTTGCAGTTTGACCTTCACTGAAAGGGTTTATCAGGTGGCAGGGAAAGAGCTGAACACTCGAGGGTGTTCACATTATATTTATTTCACGAATAAATCTACATAAGTTTTTTAGCTTCTCTTTTGATTTATTTGCAAATAGTTCTGTCAGTCTGAACATACTGGGCTTTTTATAATAGTACTTAGTACAATATATCGTTTCTTAAGTGATTGTAATTGGTCGCAGACTAGCAGCACATGGTAATCATCTCCTAATCCTTCCTTACAGAAATCACATTTTCTCTCATCGTATGGGGTATTTTCCCAATCACCAACTTCAACAGGCAAATGATGGTTACGAGTTCTAAATTTTATTAACAGGGAAGATTGTTCAAATGTTATTTTACTTAAGTAAGGCTCCATCTTAAAAATACTTTTAACTGCCCTGTAAAATACGTATTTCGTTGACGAATTTAAGGTCGAATACCAATTTTGGATATACTGGTCCTGTAATCTTCTCTTACTTGCTTCATGGAACCAGAGTGTATTTACATCTTGACTTATCCACAAATTTGACATTCCCATTTCATCCAATTTTTTTTAATATACCCCATCAGTAGGTGGTAAAGGCCGATTCGGTATCACTTTGTACATGTACCGTATATGTACACGTACATCGATGTACACCTCCATAGGATTTAGTGTTAAAATCGTGTACAGGTACACGATTTTAACGTTTTTTAGGGTGATTTGGAATCGGCTTTGCCGATTCCACATCACTGGATTCTTTATGCAAATCGCTCAAGAGTGAAAAAAAACGCATGAAATTTTAAGGAAAAAGAGGTGTATCGTCTGATTTGGAATCGGCAAATGGGTTTCCCCCATAGGCTTCAGTGTTAAATTGCGAGCAAAAAACGTGTTGCCGTTTCTAAATCATCATCTTGCTGATTCTAAATCATCCGCGTCTGTACACGATTTTAAGGGGACGTCCAACCTAACTTTGGTCAAATTTCATGTAATTTTCTTTCAAGTCTAAAAAAGGCCCAAAATGAATAACCCCAATAAATTATATACCAAAATGCTTGGAATGAAACATAGAACATGTGGAAACTGAAATTTGCCATGGAACTGCCGCCATGTGTAAATAGCACCACCTGAAAGTCTGCTATGGCATAAGTAAGAGAACAAAATTTTTACAATAAAATACCTCAAAATAAAATAACAGCTGTATTCTATAAACATTTAAGTACATACTCGAAGAAATCTTTTCCTAATTCATGAAAGTAATGAAGATTGAGACCAAATGTTATAAGTGGAGTGCTCACTGATTGAAGGCAGACATTTTCTTTTGTTTATGTTTTGATTTGGGGAGTTCAACAAAGGTCAACTTGAAGGAGTCCAGCAGAAGAAGTATGGAAGGACAAAAGAGTGTCTCCCAATATCAAGATGTATGTGTTACTGTAATGGTTTGGAAAGAAAATATGATATTCTCCTATGTAGAATGCACTGCAAAGTCATACATTGTAGTTGAATAAATATATTTACAAACCCCTTGCACTGTAACCCCTTTTATCCCATGCATCAATTTGATAGTGATTAAATTGTTAAATTTGTCTGGTTTATCAATAAGTATATTAGCTTTGTTTAACTCTTGGACACCAATACACTCATGATATCTGTTGGAGAAGAAATAAGGGTAACTGTAACCTATCACTGCAATAAACCATCTAATGTACTTAAAAGTACATTGTTATTCAAAACACATCAAATCAACCTTACATAACCATTATTGCATGTACTTTCCCCAAGGAGGCTTACTGACATATTGAGATCAGAAGGGCACATCCAGAGGGTCTCACATATTTTTTTCAAGAACGCAGTACACAAAGCAATCCCCAAAAGATGACAAGTGAGCTCCATTTGACACAGAAAATTTCGGGGGGGGGGGAGGAGGGGGGGGGGGGCTCTCTTCCTTGTATGACTCTACCTCCGGCACTCAAGGCATATGCCTTTTTTCTCAAAGTTTAACTCTTTTTTTTTTTTGAAGATCCTGGCCACACATGTTCCAAACACTATCAGACAGGTAAACCTCCAAATAAGTGTATCTGCAAAAATCATGTTACATTGCAAAACATTCTTTTTAGAGTTTTAGTTCTGGACCTTTCATGCTTCTTACTTCCAACTATAACACTTAATTTATCAATTAATGGGTGAATAGAAAAGTCCTGCCATAATCAACATTTTGAGTTCCATAAGCCTTCAAAACAGCTCCAATAAAAGTGTCAAACATCAGATTGGTGGCTTTATACAGAATATTCATTAGGTTGTTGCTTGATAAGTAATAGGAACAAAATCTTTACAAGAAAATTCTGTAGCAATACAATTGAGGGTATTAGCAGGCACTCTGCAACAAATTGTAACAAATCAACTAGTTATAAACAAAATTTTCTAACTCAAAAGAGTGAAAAAGTACCACAACTCTGAAAAAATATGGGAAGAAACACATGCTACAGCAGCTACACAGGCATTGTTTCTCCATGATGCTCGATCACAAAACAAATATCCTTCAAATTGGAGTAGCAATGGTTGAGATACAAGGGGGAATGTTGGTACATGCAATGATGAATGGGTAAGACTAAGATTAAGAGGACAGGGGGTCACCACTGCACGGCCCTAGATGCACCTTTGATTTTCCAACTTCCACTAAGTTCCAGGTCTGGGGCATAATAATCGCAACACACCCAACTTATCAGTTCATAATTTCAGTTAAATAAAAGAAATTATCAATTTGAATTAAATAATAGATGATGTAAAAATATTTGGCTTCCTTCGCCTTCTCGTACTATTTAATTACCACAAACAATATCAGTTTGATGCCGACAAACGAAACTGAACGCATGTGGTTTGATTAAAAAGTAACTCGGCATGAATAATGAAGAAATTGCGAATATTTCGTGTATTTCATTTATTTAAAAGCCAATTGCAGCTAATATTGACCGTGCACTCGATAATTCGTTTCGGTTTTGACCACACGGCCACGCTGACACTCCGTGACAGCGGTTATGTTTATTGTGATATGCAAATTGAGGGATGGTTTCCGGTGAAGGAGATTTGTCACATTTGTCGGTGTAAAACGATCATAAAAGACACTGATCGACGCTTGTATTACTATGGTTGGTCGGAAGAAAAAACTAAATTCTCAGCATCGTCCAAGCGCACCTTATTTAAAAGCACGAATGCATCATTTTCAACCCATCTTCAATCGGTCCTTTGCAGACATCAAACATACCCGCCTTCAAATTCCATGGTTACTAGGACGTAAATAACTTCGCAGCGACAGGGGGCAATTAACACGCTCAATATAGTTCCAGGTCACTTGGAATATACTTCGTGAAAAAAGTGATTTCTGAAGCATTCTGCTTACTTTGTTATGAATATTGCCTTATTTTATGTGTATCGTCCCGATTTTATACACTCGGTTATTTTTTTTACAAGTGGTTCATGTTGTCTTTCTAGTGCGCAATAATTCAGATTTTTTGTCAACAAAAAAGTTCAGACGGCCTGTAAACACGAGAGGGAATTTCGAACCATATTTTGCAGTTATGACATTAACAGCTCAAGTACTTGCTGTCACCTGTTTGCAAATACGCTCATACATTGTCTCGAACAAATAAAGGGCGTGATCACGTCCTTGCATTCTTACGATTGCCGAAATTGAGTATTTCTGCAAGAACCACATCGTAATCACATGACCGGAAAAACATCGTTGAAACATGGCCACATCCGGAACATCAAAAATTTGTGTTGATGTTATTATATTCAAACGTCAAAACCCACCAGAGTGTGTGTCAAAAAAATGCTTTCTCCGAGTCTGTAGAATGTTATCATTATATTGAGGACAAGGCTTTCGAATTACCGATTATTTTGTGGTTTTACCGGTTCGTTACTTATGCCATTTGCAAATTAATCTTCTTCAAAATCATAAAATTCACTTTTTTTCCTGAAAAAAAATATATGTACCTTTTCTATGCACTTTACTCAATATTTTGATATATAATTTGCCTTTCCTTACTTCTCTTATCTGTTTCTGAGGCATTGGGAAAAATGTCAAAAAATTGACCAAAGTTAGGTTGGACGACCCCTTAACACTGAATCCCTATGGAGGCGTACACGGAAATCCATTTGCGGATTTTACGTCAAAAATCGAATCGTGTACAGTACACGGAAAAGAGGTGATGTGGAATCGGCAAACCCACTGCCACGTTTCCTGAAGTAAAACTAACACATGTTATTTTGTTGTGATTGAATGAGGTTTTCGTTCAAAAGAGTAGACTATAAATATGAGCGTCAGTTTTAAAAAAGAGTTGCGTGAATGAAAGGCATTCGTTCAAAAGAGTCGACTATAAAATACAATCTGTAAAAATAGACATTCGTGTTTTGTTTCGATGTAACGAAAAGAAATTGAGTTTAGAGACAATTAGAGAAAAAATCAGAGGTAAAAAATCGTTTGTTCGCGTTTGTCACTATTAATTTTTGTGAAGTAATCTTAATAAACACTTAATGGAATGTTTGAATGAAAAATGTTGCTCATGTTTTTGTTGTGGCGTGAATGAAGGTTTTTCGTTTTAATGGATCGTTTTAATAATGTATAACAAAACGCATTTTCCACTCAATTAGGTTTGAGTGGTAAATTTTTAATATATTCATGATAATGATCAGAGAGATTTGAATGAATGAATGAATGAATGAATGAATGAATGAATGAATCCCTTTAACGTTAAATTAGAAAAAAAAAACAGTTTCTTTTATGTGCTAGAATGTTTTTAACTGTCATCAAAAGTTCTCTCTTAATTCGACACTGAGTGAATGGTTTTTTGATATGTGAATGGAATCCTTTTAACAAACGTAAATTACTCTCAAATGCGTTAAATCAGAAACCGGTTTGTCATGTGCTTAAAACGTTTTTAAACTTTCCCAATTCAATCAATACTGAGTTGAGATGTAAATTTTTAGTTATTATATTAAAGACAGAAAGATTTTTATTAACTTAAAACATAAAAATATAATTATACATTTAATTTTGAAAATAATAAAATAACTCACATTAGCATACTTAAAGGAACATTAACAATTAAAAACGAAAAATGTTTTTACAGATGGATTCTAGGCACCGAGATCAAATTTTCTGCGAGTATGAAGGTGCTAAGAAGGGTATTCAGTCGGCTGACAGAAGCAGACGTCTTGGTGAGATTGAACTCAAACGCGAAGCCACAAAAATATTTAAACCCATGACGGAAGGTCAAGAGCGAAGCAGGAAGGAGACAGTCGAAGAATTGAGACCCATAAAAGAGAGTTCTTTGAGAATGGGTTCGTTGCCCGGTAGTTTTGGAAATCGGCATTCCGTTCAATCTACACCGGATTACGTTCCCACAGGAATTCAAACAGACTTGAGCGACGATACAGCTTTGACTATCACCACTGATAGCATCGCGTCATCTGAGGATGGCGGTAAGAGAGATCTGTTGTATGGATTTTATAAGGATTCGGACGGTAATACTTTTATTGGCGACACAGAAGTAGAAATAGGTGATGATGAATTAACTGTGGGCTCGAACAGATACGAATTAACTGATGGACTGCGCAGATTGCTCCTTTACGACAAGCCTAGTGATTACACGGAACAGGCTTTTGACAATTACGGCGACATTCTGGTTCAGACTCACGCCATGAAGAGAAATAACTATGCTAGAGAGACGAGACTCAAAGCCAACAGAGGTTACAAGTGGACGAAAGTGGTGAAACCCATATGGGATATGAATAAGAAGTTCGTCGAATCGGTGACTGGCAAAGGGGTGAAAACCACTTTTCTTCCGAACGATTCTGACGCTCTGTCTCAGAGATTGAGTTTGTTGATGGCGAGCAGACGGGCTGGTAACACAGGATTAGATAATGAAATAGTTACTATATCTGACGAATTGTTAAGACAGAAGGGTTTGAATAAAAACCATTATAAAAGGCTGATGAACGAATTGAAGGATTGATGTATATATAATAAGTAGAGAGAAACAAACAAACAAACAAAAATAAAACAGTTAATTTTTACACTAGAATAATAAAAGTATTTAAACAACAAAACGATTTACCAGTGAAAAACAAAATATATTATAAAAATAAAATATGTTGGTGATAAAGAACAGGGGATACGTCAGAACTTACGTTCAAGGCGGTTCTGGCATCGTCGATTCTGTAATGCGAGCGTTCACGAGCGATGCGGGTAGAAAACTCGCATCGACTGCGTTTGAGGTCGGTAAGAAGACGGCTTTGGATGCTGGTAAGAAAGCCGCTTCCGAAGCCAGTGGTAGGATAGCTTCTGTGGCTGGCAAGAGGGCAGCCGACGCATTCATTGACAAGTTGATCAGTCCACCGGCGAAGCAAGCTGCGTTAGAGCGAACGCCGAAAAGTTGGAAAGATTTTAAGGATGCTGTGGTACCCATACAAGATTTATCCAAAATGACGAGTGGATCAGGATTGAAGAGAACTCGTGACGGTGTGATATAAATAAATAATAATATTAAAAACTGAGTTTGAAAAAACATAAAAATTGTGTTTGAAAAGAATCTAAAATAACAAACAAAAAAATAAAACAAAGATGAACATTAAAGATATGTCTTGGAACGACGCCGCGACTAAGAGGTCGAATAATGAGTTCTTTCCTAAAAGCATAAGAGGCTTGATAGTGGGAAAATCGAATTGTGGAAAGACCAATCTGTTGATGAATCTGTTGTCCCGACCCGACTGGTTGGATTACGACAGATTGTTCGTGTTTGGCAAGAGCTTGTTTCAACCCGAATACAGATTGCTTCGAGGGTGCATGGATCGTAGATTGCCCAAGGACGTCATAGCCAGAATCTTTGACAGTAGGGAGGAATTCGACAAGAGCGAAGCTCCTCTTTCGACCATTTTGGATGGTGCAGCGATGGAACTGATGAAGGGAAATGCATCTTCGAACGTCGAGTGTCGATTTTATGAGAATGCTAGCGACGTTCCGGATCCTAGAGAATTGAAATCGAAAGATAAGAATCTCATGATTTTCGACGATCTGCTTTTGGAGAGACAGAACCGATGCGAATCGTATTACGTTAGGGGTCGACACATCAACATGGACTGTTAATACCTGCCGCAGAATTATTTTCGATTGCCCAGACAGTTGATAAGGGAGAATGCTAATTTTCTATGTCTCTTTCGCCAAGATCTCAATCACATCTATGGCGACCACGTCGCAAACGACATGAGCGTGGTGGAATTCAGGAGATTCTGCAAGAGGGTTTGGGATGGAGGACTTTACAATTTCATCAGGATCGATTTGACAAGCGAATTTAATCGCGGAAAATATCGGTGTGGATTCGTCAAGTTTTATGTTTCTGATGATAATAAGATAGACCGTGAAAATAAAAAAAAATTAGAAAATAATAAATCTTCAAATAATTAGTTTTGAAAAAAATAAAAAAAAATAAAATTAAAATATAATGTTGGACCAAGGAGAATTGTTAGAACGGATTGCCGAGAATACGGCTGCAAAACAATACATTCAAATCATGGTGAGTGGCGATTCGCTACGAAATTTGAACCTTCCATCGAATAGAATAGAGAGAAAAGATACGAGATGGCATTGGTGAATCTGGAGACTTATTATTCCTTTCCCAACGTCACCGAAAAGAATAACTCGTTCAAGTATTCCGACGGAGTGGATTGGTTGGAGATTCGAATTCCCAAAGGGAGTTACGACATAGACAATTTGAACAATTACATTCAGACGCGAATGAAGACGGATGGAAAGGGAAGCAACAAGATCAGACTCGCTCCAAATCCTAATACCTTACAGACGATGATGGATTTGGAAGATAATTTTCAAGTGGATTTCAACACGGATGATTCTATAGGCAAGATGTTGGAATTCGATCGAAAGATGTATCGAGGCCACGCGGCATCTGAAAATATGGTCGACATTCTCGCAGTCAATAGCATTCTGGTGAACGTGGACGTGATTGCTGGAAGCTACGTGAATGGTAGCGCTCAACCGACGATCTATTCCTTCTTTCCAAACGTGTCACCGGATTATAAGATCGTGGAGCAACCTCAAAATTTAGTTTATCTACCAGTGATTTTAGACACGTTGTATTGTCTCAAAACCACGTTGACGGATCAAAATGGTGAACTGTTAGATCTTCGCGGAGAGAGGGTGACGATACGATTTCACATAAGAGAAATATAAAAGCAAAAAAAAAAAATATTGTGTATATATATAGATAACAAAAATAAAAAAAACGCAATATTAATTTTACAAAATTATTTTAATATAAATAATTATTATTAAACAAGAAAACAATTGAAGTAAATATATTTTAAAAAAAGAATTATGACAGAATACGTGATTAAAAACATTAACATGTCCGCAGGACAGAGGAAGAAACTTAAGAGAGCGTTAACAACTCGAGGCGAGGCGGTGAGATTCAAATTCACTCACAAAGATCTGACGAGAGGCTGTCAGAATTCGATCACCTGGACCAGAAGTCAAATCAAAAGGATGGAGAAAGCGATTCGCGATGGAAGAGGGTTGACGGTGAGATTGAGTCCCGCTGAATTGAGATACAATTTGAGAATGAAAGGTGGTTTCCTACCGCTATTGGCAGGAATCGCCGCAAAAGCATTACCCTTCGCAGCAAAGGCACTACCCTTTCTCGGAAAGACTCTCGGCGTGGGAGCTCTCATGGGACTCGCGAGTTCGGCAGTTGAGAAATTAATGGGTGGCAGCGGACTGTTTTTGAAGAAGGGAGGAGCTGTGTGTCGCGTCCACATAGACGACAGTGGTAAAGGATTGTATCTAGAACCCGTTAGAGGTGGCAACTCTTTGAGTGGAAATGGTCTCTATCTGAAGAGTGGACAGAACGTTGAGCAACTCGGCAAGGGTTTGTTGCTCGGTGAGAATTCGCCGTTTAAGAATATACCGATTTTGAATATGTTATTATAATATAAAATTATATAATTCTATAAAATATAAATCATAGAAAGTATAAAATAATATATAAAATGGATAACAAGGTGGAGAAACAATTAGACGATAATGATGAATATCGCGAGACAGAGTGTGAAAAAAAGGATGTGGAAAAATGGTTAGACGTTTATGATGGATATCTAAGGAAAGAACTGATGAAAGAGTTAGATAAACAGCGGGATAGACGGTTGGAAATGAAAAGAATGAGACGCTTTCCACCGTCACCACTACCTTCTGAAGAGAATGGTGATGATGCGAGTGTTACCAAGAGATGCACAACATTCGTTCATAATTATGATTCAGATAAACAAATGTGTTGTTATAAAAACGTATCATATTACAAAAAAAAGAAAAAAAGAAAAGAAGAATTGACGCTGAAATTTAAGAAAAAAGGAAACGTTATTATAATATATGGTAATAGTGAAGAAGGAAAAAAAAAAAAAAGTAATGAGATCTAAAGATGATCTCATTACTTTTTTTTTTCCTTTTTCATCGCTAAAAAAATCAATCTCTCTATTGTTTATATTTCCAAGCCCATTATTAGCATGTTGACTCTCGTGTTTTCAAGATGATCTCATTACGTATTTTTCCTTCTTCTTCGCTAAAAAAATCAATCTCTCTATTGTTTATATTTCCAAGTCCGTTATTAGCATGTTGACACTCGTGTTTTCCACTTTTTCGCAAATGTGTTGAATGTTTATCTTTACTCTTTTGAGTTTTGTTACTTCGGACAACTTGCTCTCACCACCCAATTTCTTCACAAATTCGAATGAGATGTTGGAAATATGTAACTTCCATAGGGCAACGACAAATCGTCCTTGTCGAATTCTCTATCTTCGGCGATGACGATGTTCTGCAGATCACTTTCGCACTCATAAAACAAATCGAGCGCGGCTTCGTCCAATTTCAAAGGCATGCGATATTTGTTGTATTTGTGCTCTAAGCCCTTCGTCTCGACCTCGTTCAATTCGATGGGATCGTGTCATTGTAATCTATAGATTTTAAAACCTAATTTCTCACACGTTTCGACTCGTTTCAATTTCAATTCACATCTTTTAGGTGTTGTTGTCATCATGATCGATTATTTGTTTTTTTTTTGTTTTATGAATTCTTGCAAATAATGTATATTTTAAATTTTGTATTTAAATAATAATTTGTTAAAAAAATTTGTTTATTTTTTTTTTGCTCTTTATATATATAAAAAAAGTTGTTTTTTTTAATTTTTAATTTTCTTTAATGTAATATTTTTTAGTAAAAGTTTTTTTTCTCTTTATATATATAAATAAAAAGTTAAATTTTAACATTTCAATCTCTCTATTGTTTATATTTCCAAGTCTGTTATTTGCATGTTGACACTCGTGTTTTCTCCTTTTTCGAAAATGTGTTGAATGTTTATCTTTACTCTTTTGAGTTTTTTTACATCGGTGAACGCGCTCTCACCACTCGATTTGTCCACGAGTTCGCGTGAGATTTTTGGATATATGTAACTTCCATAGAACAACGTCAAATCGTCCTTGTCGAATTCTTTATCTTTAGCGATGACGCTTTTCTGCAGATCGCTTTGGTACTCATAAAACAAATTGAGCATGGCTTCATCCAATTTCAAAGTCATCTTATATCTGTCGTATTTATGCTCTAAGTCCTTCATCTCGACCTCGTTCAATTCGATGGGATCGTGTTGTTGTAATCTATAGATTTTATGACCGAATTTCTTATACGTTTCGACTCATTTCAATTTCAATTCGCATCTTTTAGGTGTTGCTGTCATGATCAATTATTTAGGTTTTTTTTGGTTTTATGAATTCATGCAATAATGTATATTTTAAATTTTGTATTTTAATAATTTGTTTAAAAAGTTTTGTTTTGTTTTTTTGCTCTTTATATATATATAAAAAGTTTTTTAATTTTAATTTCTTTAATGTGAAAAAATTTTTTTTGTAAAAGTTTTTTTCTCTTTATATATATAAATAAAAAGTTAAATTTAACATCTCAATTTTAAAAATTTTTAACAAATTATCATTAAATATAAAAATTCGAAAAAAAATATTCTTACAAACCCAATTTTGTAGTAAAAACAATGATCAAGTCCAAACATCCGAATTATAGTTTAGAACGTGCAAGACTTCAAACGTTTTAAAAATTGGCCTTCGCATCTTGCTCAAAAACCCGAAGATTTAGCTGCTGCAGGTTTCATTTATGTGGGTAAAAGTGACAGAGTTAAATGTTTTTGTTGCAACATACATTTAATGAATTGGGAACCTAACGACAGACCTTTGGTAGAACACATAAATAATACCAAAGGTCGTTGCGATTATTTGAAGAAGATCCAGTCATTGGGATTGATTAAAATTGAAGACGAAGAATGTGAAAAAAATAAAAACGACAGTTTATTAAGGGGTATTTTACAATCTGGATACAGGAAGGAACAATTGTACAATACATTGAATCACACAAACAAGACGTTATCTCAATTCTTGACTTTAGAAGATTTGATTCGATTCATGAAAGAAGCAGACGAGTTTTAGAACTTGCAAGACTTCGAACGTTTAAAAATTGGCCTTCGCATCTTGCAGTTATCATCATCTATTGAGAAGGAATTGGGTGACATGAACACGCGTCTGCTTCGCAGAAATTTGTTTCGAACCTCGTGCGAGACTTCGCGTAAAAGTCATAAGACTTCTAGTTGTCTTGAACCTTCTTCTTCTTTTTTAATAGTTCGAACGACATTGTCGATTAATTTTTGTTCGCTAATAGTATTACGACTCGATTTTCTATCGCAAATCGTATCGTTTTCTTTCGAAACGAGTAAATATAAATTACGATTTTTTTCTTCTTGGTTTTTTGGAGAATAACGATTTGAACAAACAGTGAACGCGTGGAAAATAATGAATTAAAAAAAATAATGTGTGATTTATTAAAAACAAAAAAAAAGTAATGAGATTTTAGAAAGATGTTCAATCTCTCTAGATCACATTACTTTATTTATTTTTTTTTTGGGGGGGGGGGTGGTTTGTTTTAATACGTTATTTCTCATAATGTTTCATCTTGTGAAATTGGATCACCTATCTCGAAACATGCGTCGACATCTATTTTAGCATTTCGAAGAGCTTTTATAAATTCTCGAAAAGCAGTCGGTCCTCTATACGTCAATGTGTCTTCTATCAAGATTTTACTTTCGATTTCATGTCTCATATAATCAGTCAATATCAAAGGTTCTGTTTTGACTAAAGTATCTAGAATTATTGCTAATGAATCTTGCGAAATATTTTTAATCAAAACACGTCTGTTTCTTCTTAAGTATTCTCTTTCTTTATCATTCATTTTTATAATAATTTTTTCTAATTTTATTTATATATATATTTATTTTTTTTTCACACTCGTCTCTCATCGAATGATCGACATCTTATTTCCATCCGATTCGAATTGTAATTCTCTGTCCGACAGGACCAGGGCAAAGGCTTCGGTTTTTCTTGGAACGTTCCTATCGAATTGCATCTTGATCTGAATGTCTAAGATGCTACTCTTGAGTCGTTCACTCTGTTTACTGACGTCCAATACGAACATGGGATACATCGACTTGTATTCGCCGGGAGATATGTTAGGGTTGCTCATCAATTCGTCTAGACCGTGATACTTCTTTCTAAAATCAGCGCCGTTGCCGTACAGTCTGCAGAAATCGTTCTTGTTGAGCGACGCATTGTAATCGATTGCTGGATATCTCGTAGCGTTCAGAAACACTTGCATGTTTCTCAAATGGCAGTGATCAAACAGCGACACATTCTTTTCCTGAGACCCGTCCCTATCGGTCTGAAACGCAACCACGATGAAACGCGGTCTCTCGGAAGCGGATTTCACCATCAATCTCCAATCGAAGTGATTCGTGGAGGGTGGAATGCTAGCCGTGTTGCACTGTCTCATTCTAAATCCCATGGGTAATTTACTCTTGGATTCCATGATCTTGTAGAGACACGCTTTTTCCACGATCGAAGGCTCCACGTGCGGAACAAACCACGATATCTTATGTAGAGTTATCTTACCTGCATTGGTCGCAGTGAGTCTCACTATTGCGTCGTCGTCTCCTTTTCGAATCAACGTCAGATTGTGTTTGAATCCGTACATGATCTTGTTGTAATCGTCCGCAAATCCGAAGATGTGTTTCAAAGGTATCCTGAACGAAAACGTTCCTTTAAGTCTGGACGTCTTGACGACGTAGTCGAATATCAAGGTGGCGCCGGCGCTAGCAGGGCCAACAGTGTCTTTCACCCACAACTGATTAAGTCCTCTGGATTTCGAAAAATCATCAGGATACATCAAGAGTCCAAACATCGTGGTGGCCTGACCGGGATGAAACACAGATTCTATCTCTTGTCCGGATAGCATGTATTTTATATTACTGAATAGATGCATGATGCCATTATTGGCTAGAGTAACCATGTCGTCGTCGGCGTAGTCGCTCCCATCTTCCTTGGTGAGACGTCCCTGCACCACAATGTAACTCTCGCTAGGATGTATGAATAGATCTTGAGTTTCGACGTTGATTCTTATCTCTCCCGCATTGTTCAAACTCGTTCCGGTTACCAGTTCATATTCGTGAACCTCATATTCTTGAATACTTTCATCTTTCACTATGCTTTGTGCTATATCTAGTATATTTGTCATTTTAAAGGATTTTTAGTTTTTTTTTTGTTTATTAATTAACTTGCTTTCTTTATCTAAAAATAGTTTTTAATTATTTTTTATTATTATTTTTCTCTCTTATATATATGTGTGTAAACAAGAAAATGTTAAAGAGAGTAAATAAAAGAAATTTGTTTTCTTATCAAAACTTTGTCTTCTGTAATTGTTGTTCGTAAAACTTTCCGGTGATCTCTTCTCCATCCAAAGCTTCGATTTCGTAAGTCACCGGATCGGTGTGAAATATTTTGATTATCACGAAGATTTCAGAGGTCCATCGAGGAGTATAACCCTTTTCGAAGTGCTTCTTATAAGCGTAGATTCTCACTCGATCACCGACCGCAAATTTCGGCGTTCTAGACTTCTTCCTAATCTTAGATCTTTCAGGATATAGATTCGCGTAGACCCGTTTTTCATTTCGAGGATCGCTAGCTTCCACAGGAGTCATCTTGATCGATCTGTGTCACGTGTTGTTGTAATCTTTGACCAGACCGTTCAGAGCGTATATGTATTTCTTGGTCGAATTCGCCGTGAAGTATCTGTGCATCTTTTCCTTCATCGTTCGATTCCAACGTTCCACCACGCTGGCTTTGTCTTCATTTTCGATCGAGTAGAGGTCTACCAATTGATGAACGTGCTTGTTGTAGAATTCCTTTCCCTTATCCACCCACAATTTACTCGGTTTTCGAGAAGACGAGTCGAACATGCTCTTCAGAGCCTCGGCGACGCAAGGTCCCGATTTATTCTTCAAAGCTCTGATCCAACCGTATTTGGAAAACACGTCGATGACCATCAATAGATATTTGACGCCCTCGTTCCACCTCGAAAACGATCTCATGTCGACCAAGTCGGCAGACCAAATATCATCCAAACCCTTCACGAACACCCTTCTCTTTCGAAATTTACGCACTATGGGTTTGTGTAACCCCTCGGCCAATTCGCTCGTCAATAATCGTTTCTTCTTCTTTTCCGATGCGCCTTTTTTTTTTGAATGCCCTATCTGTATCGACGTTTCGCACCGATCAGATTGCCGACCAGCGAACGTTCTATCTTATCTCTCCTGCTCGGATTCGATATGCCTCTCAATTTCCCCAACATGTTTTTATCGCAGACGTCGTTGCGAGTCTTGGTGTCGGGATGTCCGGCGTAGCACAGATCGTGATCATACGTGGCCGCGTCCACCCTATTCACAGGTTTGCTCCAAGATTTGGGTGTCAGATCGGCGTTGAGTCTCTTGTTCAATTTCGTTCCGGGTCCCGTGAAACTGTGACCGGGCAGATGCATTTCGAAAGGTAGATTATTGATCATTTTATTCATGATGCCTTTACCTTTGCTCGCATTCTTTTTTTTGACGAATCGATAGAACCACACACGTCGCAAATTCCACGAAGCATCTGTCTGTCGCTTTTAGTTCGTACTTCTCGAGAATTACTCATCTCGGTAACTCTCTTACACTTTACGCAATACATTTTTTAAGAGTTATTTAAATTAATTTCGTTTTTTATTTTATATATAAATTTAATAATTAATTAATTCTGTTCTTATTATATATATTTTTTTTCAATCGCTGCTCTTGAGTACTATCATCTTACTGTATTCCTCCCTGGCCTCTTTCCTCCCCTTTTCCACGAGAGAATCCTTCATCTCTTCCTTGATGATCTGACGAGTCTTGATTCTCACGGCTTCTTTCATGGCATCGTATTTCGTTTTCTCGCCCAATATTGCGAAGTATTCTCCGTCCGATATCCTACCGTCTTTCAACGCCATAGAGATCATTTCGGATATCGTGTCGATCTTGGAGTCGGCCAAGACGCGAATCTTGTCGTGTTTCCTCGCCTTCAGATATAATTTCCTACTCAAAAAGTTTCCGAGCGTGCTAAACAATCCGGCGGCGAGAGCCACTCCTTCTACGGTCAACACGATTGGAATGTCGACCGCGGTCGACAACAATCCGATGCCGGCCGCGTGTAAACTCATGGAAATCGTGATGAGTGTCGTGTCGATCGCGTTGACAAATTTCATGAAACGGGAATACTTCTTCTTGAGAGAATGACGAGAATCTCTCTCTCGAGTTAGATACTCTTGGATTCTACTGATTTGATCGATGCGATACCTCTCTCTCCTCTTTCTTTTTCTTCTAGCGACGGTGCCGTTGGCAAAACGCTGATCGGCGTCTCATCCTCGTCATCTAACGTCGGATACAATTTATTTCTGGTTCTCATTTTTGTTTTTTTTCTTTCTAATATTAGATAAAAAATTTATGTGTGTATTTATTTTATTTTCTATTCTCCCTTATTTTATATCAATGAGAAAACTTAGTCGTATGCTTCATTGAACAATAATTTCATGACGCATCCTTTATCTTCTAAAGTCAGACTTTTACGCGCCAATTTCAGTTCTTCTGAAACTGTGGGCTTGCTTTGATCCTTACAGAAGAGTAATCTCTTCCAAAACGCGATCACTTCGTCGATTTGAACGCGTTCGAACGGCGGTTCGAAATACTTGACAACCATATCTTCCCTTTCCATCCACAGACACGAATGATTCTCGTGATTGAAGGCTAGGTGATCCCGACATCCGACGCATCGTTCTAACAAGAGGCGATCTAGTTGTTCGTTCACGCAGAATGCGTAGGCTTTCATCAGCATTTTTAAAAGAAACCTTACTCTAATAGTCTGAGAAGCGCTCATGATTTACTTATTTTTATTATCTATTCGATTTGATATATTTATTTTTTAAATAACTATTTATTTATATATGTTTTCTCTCCTATATATATCAATCACTTTTTTTATTTCTTCAGGAAACGTGGCAGTGGGTTTGCCGGTTCCAAATCACCTCTTTTCCGTGTACCGTACACGATTCGATTTTTGACGTAAAATCCGCAAATGGATTTCCGTGTACGCCTCCATAGGGATTCAGTGTTAAAATCGTGTACAGACGCGGATGATTTAGAATCAGCAAGATGATGATTTAGAAACGGCAACACGTTTTTTGCTCGCAATTTAACACTGAATCCTATGGGGGAAACCCATTTGCCGATTCCAAATCAGACGATATACCTCTTTTTCCTTAAAATTTCATGCGTTTTTTTCACTCTTGAGCGATTTGTATATAGAATCCAGTGATGTGGAATCGGCAAAGCCGATTCCAAATCACCCTAAAAACGTTAAAATCGTGTACCTGTACACGATTTTAACACTAAATCCTATGGAGGTTTACATCGATGTACGTGTACATGTACGGTACATGTACAAAGTGATACCGAATCGGCCTTTACCACCTACTCCTCTCCATTCAAATTTTCTATTTATTTGGTTTGTTTCTATTAACAGAGTTTGGTACAGGAGATAACTTATTTTTGTATTTTCACTATTTATTACTTTAGCCCCCAAATTTAATAATCTAAGTTTAATTTTCAAAGACAATGGGAAAATCCCAAGTTCTCCGCATACAAATACAGATGGTGTGGATTTTTTAAGGTTCATTACGAACTTCAAAAACCATAATTCAGTTGTTTCTATTATTTTATTATTGATCATACCCCATACCTCAGACCCATACAGAAGCATTGGGACGATCATTTTCTCGTACATCTCTATAATACTTTCTAAAGGGAGTTTATATTTTCTCATTTTTGCTGTAAGCGAGAACATTTCTTTTTTGTAACTTGGCACCGTTTCTTTTTATGCAAGACAAATGAGCCATTTCCTGTAAATATTACACCAAGATATTTATATTCTTTTACTGTTTCTATTGTATTATTATCAAAGGTGAACTTTATATTTTTATTACGATCTTTTCCAAATATTAAAACTTTTGTTTTCCTAAAATTTATACTTAGTTGCCATTTATCGCAATAATCGAAATAAGCTCTCAAAGTTTCATTAAGGCCAGACGCACTATCCGGAACTTTATTTATTTATTTATTGATGTTTAACCCTTTACCTAACATGAAAAGCAGACGACACTTGCAAAAAAAATTCTTGAATAACTAATTTTTTTCATTTTTTGTCTCAAAAACATAGGTTATGACCCCTCGTTGGAACGAGCTCGACGAGCTCGTTCCAACGAGGGATCATAACCTATGTTTTTGAGACAAAAAATGAAAATATTTTGAAAATTAATTGGCGATTTTTGAGAATAGCGCTGGCCGGTTTTGGCCGTTACGTTGCATAAATAGGTGACGTCAAGGGGAAAATTTGTCGCCGATACTTTTTGCAGTTTATTTGAACGATTTAGAAGCATTTCTAATTGATAAATGTCACAAGTGTTTAACACTCTCCGATCACCTATTTATGCACAATGGCTAATCATGACCGTGACAGTTTTACGGGTGAAGGAAGCCGGAGTACCCGGAGAGAACCACCGAGCAACGACGAGCAGCTGTCAGATCCCCAACATCGTAACTCCGCACTGCAGCACAGGCAGGGTTAGATTGGTTGAAGACATGCGTACCATCGACATGCAGTACGCCTTAGTACACGGCGTCATCGTGCCCCGCTGCGGGCAATGGAGATGAAGTGTCTTGCCCAAGGACACAACGCGGTTGCCGCAGGTGGGATTCGAACCGAGGACCTCTCGGCTTGCAGCCTGCACCTCTACCTACTGAACCACCGCGCTCCCCATCCGCCAATAGTATTATATCATCTGCGTAAAGAAGAATAACCAGCTTTAATAGACCAAAAATGGTCTCCTCACTCAGATCGGAGAGTGTTAAACACTTGTGACATTTATCAATTAGAAATGCTTCTAAATCGTTCAAATAAACTGCAAAAAGTATCGGCGACAAATTTTCCCCTTGACGGACCCCGTTTGCGCAGCTAAATTAGGGGGAATACTTATTATTCACAATAACACACGATTTTATTTCTTTATAAATGCCAACTATTACATCAAGAATACGCCCTTGGATTCCGTTATTCATAAGTTTATACCACAAGCCTTCCCTCCAGACACTGTCGAATGCTTTTGTCAAGTCAACAAAAGCGCAGTATAGGCTACGTTTACATTTTTTTGTTAATTCTATCAACGCATGTAAAGCAAAAATGTGATCGTGTGCTGAATAATTTCAAAGTGCAGGCTATTGTATTGTGATATTAACCCTTAGGGACGCAGAGATTGATCGCGTAGTAGCCTTTTTAGTATCAGAATATTGTGAATATCGACACAAAATCGATCAGTGACAATTATCGCAGGCACAGAAGTGCATTTTGAAGTTGTGAGTTCGGTTATGAACTGTGTAATTTCCAAAAGGACATGGACATTCAGGGAGAGTGCTATCAAAGGACACATGTATAAGATATGTGATGTAGACTTGCGAAACTAGCCGACCGAGTGGATGAACCGAATCCAAATCAGAACTATGTTGCCACAAGGTTATTAACATTGCTAGTCGGGATCCTCCGGCAGTCAGAGCTGCAGGCGCGCACAGACGTAAAAGTTAAGACTCAGTGTATGAAACTCCTGTTACGATCCCGCGACAGTGACATTTTCAAGGTGTACTACAGTACAGGGCTATAGATAAACTGAAATTTATAAAAAAGTCTATTTAACCCATTTGATAAATCTTCTGCCATTCATGTTGATCAAATTGTTAAATGTGTTGAATATGGAAATCAGTTTATTTTAAATGTAAATAAAAGAATCGTTATTACTTTAATCATTATTACACATAAGCACATATCGTCACATCCAGCATGTGCCTATGTGCTAGTGCACATTGTGTCACATTGTGCATTTTCACATAAGCACATACGACAAAAAAAGGATTCTCCAGAAGGTATCCTAGATAGGTATCCTCAAATAATACAATACCAGACCATAGGTATCCTCAAATACCCGTATGTGCCTATGCGCTAGTGCACAATGTGTCACAATTGGGCCTTTTCACATAAGCACATATTGGCACATCCAACATGTACAATAGAACATAAACATGTTTAGGTAAGTTAGAATAAATAGAACAAAGAAGTCATAAAAAGGGATTCTGGGGGAATCCGAACCAGAAAAAACTACTCTAATTCAGTCGAACGTACCCCGGGGTTCCCCTCGGTAAGTGGGTGCCTCTCGGTACCATGGTATGGCGATCCTAAATAGGATTCCGGGGGAAATTCGTACTAAACAAAGTCAATTTCGGTAGTTTGGGGTGGATTTTAGTGATTTGGAGGGATTGTCGGGTTGTTTGTGGTAATTAGATTTACTCCTGTTCAATCGAACATACCCTCCAAACATACCCATATCATATAAGAAGGTTTTATGCCACATAGCAACCACATGCTACCATAGAAATCAAGATGGCGGCCTCCAGTATACAAAATGGACGACGGAAACACTATCACCCTAACAACACGCGCTGCGCATGCGCACTAACGCCACATATCATTATGGGGATGACGTCACAACATGGCCGCTCACGTGGGTTACAATGATAACACAACATGGAGCCTCTGGATCACGTGACATGACGTCACTTCCGGGGTCCCCCACCGTGGTCCCCCAACCTGTACCTCAAAACCACATTACATACTACTATTATTTTCTTTACGCAGCCTGAAGTGATTACGAATCACACCCAGCGAAGAACGAACCTATTTCGAGTTCTCTTGGCGGGGAAGATAATCATAGTGTGGTCCCAACTCAGCTCTGGTCGCCAAGTTTGACCCGTGCCCGGATTCCAACCCTCCTTGTTGGCTCGTCCCCCAATATTTTGAACGGCGATGCTAAACAATCCCATGTCATCCCTCCCACACCGATAAAGGTATTTGACTCCCCTCACCAATTATAGAATACTGGCTAGGCGACTGCAAGCAATAGGTTATATATCGACATTGGCACCATTGCCGCTCAAACACTAGTGACGATAATCATGAACAACCCTTTACCTAACGAATCGCCCGCATCCGCCCGCGTAATATGCAAATTGAGCAGTTGAAAAAATTAAAATTTTCAAAATATTTCAACAAAACCATATCATGTGACCCCTCATTGGAACGAGCTCGTTCAGATCGTTCCAATGAGGGGATCACGTGATATGGTTTTGTTGAAATTTTTAAAAAAAATTTAAAAATTATATTTAAAATAATAAATGTTGATATCGTCTGCGTTGGGTAAAGGGTTAATGTCAAGTTTTATTGCACTAAAGGTTCGAAGAGTTATTACATTACTGGTTGATTTAGAGGGGGGTTGGGGGGGAGGGTGGAAAAAATTTGCAAAACACTGATGCTGGGGTGGGTGGGTGGTCAAGGAGGACAAAAAAAAATTTTTCCGATGCTTGCAAATTTTTTCCTCACACACTTTTGGGCAAAATTGTATACCATAATCAGTGAAGTATCATTCAAGAACCAATAAAATGACACTCAAGTTATCAGGGGGTACCTACCATGGGTTATATACGATTATAAAACTGTTTTTGCGACTGAGCTACGATTCAGCTTATAGTGATACAATGTATGACATATTGAATAATGCAAGTTAAAATGCATCACTAATTGCAATTATCGAACACTGCAAGTTATCTTGAGGGTGTTCCGTTTGATTAAATTTCTAATATGTTCACCCTGGTGAGATCGGCTGGCTTAGATGAGGAGCAAAGACAATTATGTGAAGTCAGGACAGTTACAGATTTCAGCTGCAGACACAATTCTGCACAACGATGTATCCAGACCTATTACGAAAACACCAATGACTCTTATTGCCATTGTAGGAAGTATGTAACACAAAAACTACTAAACATTGAACCTGACTGAACTGCTAATTTATTTGAAACACATCTGAGAACACAGGTGTCAACAAAATCATGTACCAGACCTTCTAGGGCTGGACTTAAAATAAGTAATAAATCCCCTCTCCCAACCCAACCATGCCCCACCCAAACCTTCGTCAAATAAATAAACAAATACGTAAATGATTAAACTCATTGCTTTTTGCATACACATACCGTGGAACCTCTCTTGAGAGACCAACATTTTTGCCAGACAAAAGGGGTCTTTCAGACAGGTGGTCTGTCAAGACCACCTGTCTTGAAAGACCACTTTTGTCTGGCTAAAATGGTATGTTGTCCTGTGTTGTCCACATAAAACACCTTCTAGCACAAAAGAGGTGGTTCCTCAAAAAGGTGGTCTCTCAAGAGAAGTTCCACTGTATATATGAATGGAGAACACAATGGGTTCTGATGGGTTGTTATGGGAGACCATCTGCCTTAAGAGACCACTTTGGTCTGATAAAACGGATGTTCTTTCAAGACCTGTCCTACTGTACAAGGTCAATCACTCAATAATGTATGATAAAATTGGTTAAGGTGCAGTATGGTGGGAAGGATGATGCAGAAGCATGTATTTAGTGAGGGTGGGTGGTTCAGATAACCACCAGAAAAAAATTGTAAAACTGGAAAAAAAATTACATGGGGTGGGTGGGTGGGTCCTCCGACCGGTCAAAAACAACAAAATCGGCATCGGTGTCTCCAAATTTTTTCCTACCCCCCCCCCCCCCCCCCCCCTGATTGATTATTACAATACTTGTCAATTTTATGAAATTTTTGGTTGAGACAGTGATGGTTAGTTATTACATCACAAGCTGTTACAGACCTCAAACGTGAAATCATATTTATTAAATGTATACTCTGTCATATTTGTTATGACACTGTTGATGTGGTTGGGATTATGCATCCCGCACACATAATAGTTCATGGCACAGGTACATCAGTCATGGTTCAGTACTTAAGCAGTCCTGGTAATTCATCCTGGTTTCCTCGGCAAAAAAATTGCTGTGGAAAACTGGTGCTTCTATGGCAATTGCTGTGAAGCCTGTTCGATTGTGTAAAAATCTTCAGGTGGCAGGACATAGTCTCAATTGCCATGTATATGTAGTATGCGGTGAAGTGAAAACTTTCAAGTAACTTTAACATGTGAAAGTAGTTCGAGATGCATGTGTATATAACCACAATCAATGTGCAGAATCTTTCACTCATCCATGTGAATGCTGAGAAAAAATCTTTGAAGTAAGCAGGCGACTTGATCAATATGTATAGTATGGGTGAAAATAAAATGCAGCATAACCACAAACTAAGTATCTCACTGTTTCTATGTTGATAACACTAGAATCTGACATCAGTTTCTGGAAAGTTCTGCAAGAGCTTTCCAGAAAGTGATGTCAGATTCCGGTGTTATCATCATAGAAGAAGCAGAACACATGCTGCAATTTCTACTGTAAATTGTAAGCTCAGCAATACAATGTAGTGCAACCCACATGGTTTGATTCCTTGTGTAACCTGGAAGTTGTGCAATTTCTGCCACAACAAGGCTTTTGAAGAATCCATCCAGTATTTTTGCTGTGGATATTTTTCGTTTCCTCGGCATTTTCCTCGGCACTGCTGATTGCTGAGGGTGAATTACCAGGGCTGCTTAAGTTTGAGTAATTCTGTTTGATTGACTCATTATCTTCCAAAAGCGTTGATCTTCTTCGTGCATATTTCATGCCGTGGTCAAGGTTCCAACACATCCGCAGTTCACGTAAGTGCGTCACCTTCCTTTCTTGCAAAGAATCAAATCATTCTGGTGTTACTCTTTCGTCAGATTCATTTCTTGGACTGACGCCCGAAATCAATCGATCCACACCACAGCATTTCAGATATCTGAAACGATTGCAAAATTTGAAATTGTTGCTGCTGCTGAAAAAGTTATCAATTATAGACCCCTGACAAAGGTATTTGTTATCTTTGAAAAGGTTGTGGACGTTCTCATGACGTCATGACGTGTATTACAGTACGGCCACTGTGGACTGAACACTTTCCACGGGTGGGCAATGTTTCCACGGACGCAATAATATTAGATTCCACTAACACCAATTAAAGGAATAATCATCAAAATTTTAATTAATGAAGCATTAATTAAAATTTTCCTGATGATTTTTATTACCTGGGAAACGCATGCATGGACATCACTGCCCACGTGTAGAATATGAGCAGTCTACGTCGACTGAACTGTATAATCGCTCACCTCCAAATATAGGTATAGTCACATCTCTCTCTTTTTAGTGTTTATGTCATGTCAGCTCCACTGATATCTAAACAGTGACAAACGGAGCTACTCACCCCCCCCCCCCCCAACACGCCGCCCCAAGAAGGTGTCAAGTCAATATCAACGCGATAACTCATCGACGTTCTTTCGTGCCACAACGTATATTACAATCAGTGAGGTAGCCAGTGGGGCCTAGGGGAGGGGACATAGGGTCCCAGATTCACTCTGAGGTTGAATTTTCAAATTTTTCTCGGGGAAGCCCCCCCCCCCCCCCCCGAGCCTTCACTAACGGAAGGGGATACCACAGGCCTTAGGATACCGTTGACCTGAGGTGGGGTGGTATTCCAAAAAGGGATTCCATGGGCCGTGTCAGTTAAATAAGATGAGGCTAAGGGGGATAGAAGGTTTGGCCTCACTGAGGGATTTGCTCATGGCAGTCATGGCCTCATTCGCCAAAAAAGGGATTGTCTGACCAAAAGCGTTTTTCTAAAAAGGGATTCATGGGCCGTGTTCGTTAAATACCGCGATGTAGCTAAGAGGGATAGTAGATCAGACCTCATTGAAGGATTTTCTTATTGCCCTCAAGACCCCACACGATAAAAAAGGGGCGCCGAAGGCCGGTATTTTCCAAAAAGGGATTCCACAAAACGTGGCAATTCTATACCGAGATGATGAGAATCATATAGGCCTTTGTTGTACAGAAGGGAGATAACTCTGCACAAAGATTATTTAAAATCAAGCAATCTGATTGGTTGGTTAGCTGCAATAAAATGAACTGATTGGATGATCTGGATAAACGAAACGAGAACCGAATTACTTGAAATAGGGTTAGAACTAGCCAAAACGGGCCAGAAAAGCTAAATATAGAAACAAAACTCTTCCAAATGATAGGCTCTTCTACTCTACTGTAGTATACTCCGATTCAATCGAACGCGCCTTATAACACTACGTGCTACTATTATAAGTAAGATTCGTGGGGAATCCGAATCAAATAAAGTCGTTTTCGGTGATTTCGAGGGATTGTCGGATTTATTTGGGTAATTCTGCTAATCGGGAAATTACTCTTATTCAATCGAACATACCCTCCGGACATACCCCTGTCCTCTAAGAAGGTTTTGGGTAACATAGCAACCACGTGCTACCATAGAAACCAAGATGGCGGCCTCCAGTATATACAAAATGGCCAACGGAAACACCTATCACCCTAACAACACGCGCTGCGCATGCGCACTGGGACCACGTATCACTATGGGGATGACGTCACAGGATTGCCACTCACGTTGCTGTTACCACGACAACCAAACATAACGTGACTACGTCACCTGACTATGACGTCACTTCCGGGTCCGGGCCAGTATCCGACTGAATTGGCCCGGTCGGATCCATTTACTATTTGTAGATATCCAATTTGTTTTGCCGGGAAAATATGTACACACAACCAACATATTAATTTATCGCAGACATCAAAGTATGTTATTTAAAAAGCGATTGGCGATTGCAAGGATAAATGAAAACCTTCGAGAAATTTACATCTGTTGAGCAGTGTTTATTCATAGTAACAACTTCTCCACTCCAAGATGGCCGCCTATGAGATAATTTTCTCTATCATATGATTTCTCCGCTTTCTCGGATTATTATCATTTCATATTAAGTAGTGCTTCATAACACCTTCAGTTGATTTGATTGGTCAGTTTCAAAAAATGCTTTCTGATTGGTTATCACCGAAAATATCTGACGTACGATTGCGTGCAGCTGTGACACATCACAGCCAAATGCATGACGTCCAAGGTGAAATTCCATTTTAACCCTTCTTTTTAGTCTAAAAGATGTGTTTTTGGTAACAGTGGTGTCGTATGATAAACAGAATATGAAATTCATGCTTTGGTCACACGACATTTATGAAACTCGTCTACGAATTTTCCGTTTTGCCTCGCCAGAGGCTCGGTAAAACGGAAAATTCTTAGACTCGTTTCATAAATAGCGTGTAACTAAAAAACTCTTATCACAGTCTCCACGCCACTCGCCTCACCCTAGCCCTTACGGTTTTACTGGACCACTCAGCTCATAAAAACAGACGGCAAGATTGCACAGCATGTTTTCTGACACAGATGTTACTATCTTAAACTTCCTGTTTAAATGATTGGCTGCAACACTCATGGTCCACTGAGTTTTTCTCTCTGACAGCCTTGCCCTGACACCTTTCACTACATTTTTTATTGTATGGCAGTCAATATTTTTATTTCTATTTTCAAAATGTATAACTACATCTTATGAGTGTCCATTTGACTGTCTGTCTCTTCATGTTTATTAAACATCCATTAACACCATCTCATACTTCACATATGACTCCCTTTGAAGCAACCTTCTGGTTCATCTCTTTAGAAACACTTTAACTAAAATATCACCCTTTTTCTCAGAATGAATGTTGGTAAGGATCAAAACTAATGTTGTGAATGTTCAATTATGGGTACCTGCAGCTCAAACAGATAAGATATTTAGAGGATTCAGGCATTTTAACAGTATTATGAGATACCAGATGTGCGGTACTGGTGTTGGAAAAAGCTGTGTTTTCTTTTGTTTTATCGGTTTCATATCAATGAGTCTCGGTGCCTTTTCTTTGAAAATTGAGAGCTTTTTCTTCTAAAATTGCAAAATATCCTCAACAAACAATGTGATTCAAAAGCTATCACTGATAAGAAATTTATTATCAAACGAAGTTTCTTTTTATACACATTATTTGAATGATAAATTATACTATAGTTTTTGATGAAGCTTGTCTTACCAGGGGCCTAATTCAGATCTATATTGTTACCATGTCAGAAAGTGAAAGAAAATTTTACATTGATTTTTATAATAAAATGGGGTGCTTATTGATAATGGTGAATTATATAGCTGCAATTCCATTTTCTTGGCCAAGACCAGAAAGGAAATTCATGTTGATTTGAGGGGGTTGAAACACAACTTTTCTTGCTACGTGTTTAATAAGGCGTTTTTTCCATAGTTTGGATATTTTTTCTTTGAATGAAAATATTTTCTGTTTTTGACTCAATAGAAGCCAAAAGTTGAAATGATTCTTTTGTCACATGAAATGCGTAGAATGTATTTTTGGTAGGTTTGAGGTTCATAATAGGTATGACAATTCTCATATTTGACTTAGCGTTACCCGCCTGGAAAAGTTGTAGTTTCTGGCTACAGTGTGCGAAATGAATGTGAAGTTGTGAATTTAGTGATAAAAACTCAGTTAGGAATTTGATCCAAAGGTATTTTGAGCAAATTAAGGGGCTATATAAGTAATGGAATTTTGTTTATTTTGAAATTCTCACCTTTGCTTTTCCTTAAATTCAGAGTAAATATACACAAATTATACAGCAAAATGAAGGTTGGGATGTATAGAACACGAAACACATATGTTAACAACCCAGATACTACGAAGTGCCGTGGGCGAATAAATTTGTAATAAATTTGATAATTTGGTTAACAAGGTGCATCCCAGTACCCCTCGTCGTTTCTGCGCCTGGTGTTGTGTGAGTACTGAATTTTCATATTTCTATAGATAAAGCTACGTGTACTTGAAATTGCTGATAAGACAATATCCCTGATGCAAAAGGCGTAAATTAGATCCACTCCTCGAATACAACAATATCATGTGTTAATATTTCCCAATTAAACCCTTGACTAGGAAAATATGAGTTAAATTTAACCCTTTACCCAACGTAACGGCCAAAACCGGCCAGCGCTATTCTCAAAAATCGCCAATTAATTTTCACTATTTTTTTCATTTTTTTGTCTCAAAAACATAGGTTATGACCCCTCGTTGGAACGAGCTCGTCGAGCTCGTTCCAACGAGGGGTCATAACCTATGTTCTGGAGACAAAAAATGAAAAAAATTAGTTATTCAAGATTTTTTCTTGCAAGTGTCGTCTGCTTTTCACGTTAGGTAAAGGGTTAATTAATCGCCCACCCCAGACTAATCGGACCACATCAAGTTGTATAAGTAGTTTATTGTGACATGCTGACTGATAACAGTTTCGGTAAGCATATCGCCGATTATTGTGAACCAAACAGTATTGTTGCCTTCCTGCGGCTCGTGGATGTGGTTGGGAATATATCCCATGCATGAGCCGAGCTTATGCACGGATTCCGTGTGTAATTCCTTGTTTCGCCATGAGACTGCTGCACGCGACCTACGAAATAACTAATCCAGTGTGAAAATAAATAACCATTAATCCCCTACTCTCATTCAGCCGATCGACACGCCACTTCGACTGTGGATATCTGATAGAACAAACAAATGCAAATGTTGGCAATACTGTCCAAAAGGACATACACCCACCACCTTATTGATACTATTCAATATAAACGGTACGCACCACGGGCGTAACACGCGTAGAACCAACTAATTAAATACTTACACTATTGTTCTTCTTGACACTCACGGGCATAGACTTAACCTACATTCTGCAGGTGTTGCGCACGTGATGCGTCCTACATATGATACCTCTCCCAACCCTATGGTTAAATACCCATTCACCAACCAACAATGAAATTTGTATATATGTATTATGTTATATTTTCATTCTACTTGTGTATTTACTCTCTAGAATCTTCATTACCCCATCTGACTGCAATCCTTCCCTAACTCTATGCTTAAAATTTCTTCATTTATTTCTGGCGTAGTTGAGACTGTCTTGGAAGGTCGTGACTCAAACTACTCCATGATCTTGGAAGGTCGTGACTCAAACTACTCCATGAATTTGAAATTTGTGAGAGCGGCAGATGTCTCTGCTTCATGGAATTACCTAAAAGCTGTAAGACTTGGTAAACTTTCCACTCATGATGGCGGGTAGTGTAACATTGGGTGAGCTCCAGGCTAATGTCGAATACGATCTATCACACGTTCTTTACGAAAGAGCTTGTGAGACACCAATCGATGACGATTCCCCATTTAAAGAATTCGAAACGAACTGCCAATATTATCTTCCCAAAGAATTCCAATCTAAATTTGGAAACGCGTCAGATCATTTCTCCCTCTTTCATCTAAATTGCCAAAGCCTAAGTTCTCACTGGGACTCCCTTAAAATATTATTATATGACATGCAAGAATCGAATAATTGTTTTGATGTTATCGGACTAAATGAAATCTTTCATATACCTCCAAATATCTCGTACACACTAGATGGCTATCTTCCATTAATAAAAAATACACGAACTGAAGGCGACGACGGGAGAGGCGGTGTCAGACTCTATGTTAAAGAAGGTCTTACTCCAAAAATACGCCAAGATTTATCTCTCTGTATCCCACATGTCATAGAGTCCCTCTTTATCGAAATCAAGGTGAACAATTCCTCCAAATTAATGGGCGTTATATACAGATCAAATACCCCTCCAAAAGCAGATATAGACCTATTCCTGTCGAATTTGAATATGATAACAGATCAAATTAGTCATGAAAATAAAGAGGCTTATGTCATGGCTGACCTAAATATAGATTTACTCAAGTCAGGGTCCCACGTTAAAACAGACGAATACATAGCGCAACCTGATTTCCAGGTTGTTCCAAGTGACACTTTGGGAGATAATGAGGTTCGGGTACCGGTGGAACCGGAATTTCATTGCGCGTCGACTAGTGATGGAATCGAGGCTGTATCTCGTATCCCCACAAAAATATAAGCGATTATTGTTTGTCCCATGTGCATCCAAAGCACAATTTTTCAGTTCCATCTTGGACTTCTGCTGAAACACTATACTACCATATTGCCACTTTTGACGATCAACCAAATGAATGATTCCATTTGTCCTAACTGACATTGCATGCATAAAATGTTTACTTCGATCAATGTGGAACTGAATGTTACACCCTTCTGTGATGTACATTCACCCCCTCGACGGATTAAAGTCTAAGATGGCAGTTTTGATTTAGCACTATTGAACACTGTTTTGTTGCCATGGGCGCAGATATGTTTACCAAAGTGTGTGTATGTGTTGGGGGGGGGGGGGGGGGGGCAGAAACCTAGAACTCTAAAGAACAAGCCTGCGCTCTGCATTGAATCGACATACATGGTGATCAACGATCTACGATCTTAAAAGGTAAATATAAATATTCAGTACTTAGAAAAATCTGCAATAACACCTGAATATGGTCTCTCAATATGCTAAAAGACAAGTCGCCAGGGTCCCGAGTCTTGGATAGCATTAAGAAATCATGAAAAGATAGCTACCCAGTATTCAGAAAACACCAAAATAACATAAGAACATGATCTCTCAATGTGATACAAGACAAGGCGCCAGGGTGCCGAGTCTTGGATTGCATTAAAAGATCGTGAAAAGACAGCTACCCAGTATTCAGAAAATACCAAAATAACACTCGAACATGGTCTCTCAATGTAATACAAGACAAGGTGCCAGGGTTCCGAGTCTTTGATTGCTTTAAAAGATCACGAAAAGACAGCTATCCAGTATTCAGAAGACACCAAAATAACACTCGAACATGGTCTCTCGGTGTGATACAAGACAAGGGGCCTGGGCCCCGTGTCTTGTATCACATAAACTGGTGGAGAGCAAGATTTGTTTTAGTCTTTTAGATATTCTCAGATGTCTTTGCTTTGAAACAATTTATGGGAGGGGCATATAAACACTCTCACGAGAGGGGCATGTAGGCACTATCCCACAAATTGTAACTAGGCATATCCGCACAAACTAAGTTCGTTCACGTTTGCTTGTTTATTTGTTTTCATAATTTCTTTCTTGCTTTTGGGGATTTTCTTCGATCTTCCTGATATTTCCCGAAGTTTAAGTATGATTTGATATCAACATCAGGTATGGTATTAGTAAAGAGCAAAGGATATCAAAGCATCTGAGTGAGATCTATTTAAAATAAGATATTTTGTCACAATTTCAATTCGTATTCGTATCTCATAGTCATCAAGGTGATGTTTCGTGCTGCAAAAGCACTGCTTTACATTCTAAGATTTCTACGAGAAGATTTATCCAATTTTCTATATTCGCTCAGACAAATTTCAAGTCTTTCTCATTCATCAGCCTTGCCCAGATGTTGGTAAAACTTGACAGTAAGTGGTATGTAAAAATCGGTCTCTGTAAGAATTGATCGTAATCTAGTCAGCTCAGTCTGGCCAAAATTCTACCTCATACCCATCTTCGTTTGTCACGAGTAGCTGGCGAGTGAAGAGAAGTACATTGGCAGATTTCAACCACACTGTCGCTACATATGTTTTGAATGTGCATGATGATTGACACAACATTTCCGTCGAGTACTGAAGTTCCACAAATAGTGTTGACCCAGTCCACATACTCAATACAAATGCTCCCCAAAATTGTTTATGTACTTAAGAGGTAAGTTTGACATGGGACTACTTTTGTTTTACAATCAGCGTTGTTCCTGATCACCGAGTCGTGGGCGTCAATTGATTAAGATGTGACAACAAATATGACAGTAAATGTGTCCACTGTCCACATAGGCACCCACATCGGTTGTTCATTAACACAGTGAGAATAAATGGGACGAGAAAAATGGTTAACATTGGCCACTCACTAGTCGCAGCTTCGAACATTCTAGTTATTGCAATAGTCTGCTTTGCACTATTGATGAATTCCCTTTTTGTATGATTAGGTACCTGGGTGCTTGAATTAGACAGTTAGATAAAGACTGTGTGAAGTAAGCTTAACGTTAGGCGTTGGGCGTTAAATATCGTTAGACATTCATCTTTTGTCAGTTTCACGTTGGGTGTTGGGTATTCTTATGAGATTTAGCTTTCGTGGGTTTGATGTTGAACATTAGTCAGCATTCAGTTTCACATTCAGCGTTTTACATTCGTTTAACCTTCTGCAGTCAGTTTCACCTCTGCAGTCAGTTTCACCTATGCAGTCAGTTTTCACGAAACTGACTGCAGGCAGAATGCCACACGAATGTCAAGCATTGAACATCGAGCTACCTTCAGGCAAATGTCCAACGTTAGACTACCTTAATAACAATGTCAAACGAACGCTCAACCCCCAACGTCAAAGTAACTTCATGAACCTAGTTAGATACGCCCGTGTTTTCCAGATTCGTATGGTCGAATTCATGTTGGCGCAAACCTAATTAGAAACACCTGTTTTATTGAATTCCATCAGCAATGGTACCACTTGTAGCTTTTTCTGTGTGATTCCTCTGGCTCTTGAACGATTAAAAATGAAACTGACATTAGTCATCAAACATTTATTCAATTTAATTCAACTTTGTAATGGCGTTAAATTAACAAAGCTCTATTCGTTCATATTCATCAACTGTTTTGGACTTGAAATGCAATTAGGAATAATACTCAAGATTATTTTAGGAAGTATTATTTCTGAACGATAAAACAGGTTTCAGATCATGTGCGAAGGTGTGCATGGGCATGATCAATTTGTACTTGCATTTAACTGATATCTATGGGGTTTCTAGAACGACGAAATATCGTAGAATCCTTCTGCACATAGAGCAGTTAGAGTTTAATAAGCATAAATTCTATCTTGCCTTGCAGGATTTCATATCGTCGATGGCGTCTGTCTTGTCCTAAGTACGTATTTTACTTTTGATTCAACCACATAGAACAAAATGGAAGTGAAAATAAATGGAGGTGCAATGTAGGACTACTCATCACATTTCATTACATGTTAGTTCCATCTTGTCCCAACTCCCAATCTGTACTCTTCCCCCAGAAACTTGCAGAAAAATGTCATATATAACCGCTAATCACCAACACCACATATTCAGTCGCACACACACAGAAATGATTTCTCTGTCGTTTCAATTCTACACTGTATTTGTAGACCAAATAGATTGCCCACACCAGACTTTCAAACTTTAAAAATCTCGAAAACATAAAAAATGCACTTGGGACAACCTGGAAATCAGGTCGCGATAGATATGATGATTAGTCAAGGTTTCCTGCCCTCGATCACTAAACCGACGCGGGTAACAAATCATTCAGCGACTTTGATAGACGATATCTTCTCAAATAACATATCAACCTCGTCTTACTCCGGAATAATCATCACGGATGTCTCTGATCACTTTGGAATATTTTATACAAAAGCTTGTAAACCCAGGAAGAGGCCAACTATTCTTAACAAACGCATTTTTAACGCCGACAATATGGCTATTTTCAATACCCTCCTGTCAGAGAGTGACTTTTCATCTATTTTCGAAGAAAACTGCCCGAACGCGGCTTACGAAACCTTCATTAATTTTTATCTATCATTCCCTTACAAAGAAGTTCGATTGAAAGAAAAAATTATTCGGAAACAACCTTGGATGTCCAAGGGACTTTTGACCTCATCCATTAATAAGGCAAGATTCTATAACGAACAATTGAAATTCCCAATGGAAGAAAATATTAGAAGCTATAAAAAAATACTGTAGAATTTTTGAAAAATTTAAAAAACAAGGCAAAGCAATGTACTACAATAATATTTTAAATGAAAACAAAAACAATCTACGCAAAACATGGCAAATCCTGAATGAAACAATTAAAAAGACAAAAGGTTCCTCAACAATGCCCTCCTCATTCGTCAAGGACGATATCAATATATTAAACGAGCCAACAAAAAATGCACATGAATTTAACTTAACAGCTTTTTGCTAACATTGGTAAGCTCACTAGAGAACAAATTGGCAATACAAATAAACCGTTCTTAGATTATATGAACTCAAATTCTTCTCATAATTTCTTCATTAACCCAACAACGCCTGCGGAGGTGAAAAATGTAGCCAACAACATGAAGTCCAAAAACAGTGAAGATTGTGATGGCATCACAACGCGTATCCTCAAAAATACTATCGACGTATTGGCAGAGCCACTTGCCCATATCATCAATAGCTCATTCATTACCGGAACCGTTCCTGAACGAATGAAAATAGCTAAAGTCATCCCCATATATAAAACAGGTGATGAACAAATGTTCACAAACTATAGTCCTATTAGTATTTTACCAACCTTCTCAAAAGTCTTAACGTAATGTCCAAAAGAATAATAAATAATAAATATTTTAGACAACTTTGATATCTTATATCAACATCAACACGGATTTCGGAAAAAAGCATTGCACGATAGACAGAGTGATGCACCTGTTGAAAGATTTAGCATTAGAAAGTAACAAACGAAGTAAACAAAACACCGTAGCAAATTTTTCTAGACTTTTCCAAAGCTTTTGACACAATAAACTACACTATTGTACTAGCCAAACTCGAAAAATAGGGGAATCTGCAATAAATGATTTAAAAGCTATCTGACAGAAAGGTTTCAATACTCGAAATATGGCGAACACAGCTCAGATCTAGTCGCAATAATATGTGGTGTCCCCCAGGGATCTATACTTGGGCCCGTTTTATTCTTCTTGTATATCAACGACATCAGATGTTCAACAAATCTGAATCTTTTTTTGTTCTCCAATGACACAACAGGGTATGCTATAGATGCAGATATTGCTTGTCTTGCTGTCTGTATTAATAAAGAAATCCTGGATTGGTGTTGTGCTAATCGATTAGTCTTGAATACTAATAAAACCAAGTACATCCTCAATAACCCGGCTCGCAGCAACAAACGCACTGAGCACTTACATATTTTCATAAAGAATCAACAGATAACTAAAATAAGACACAACCAACTAAAAAATCACTAAAATTCCTCAGAATAAACATCGACGACAATCTATCTTACCATGCCCATATATCACAACTATGCTCCAAAATAGGGCGAACTAATTTTGCCCGGAATAAAGTAGAAAATACACTGCCACATTCAGCTTTAAAAACTATCTACTATGCGCTTATTCATAGCCATCTTGTATATGGACTTCATATATGGGGAAGTTCTAAAGCTATTAGCAAACTATTATTAATAATGCAAAAATGTTCAATGCGAATAATTAACAATAAAAGATGTAATGCCCATACAGTCCCATTGTTTGTTAAAGACAATATTCTCAAAGTGAACTATTTATATAAAACTCAAGCTTGACTCTTTATGTTTGATTGGAAAAGGAATAGACTCCTGGGCTCATTTAGCATTTTTTTAGTTTAATGCAAAATGTGTCACAGACAAACACGAGGCAGTCTGATTTATTTCATATTAGCAGAACACGCATAAAATATTTAGATCAATGACCCATTTTTTTATTCCCCAAATTATGGCATGAACTAGATCTAGAACTACGAAACATCCAGAATAGAAACGTGTTTGAAAAGTTACTGATGAAGAATCTGCTATCCCAATATCACGTGAATGTTCAATATAACAACCCTTACTGTCCTGATTGTCAAATTTGAGCTATCACAACCCATATTTATCAATAAGGCGCCACGCACATACACAAAACTCGCTAAAGTTTATCTATTAACCTCCTACTTACATCAAGCCTGGATATCTCGTCCCGTTTTGCCAGTTAAAAGTCTTCCAAGTCCACAGTTATGAACATGCCGTAAGAAGGCCTACGCATGTATATCTAACCGTGTCGAGCTGCCGTCGCGACCCAATGTGCCCCTTTCTGTGAGACAAAGAGAGTAATGCCCACAAATGTCAAATAAAATGTCATGTATGTCTTGATTGGCCCAAAGCCCATTGTGTGACAAGCGTTAGGGCGGTCGCAAAAAGCGACCTCTCGAATGCGGCGGTTGTTTGACGTCTTAATTACGCTTGGAGCTCGAGATCCTGCCAATAACTCGGCACTTGCTTTCGACATAATCTCTCCATAAGCTGGCAGCAGTGGATCGACGGGTCCTAATTATTAACAGATCACACATGTAGTGCCTCGGTCAATGAACCTCCGGCTTAAATCCGGTGGTTCGTTGGCTGATGCATTTATCCCGCTAAGGGCATATAAAATAAAATAAAAACAATTTGACGCCTTAACAAACGCATAGAGTGACCTGCCAATTGCGGAAATTTTGTGGCGGGATTTCAGGTTCTGTCCGTAATTATTGGACATTGTAAGGTATGTATATATGTGCATACATGTATCCTGTGGAAAGAAAGTAGGTGTGCCTTATTGCGAAAATTAAGAAGGTCTGCCTTCATATGTATGCATCTATGTATATGTATGAAAATGCATGCATGTATATGTGTATGTTTGTGTGTGTATGTGCGCATATGCAACTAACTGTGTAATTCTATATCCTGAATCTTCAACCGCCAGAAAAAAGAAAACTTTCACCCGCAGTCAACATTCGATGCTTTCTTTTCTTTACCTGGGAGATAACAGGTAGACAGCCATTCTGGCTATGTTATCTCCCTACGATGTATCGATATTTTTGTTTCTTGTTATAGATTATCTGTAAATTGTAAAACGTTATTGATATATCGTACAATAAAATATCTATCTATCTATCCCTTTTCCAACCCCACAACACTGGAGAATCCCGGACAAAACATAACTCAATTATTAAATGCTACAACATTGAATCTCAAATACTATTTTTGTTGGCTTTTCTTGATTTGGTCTTGAAATGTTGACCCACCAGTGTAATGTGTGAGTGTGTAGAGCTGAAGCGGTTAACCGATTAATCGATTAACCAATGATCAACGTCTTGATCGACCAAAAAAGTAATTGGTCGGTTAATTGTTAACTTTGAACTACGGTATTATATAGGTTAACAAAGGAGCAAGCTTGTTAAAAAACAGGCAAACATTGTTACACTGGTTCACATCAATTATATGAGACAGTAAAGCATGCAAGTTACATGATGACATACTTGTTCACTTGCATGATCATTATACTGTATCAGTAGCTGGAAATGGTCGTTCTCAACCCTTCACCAAATGCGAGGAGCAGACAATACTTGTATAAGAAATTCTTGAATTACTAAAGATTTCCAATGTTTGTCTCAAAAACATAGCTTATGACCCTTCAGTGGAACGAGCTCATTCCAATGAGGGGTCATAAGCTATGTTTTTGAGACAAAAATTGAAAACATAAAAGTTGACTTGAGAGTTTTGTATATGGCACTGGTCAGTTAGTTATTCAGCTACCTATTAGGGCAAGTTATTAATAGGTTAACCAAGGCTAATCCATCTGATTAATCGATCAAGAAAACCCTTTAACCGTTTCAGCTCTACATGTGTGTCGCGATCTGAGCTGTGCGACATTGAAATTTTAAGTTCGGTTTCGGTATCGGTATTTTTAGAATGATTCACCTCGGTATCGGCAAGGTATTCGCTACCAACAGCATACATGTACTCACACCGATACCAATGTTCAAAGGTATTTTTGATATACTGCCCGGCTGCAGATCCCCGTTTTACAGCAGACAAAGCCACCGAAATGTTGGAAGTAACACAGGCCATCGCCATTATTTGATGTAACAAAACAGTTGGGAGAAAATACCCTGTTTGGGTATTTGCTCTCAGCATTTTTGTTACATCAAATGGCCAGTGGTGACTGCTCTTAGAAACTCACAGTCAATGGGGTCTTCTTGTCATGAATTTTGTGTCCTTGGGCAGGGCACTCTTAATCCTAATAGCCCACGCGAGGCACGGTGGCGCTGTGTACTAAGGCGTACTGTACGTCGATGATGCACAAGTTGTCTTCAACTAATACCAACCCAGCTTGTGTGGAGTTAGTACATTGTAGCGTCTGGCGGTTGCTCGCCGTTGTTCGGTGGTTCTCTCCGGGTACTCCGACTTCCCCCACCCGCAAAACTGTCAGACACGAGGTGGCCTTGGCTGTTGAAAGTGTCGTTAAACCCCAATAAATAAATAATGTCATGAATTTTGCGTAATTGTTTACCCTTTTATTTTTTTAACCCTTTACCCAACGTAACGGCCAAAACTGGCCAGCGCCATTCTCAAAAATCGCCAGTTAATTTTCATTATTTTTTCATTTTTTGTCTCAAAAACATAGGTTATGACTCCTCATTGAAACGAGCTCGTTCCAATGAGGGGTCATAACCTATGTTTTTGAGACAAAAAATGAAAAAAATTAGTTGTTTAAGAATTCTTTTTGCAAGTGTCGTCTTCTTTTCATGTTAGGTAAAGGGTTAACAAGTGTCGGGAATATGTTTCAACACCGAAATTTCGGTAGTTTGAGATTCACTCGGTACTGTAAATCCGTATTGACTTGATACCGATACTAAACGATATTTTCGGTATATCACCCATCTCAAGTCGCACTGTGATCGTAAAAGACGTAGCTTTGTTAATTGGGATAACAGTAGCCTTTGTGATCTTTTTTATGATTGGTGGTATTATTAATCATTTCTACACTTTCCTTATTTTACTCGAATAATCTTGAAAATTTTCGTTTAACCCTTTACCTAACACGAAAAGCAGACGAAACTTGCAAACAAAATTCTTGAATAACTAATTTTTTCATTTTTTGTCTCAAAAACATAGGTTATAACCCCTCATTGGAACGAGCTCGACGAGCTCGTTCCAAAGAGGGGTCATAACCTATGTTTTTGAGACAAGAAATGAAAATATAATGAAAATTAATAGACGATTTTTGAGAATAGCGCTGGCCAGTCTTGGCCGTGTTACGTTAGGTAAAGGGTAAATTAATTAGAATAAAAACTAATTGATAACTTACATGAGTAACAGGAGAACGATGGCCATACAACCAGCAAACGATATGTAGACGGCTCCACGTAAAACATCGACTGTTTCTTTATATATCACGTTGAATACTACCCCCGAAGTCAGAGTACATGTTGCTGAAATTACTGTAACACACGTGAAAAGTTTTCCTGATAAAAGAGAAATGGAAAGGTATTTAATAACATTTTATTCTATCAGACATGATTTTACTGATTACCGGTACCTTACCGAGTTGTGATGCTTTGGGGTTTTTTTGTCGTATCGAGGGCGTATGCAGTAAATATACACGCACACCCTTGTTTGTAGGTGTATAAGAATGGGGACACACAAAACCGAAAGGTACCCATTTGTCAGAGAAAAAGATCACAGTGTGTCTCGGCAGTAGGGTATTTTGTCTGCCTCAACACGCAATTTCAGCAGAGATCTTTTTACACTAGAGGGATGTTTTTTCAGCTATTTGCGATGTTTCAACACAATTTTAAGACTAGTATAAATGGGGGGGGGGGGGGGGGGGGGGCGAGAAACGGAAACGTCTGTCCCAATTTAGAAAGTTTTAGTGTGAAAGAGTCTAAGGTTGTCCGCCATTGCTAACCCACATACCTAGTTCAGTGAGAGCCGATAATAACAGTGACAACAAACAACAAGGGGCTTTCAACTAGGATTCTAAGGGGAAAAGACCTGATAAGTCTAGTAAACAGACGCCAACAAGTAAAAAAAAATACCGATACTTTTCTCTCCCACCAGACTGCAATATACGGGATCTGTATTTGCCGTTGTGCCCAAATTAGACTGACCCAAATGCCTGATAACACATTCTTTCCAAGTCCAATTGGAATGTCATAAACTATGGATAGGACGGGGGTGGGGGGGGGGGGGGAGGTCACAAAACATTTTCCTGGAACGTATGATGGGATAGGTGGATGGTCGAAGTAGCCAAAGAAATCAGTTCCATGGTCTAACTTTTTCCCTTTTCATTCTTTTAATGATTATACAGGCTTTTTTAGGACAGGTACATCCAAATAAAGGTTGAGTTTGTCATTTTTATAGATTTGCAGCAATCATTCAATGATTCATTATTCATTTTTGTCAATTAGTTTGAACTTTTCTTGCTTTTTAACTCAACAATTTTAACCGCTGCAGTAGTAGCGACATCTCCCAATAGAACAGCAGGTACTCAAATTTAATGAAAGTCATTTGTAGTAAACTGATAAAATATTTGTTCTTCAAACTGTTTCCAACAAAAACAAAAAATAAAATATATAGAGGATATCTACGCTGTTTTAGTGAATACCGGAAATTATCTCATTCGTGTGGACCTGAAAGTATTATTTTTCACTCGCAGCTTTTTTATCTTTTTATTATATGCTACTAGGGCTGCACGATATTCAAAACTGAATACGGGTATCGGTATTCCAAAAAATACCGCGGTATACCGGTATATCGAAAACTGTTCAGAAAAATGAACATAAGTACCACAATCGAGGCTTGAGGCATCACAGTCGTAACGAATTAGCATGCCTTGACGCGGTTCGAAAAACCTTTACCCAAGGCAGACGATATCAAAATTTATTATTTAAAAAAAAAGTTAATCAGATTTTCCAAAAAAAAATTCTACAAAACAATATCACGTGACCCCTCATTGGAACGAGCTCAACGAGCTCGTTCCAATGAGGGGTCACATGATATAGTTTTGTTGAATTTATTAACATTATTTTTCCAACTGCTGAAATTGGAAATTACGTGAGCACATGCAGACGATTAATTGGGTAAAGGCATAATATTATTCATTCGGGGTTACAGTTAAAAAAAACTCAAGAAACAGTTTCAAGACAATAACAAAAAGCTGCTCATCGTTCCTTCGAGGCGACGTTTAAGGCGACGCCATGCGCCGAAGCGTAACGTCATTTAGGAAGGTACTGAAAAGATTCATCGTGTGGACCTGAAAATATTATTTTTCACTCGTGCAAGCACTCGTGAAAAATAAAACTTTCAGGTCCACACTCATGAGATAATTCCAGATACTGACTAAAATAGAGTAGATTTTCTTTTTATTATATGTTAAGAGACTTTTTATTGCACAATATTCAGCCCAATTCGACGAGAAATGCGTATGTTTCAAAACATTAACAAATTTGCTGATCGTTCCTGCAAGGCGACGTGATTCGGCGTAGCGTGACGTCATTTAGGAAGCTACCGTGGGATATCCTCGATATCCATCCAGTTGGTGGATATCGAGAAATATCTTTCAGATAATCTGCGGTAATTCACAGGCTAGCATATAATAAATGAACTTCTAAAAAACATAAAATTTAAAAAGTCTGAATCTTCCTAAAATGTAGACTAGAATATTTGAATTATGATCAGGTTGAGATAGATGTACATGACCTGCCAATCCGAACTCCTTCAGATGTACAAAGATTTGTTCTCACTCGGTGTCATCAATTATACCAACAACAACCGAATACTGTGAGTAGTATAGCATGTACCCAAACGACCCCTATTATCCGGACTATTGCTGGTGCAGCTAGTGTTAAATTCCCAGAGGAAGCGGACTTTTGACGGTGCAACTTTATTCGGTGCAAAACTTCGGCTCCATCCAGCTAGATACGGCAGGTGGTGTACATACCGCGTATATAGTATGCTATAGTATGTATAGTGATATATGTACACACATGGCTATGGGTATTATAATGTCCACAAAACTGTCCATACTCTACTACGATACTAGAAACCAAGCATACAACCACACAATCAAATGACCTAGCATTACGCACAATCTATACCATCTGTGGGTCAGCACAACGCCTTAGATGGATCAATAGTACAGAGTCCTAACAATAGACCAACAGGGTACCATACGTACGTCATATACTTCCATACAAAACAATCATGCATTAGCCTCACCCCCACGTCACAATACCGCTTGGCCTAGTATAACTTCCTACATATACCAGTAATAAGATAATACAACGCATTCAGTAGGTTAATACTATAAGGGTTAAGATGGGACCTACAGGTGTAAAGACCGTACACCCTATATTACCACACTAGACAACAATGCATAACTCCTGCCCCACAATACCGCTTGGCCTAGCATTACGTGTTGCCTATACCAGTTATAGAATAATATAAAGTAAAAGGTGGATTAATAGTCATTCGGGTAAACGTTAGACCACCAGGGGTCCAGACCGTACATCCTATACTACCTTGCAATACCGCACTAGGCGACCATGCATTACCCGCACCCACCCCACAATACCGCCTGTCCTAGCATTACGTACTACCTATACCAATAACAGGATAGTGCAAAGCATTAGGTAGATTAAGAGTACCAACGGCTAACAGGGGACCTGCTGGGGGTATATAACGCCCATACTATTTTACCATGTCAGTTCAGTACGAAAAGCCAGACACTCCTGAACCGAACAACGCTATGTCAGATTGTATAGTGGATAACACAGCGGACAATGTCTCTATGACGAATCGACGTCATGGGTAACGTCAGCTCATTCGTAGGGACAATTTTCAAGAAAACTCACCTTCTAAATAAATTTTCCATCACATACTCAAACTATATACCCATAGCCCTGGATGTACACATATCACTATACATACCATTTGCATACTATATATGCAGAATGTACACCACTTTCCGGATCTAGCTGGATGGAGCTGAGGTTTTGCACCGAAAAAAATGTTGCACCGGCAAAAGTCCGGTTCATATGGTAATTTAATACTTGCCGGACAATAGGGGTCGTTCGGATACATACTCTACCACTACTGTTGCGAGATAATACTGGAGAAAGTGACATATCATCAGAGACCACCCTGTCAATATTTTAAAACTGTAGTGAATACCGAGAGGAACTGTGAATATCCATCAAAAGGGGTGGATGTCAGTAATTAGATTGAAAAACTGTCGAAAATGGAAAACAGTTTGAGGAAATCGGTGTGTGAGTGGTCTAACAGGTCGAAAGTTAAAAATCATGATATGTTCTTGGAGATTTTTGCCGACATCCCCTGGATAGGACGAGAAAAATGAAGTTACTGAAAGCTGAATGGTTATTGTGGGTATTACGCTTGTTGATTTCACCGTTCTGTAAGGTATCAGACCAGCGCTTTGTTTTAAGCTTATTCACTTTACAAGGATGGGCGAGCAGGTTCGACAACTAATATTACTGCCAATCTTTGTCCTATTTCGCAGGATTTTTGGGATGACCTCCGAAGGTAGGTTAACGTTTTACCTAATACACACGCCCGAAACTAGAATTTCCGTCGGAAATGTTTGTTATCAGTTGAAACATTTATAGGCCGCCCGAGCGCCAACATTTTCTCTGGAAGCCGCTAATTTGGAAACTTGACAGAATACCCTTCTGTTTCAAATATCCTTTGTATGAAAGGGTATACATTTGAGTAGATTATACCACAGATTGTAGATGTGTCGCACAATAGAACAGAATTGGTGCCAGATCACAATTTTATAAGAACATTATTTCATTGCATGTATTTTTAACCCTTTGAGCGCTGGTGGTATGTTCCATGTCAGTTCAATTGCAGCAGTTAAAAGAGTCCATATTCATTATTTGGAGTTGGCCAATTAATATTTTCAACGTTCAGCCTTGGGGCTGCACGTTGGTAATATTGATTGGTTTACCCCACACGTAATGAAATTACGACGCATTATGTTCCTGGGCTGAAAAAGCGGCCTCTCCGATTCAAAGGGCTAATGGTATCACAGCACTAAATATTCTCCCACAGGTGACCATTATAACGTTCATGCGAAAAAAAATTATGATCGCATCATTTTCATTTTGGCATTCAAATATCTATGTCATGTGTAGCCCTTCAGACAACTTTTTCTGACCTGAAAACAGGGGGTCATGCAACAAATAAGAGAGAACAACTGACAGGAAAGGAAGAACCGGTCACGTGTAGATATTTTTCAGGCAATTCACAACAAACCACACCAAAAGTCAATTGTATTTTTTAGGCCCAAAAGTCATCAAATCGCCCTCTTTATTTATCTGGAATATTCAACAATAATGCAAGATGTCAATAGAATGTTTCAAATGTTTCTTGAAATAATTTAATTTATTTTCCCATGGCTGCTTATTTTTAGAGATTGCATCATTTCCGAGTGCAACATTTCAAGGCGGGTAACTCTAATTTAAATATTTTGTGCAGCGATACCTAAAAGTATGTTTGTCATTGTTCAGTTCGCTTTTGATCATGGTGAAAATTTTGGATCACGCAAATTGAGGTCAAAATCCAAATATCATATTAAAAGAGTAGTTTTAATAAAACAAGGGACGAAAAGGGTTAGTTCGAAAACAAATGAGTTGGATTGGCGGTTCAAGTGAATAGATATACTTTAAAGAACACGTTCGGATAAAAAAAATAATTAAAGGTCTTATAAATACATTAAACATATTTAAAATAATCAAACCTTGTTCGTGTTTATCTGCTAGTCTGGACATAATTCCCCGGAGGGCAGAATATGTAAGATTGAAGAACAAGCCAACAGAAGCCACTGAAAAAGAGATCACGGCAGATCACGACAAAAAATAGTGATTTTAGTCAGTCAGGATTATAATTAAAAAGACTCAAGACTTTAAATTTTATTTGTAGATAAATAAAATATGCACATAATCAAAGTGACGCAACATCTCATTTAGTTAACACACACCGTACCGGTACTCCAAAATGGTCATGCAGAGTAGGGTTTAATATATTCCCGGTTTACTATAGAAACGGGAACAGGAATGAAATTACATTCAGGGAACCGGGAAATTTCTCTTTGAAGTCGTTAAAAATGAAATTCTAGTCAGCTGACCTACCTCAAGTAAACAACGAAGACGATCCTCTTTAAGGTACATTCAAAGCTTTGATGTTCTGAACTTTTGAACGGTCAGCATAATAATCAAAACCGGTCGCCAGTTGCGAACTTCGCAAGTTCGCAACTGCCGACCGGTCTTGATTATTACACTGACGGTTCAAAACTTCAAAAGTTCAGAACATCAAAGCTTTGAATGTACTTAAAAGACAAATGCCTTTAACGGCTTCTTGAGGTTTAACGTCGACGTTCTTGAACTTTTACCTTTAGAAACAATAGTTTTTTCATCAAACTTTTTTTTAATTATTAAACATCTAAAACGGGGAAAGAACTTACCGATTCTTCGACAACGAAAAATACTAATCGATTTCGGCGTGACCGATCGACAATCGATTAATCGATTAGTCACTTGTTACAAAGGCATAGTACCTTATAAAATCCTTCAGTTTGCTGTAAGTTTATCAAACATGCCTGGTATCCACGGTCACCCTCCACCATCGAATACATACACTTCGCCCTAATGCATACACTTCTAGACTTATCGACTATTCAAAGTAGATTATCAAATGGAACCTCATCTCATTCACACTTCTTCCAGTGAGATTATCAAATGGAACCTCATCTCATTCACACTTCTTCCATTGAAGCTAGAAAAAATTTCACGCGATTACGCATCAGCAACCATAAACTGTGGATCGAACGTGAAAGGCATTTACAACCTCCTCGTCCGATGGAACACAGAATATGCGAAGCTTGTACAGTGGGGAGGTGGAATCGCAATGGCATTTCGTAATGGAATGTCCGCGTTATGCACCATTGAGAGAAAAATGATTTCGCGCAATTTCTGACGAAAAATTGACTACCCTCTAATGGATACAATGGCCAAATTTAAAATAATAATCACTAACTAGACTTTATGATTCTTGAGAATCGTGGCTTTTCCCGATGAGATTTCCTGATTTTTCATGATCCCACAGTGTCTGATGAATTGTTGTTAACTGTCTCACTGAAGTTCCTTCATTGATGTTATGAGAAAGGTGAGTATAGTAGTCTCAAATGACTCAGTTTGATAAAAAATGTTTAGGTAAAAACCATCATTAATGGTGGAGAGGGCTAATATCAATATCGTCGTCCGACAAGTTAATGACCGACAAAATGAGTTATGTTTGTTTGACACATACCCACTAAGTGCTGTGTCTATTTGAAAATGGTCCATTTTATCTCAAATGTATCCAAAATATTGAACTCTGGCAGCTTGTTGAGGGTTAACATATTTCTTAAAATTTTTTTTTGAGAAATCAACAGAAAGCTGGAATTTTAAGCTTTTAAGGGGTATATCTCCTTAACTAGTCAAAAATGGGTTAAGACCTCGATTTTTGAATACACTTACTACTTACAAAAATGTTTCCATGTCAGTTTTGAGTCCGGTAAAAGAAGTTATGTTTCTCTGTTGCATTCCCATTTGATGTTACTGGAGTACAAAAACAGACTATTTTTTCAAAATTTTGACATTTAGTAGCCCATGGAGGGTTAACAAATGCTTACCGGAATAATTTATCCAATCAACTGGTAATGTGACACCAAGACCTATCAATGGCCATTTTTTCTTGAAAACTCTACCCGATGTTTGTAAAGAAATCCAGGAAAAACATGAATTTTTAAGCTTTTGATTCTTATCACTATTAACAACCACAAAAGGGGTTAACGCTTGGTTTTTTTAAATACTGTTATTACTCACAAAAATGGTCCTCGGTGAATTGCACTTCCAACAAAGGAAATTATGTTTATTTCTCAGGTACACGTTGGGTGCTGTGCGTGTCCGAAAACAGCCCATTTCAACAACATTATGATGCTTTGCTAAAAATGTACCGAAGCGGAATTTTCGATTTAACCCTTAGTTCGACAGAATTGTTAAAAAACTGCCCAAATTGGGGTTTATCGGCACTTTTTCTCGAAACACGTCTTGTAGATTTTTTTTAAAACATTCATCATTGCTAGACCTGCCTGTGACACGACATTTGATACATACGGCATATCAGACGATGCATATGGTAACCCTCCACAGGCCGCCAAACATCGAAATTTTGATGAAATGGGCCGATTTCAAGCACCCACAGCACCCAAACGGTACACGAGAGATAAACATAACTTCCTTTATTGGAAGTGGAATTCACCGAGGACCATTTTTGTAATTAATAAGGGTGTTCAAAAAACCAAGCGTTAACCCGTTTTGGGCTGGTTAAACAGCAATACCCCCATGAAGCTCAAAAATTCATTTCATGTTTTCCGTGGATTTCTCTAAACGAGTCTCGTAGATTTTCAAGAAAAATTTGTCACTCTCAGGCCTTGGTGTGACAATAGAAGTTGCATTGACAAAATACTGCATTTGTTAACCCTCCACGGTCTGCTAAAAGTCAAAATTGTGATAAAATGGGCTGTTTTGGACGCCAACAGTACCCAATGGGTACGCCACAAAGAAAAGTGCCTTCGTTTATCGAGCGCACAATCTATACGGAAACATTTTTGTAAGTAGTTCGGGTATTCAAAAGTCGAAGTCTTAACCCATTTTGGACAGGCTAAAGGGAGAGGCCATTTAAAATCTTAAAATTCCCATTTTCTGTGGATTTCTCTAAAAACATCCTGTAGGTTTTCAAAAAAAATTGACTACTCGCAGGTCTTAGTGTGACATTACAAGTTGCATGGACAAAATATTCCGGTGAGCGTTTATTAACCCTCTGCAGGCTGCCAATCCTCGTAATTTTGTTGAAATGGGCTGTTTTCGGACACGCACAGCACCCGACGTGTACCCGAGAAATAAACATAATCTCCTTTGTTGGAAGTGGAATTCACCGAGGACCATTTTTGTAAGTAATAAAGGTATTCAAAAAACCAAGCGTTAACCCCTTTTGTTGTTGTTAATAGTGATACCCATCAAAAGCTTAAAAATTTATGTTTTCCCTGGATTTCTTTACAAACATCTGGTAGGGTTTTCAAGAAAAAATGGCCATTGATAGGTCTTGGTGTCACATTACAAGTTGATTGGATAAATTATTCCGGTAAGCATTTGTTAACCCCCCCCCCCCCTCCCCCCTTGGGCTGCTAAATGTCAAAATTTTGAAAAAATAGTCTGTTTTTGGACACCTACAACATCAAATGGGAATGCAACAGAGAAACATAACTTCTTTTACCGGACGCAAAACTGACATGGAAACATTTTTGTAATTAGTAAGTGTATTCAAAAATCGAGGTCTTAACCCATTTTTGACTAGTTAAGGAGATATACCCCTTAAAAGCTTAAAATTCCAGTTTTCTGTTGATTTCTCAAAAAAAAAAATTCAAACAAAATTGACCATTCGCAGGTCTTGGAGTGACATTACAAGTTGCATGGGCAAAATAATTCGGTAAGCATTTGTTAACCCTCCAGAGGCTGCCAAGCATAGACATTTGGAGAAAATGGGCTGTTCTTGGACAACCGTAACACCAAATGTGTACCTGCGAGATAAACATAACCTCCTTCATTGGAAGTGGAATTCACCGACGATCATTTTTGTAAGTAATGAAGGTATTCGCAAAACCAAGCATTAACCCGTTTAGGGCTGGTTACAGAGCGATACCCCTCAAAGGTTAAAAATTCATGTTATCCGAGGATTTCTCTAAAAACATCCCGTAAATTTTCAAGAAAAATGGCCATTCTCAGATCTTTGTGTGACATTACAAGTTGCATATACAAAATATTTCTGTAAGCATTTGTTAACCCTATGCAGGTTCTCAAACATCAAAATGTTGATAAAATGGGCTGTGTTTGCGTACCCACAGCACCCGAAGTTGAGAGGAGATATCAAAATAAGAGGAAGTAGAAGTCACTCAGAATTATTTTTGAAAGTAATAAGAGTATTCAAAAAACAACACTTAACCCGTTTTGGACTGGATAAACAATGATACCCATGAAAAGCTTAAAATTCATGTTCTCCCTGGATTTCTCTAAAAACATCTTGTAGATTTTAAAGAAAAAATGGCCATTCGCAGTTCCTGGTGTGACATTACTAGTTGCATGAATAAATATTCCTATTAGCACTTGTTAACCATCTACAAGCTGCCAGACATCAATATTTTGGATACATTTGAGATAAAATGGACCATTTTCAAATAGACACAGAATTCAGTAGGTATGTGTCAAACACACATAACTCCTTTTTCTCGGCCATTGACTTCTTGAACGACGATATTGACATTAACCCACTCCACCGTTAATGATGGTTTTTACCTAAACGATTTTTTCATCAAACCGAGTCATTTGAGACTACTATACTCGCCTTTCTTATAACATCAATGAAGGAACTACAGTGAGACACTTAAAAACAATTCATCAGACACTGTTGGGTCATGAAAAATCATGGAATCTCATCAGGAAAAGCCATGCTTCTCCAGAATCATAAAGTCTAGTTGTCGATAATTTGCTGATGTTTATGCATTGGACATTATTCTTTCGTTTTTCGGAATTACTGCCCTTGATCGACAGAACACAATTGCATTTTAATGAAGGAGGGCTGTCGTATGGTGAAATCTGCTCCTCTTTCACTTTTTTAACTTTGTTTGTCAAAACTTCAAATTATTATTATTGTTAGTTCATCAATGTACAGTGGGAATGGCGCGAATCTTAGAGTTACTATTCTTGATCGACTTTGAGTTGCTGTGCAGAGGTGTTGCTGACCTTCCTGCACTCGTCTACGATGGATAATAAATGTACATCGTGAAACGCTCTCTCTCTCTCTTTTTTTTCTCTTTTCTCACCCCTTCTCTGTCCAGGGGCTGCGGAGCAACTTTGAAAGTGAGTGAGTGTGTGTGTGTGTATGTGTGTGTGTGTTTTCAAATGACACAATCATGTTTTAGAGGAATTTTGAATGTTGGTCTCTGATCCCCCGCCGGGATTCGAACCCTCGGCAACACCGCCTGGCAATCAGGAGTCCAGCGTCTAAACCACTAGACCATTGCACACCGTCAAAAAACGATGGCTGGAATCTAGCTTTTTAGATGAAGTCCTCGTGATTACTTGGTTCATCTTCCTTTCGGCAGCAGCATGAAAGTGTGGAACGCGCTGGCTACAGTACGACGAAAGTGCTGTGGATGGCCTCAGACGAAGACTGGCACGGGCTTGTGTGTGTTTTTTCAAATGACACAATCATGTTTTAGAGGAATTTTGAATGTTGGTCTCTGATCCCCCGCCGGGATTAGAACCCTCGGCAACACCGCCTGACAATCAGGAGTCCAGCGTCTAAACCACTAGACCATTGCACACCGCCAAAAAACGATGGCTGGAATCTAGCTTTTTAGATGAAGTCCTCATGATTACTTGGTTCATCTTCCTTTCGGCAGCAGCATGAAAGTGTGGAACGCGCTGGCTACAGTACGACGAAAGTGCTGTGGATGGCCTCAGACCTTGGTGTGACAATAGAAGTTGCATGGACAAAATACTGCATTTGTTAACCCTCCACGGTCTGCTAAAAGTCAAAATTGTGATAAAATGGGTTGTTTTTGGACGCCAACAGTACTCAATGGGTACGCCACAAAGAAAAGTGCCTTCGTTTATCGAGCGCACAATCTATACGGAAACACTTTTGTAAGTAGTTCGGGTATTCAAAAGTCGAAGTCTAAACCCATTTTGGACAGGCTAAAGAGAGAGACCCTTTAAAATCTTATAATTCCCATTTTCTGTAGATTTCTCTAAAAACATCCTGTAGGTTTTCAAAAAAAAATTGACTACTCGCAGGTCTTAGTGTGACATTACAAGTTGCATGGACAAAATATTCCGGGGAGCGTTTATTCACCCTCTGTAGGCTGCCAATCCTCGTAATTTTGTTGAAATGGGCTGTTTTCGGACACGCACAGCACCCGACGTGTACCCGAGAAATAAACATAATCTCCTTTGTTGGAAGTGGAATTCACCGAGGACCATTTTTGTAAGTAATAAAGGTATTCAAAAAACCAAGCGTTAACCCCTTTTGTTGTTGTTAATAGTGATACCCATCAAAGGCTTAAAAATTTGTGTTTTCCCTGGATTTCTTTACAAACATCTGGTAGGGTTTTCAAGAAAAAATGGCCATTGATAGGTCTTGGTGTCACATTACAAGTTGATTGGATAAATTATTCCGGTAAGCATTTGTTAACTCCCCCCCCCCCCTTGGGCTGCTAAATGTCAAAATTTTGAAAAAATAGTCTGTTTTTGGACACCTACAACATCAAATGGGAATGCAACAGAGAAACATAACTTCTTTTACCGGACGCAAAACTGACATGGAAACATTTTTGTAAGTAGTAAGTGTATTCAAAAACCGAGGTCTTAACCAAAGCTGTTCCAACTAATAGACTCTTCTACGTTACTGGAGTATACTCTAGAACAAAGGAACATGGCCAGATAGACGTAAACTATTGCATATATAGATAGAAGCAGAGAATTCTGGGTAATGACCAAAGGAACGTGTCTTTTAATGGGAAAAACGTCATTGGATAGGGATCCAAAAAGGGATTCTGGGAGAATTCTAAGCCAGAACATTACTCCTGTTCAATCGAACGCACCCCCGGTACCCCCTTAGTACTATAGCACTACGTGCTAACCCGATAAATTGGGGAAATAAAGTCAATTTCGGTGATTTTGGGTGGATTTTGGTTATTTGGGGGGGGATTGTCGGGTTGTTTGTGGTAATCATATTTACTCTTCTACAAAGGAACATACCCTCCGAACATACCCCGTCCTATTGCAGAAAATTGGGTAACATAGCAATCACGTGCTACCATAGAAACCAAGATGGCGGCCTCCAGTATACAAAATGGACGACGGAAACACGTATAACCCTAACAACACGCGCTGCGCATGCGCACTCACACCACGTATCACTATGGAGATGACGTCACAAGATGGCCGCTCACGCGGGTTACCATGGCAACACAACATGGCGCCACCAAGTCACGTGACATGACGTCACTTCCGGGGTCCTGCAACCTTGGCCCCAAACATACGAGCTATACTACTGTTATCTTAAGTATTTGGTAAATCTCCCCGATAGCCGATGGTGTAAAGTAATGTTCCTGAGAACTTTCAACTCAAATATCAAGACGGGGTGGATGGTCCAAGTGAGGGAGCTAGTAGAAAACTACTCATTGGAGATCTCGGACCTTGACGTTGGGGCAAACCAGGGCAAAAAGATCGTCAGAGAAAGGGTCATGGAGGATTGTAACCGTAATTGGCGAGAGGTGGTCAAATCAAAGAGATCTTTGGTTGGCCTGCGTGATAGAGAGAAGCATGGTTTTGAAGAGTACCTTGATGGCACCTTTGGGGGGTCACTGTTGTTCAAGCTGAGGTCGCGGTCCCTGGATCTGAGGGGAAAAATTGGGAAAAACAGTGAAAAGGAGTGCCAGATGTGTAACTTGGGCGTGGGGGAGACCCTGGAACACTTTCTTACAGAATGCCCAAAATACCAGTCTAAAAGAACAAGATTCACGGGGAGTATAATGGAGAAGTGGGATGGGAGAATGAAGGACATGTGGTTAGGGGGCGACTCAAAGGAGAGGGTTAATATAATAATCGGAGAGATTGGGAAGAATGGGGCAAGGGATGTCATCAAGCAGTTCGTTTCCGAGTGTTGGGAGGAGAGAAGAAGCGCGGAAATAGGGAGGCAGTTGGTAGAACATGGGTAACCAAGGCCTTCTCATACGAGAACCGCGACAAATCAGCGGTCGGCCGAAGTGTTATTATTATTATAGATCATTATCTAAGTTTACACAGTAAAAATGTCCACGATCACTAGATTTTCACTGAAAAAAAATTAAAGACTGGTGATACGCCGACATTTTAGAGACCACGTGAGGTTACAGAGGTGAACAGTTTCACCTAGCAGTACAAAAATACCTTGTTTTAATATTGTATGCAAATTTAGAATGAACAGTCGAAATGTAATCCTCTACAATGCTATCAAGTTGAACCTCGTGTGAGCTCCAGTTCGCTAAAAGTGAAGATCCAGTTCGCTCAACAAGAAAAATCATAGGCTCCAGTTCACTTCACCGAAAATCGTCCATTTATCTTGGCAGCATAATTGACGATTTTAACTACGATATTGTGAGCAATATTGTGTTGATTCGCCCGAGCACTATTACATTGTGTTTAAAATTGTCATATAAGCGGCCAGGACCGCTGTGGGTACGTTTCGCAATAATTTTGTGACATTAAACTACTGAGTGTAATTTTATATATACATCATAATTCACAATGCCGCAATGTGCATGCTCAAACAATCTTTTCTCCACCCAGTATTTATTACACTAGTCTTTTCTGGCCTGCTTACCAATTTTGCAACAAGCCATGTGATACTATACATGTTAGGTTGCATGGTTTTGAGTTTGAGACGAAGATCCATCAACTTTTAAAGGTGGATAAATCCTCGTGTCAATCTCAAAATTAAGCAGCAAACATTTTATGAATATGGCCTCGGCGGTACAGTTCACGTGATAGTCCCGCTAAAGTACTTTTGTAGAAACAAATTGGGGATTGGGCAGACAATTAGATTTTATGACCTTTTAGTTTCTATTGGATTTTATGGGATAAATTTAGAGTCATATAATACAAGTTGCTATACATGTAGCTTTTATATATTATAATATATTGGATTTTTGTTTGGGCTACAGTATATATTAAGTGGGAGCAGGCAAGGGGCATATGAGATCCATTAAATATTGGAAACTCTTGTGATACCAGTGACATCAATGTTCATTTAAAAATGAGGTTCAATGTGGGTGAAAACAAAATACCATATTTGTAAATTTCCTTGACACTTATTAATGTGATTTGTACTCCTCTTTTCCAGAATAAATTCCGGTGTTATCACTGTAAAAAGAAATATGAGAAGGCCAAAGAACTAACCTAAAATGGAGTAATTAGAGGATTTGACATGAGTACTCGTGTAATATGACACGATAGTTAGTGCAATATGACATTTATGAAACGAGTCGGAAAATTGTTCATTTTTTTTTAGCTTCGTGCAAGGCTAAATTTAAAATGCTGTTAAATTTCATGAATTCCATATTACATGAACATCCTATTTTATTCATCACATGGGCCTTATATACAACATTAACGTCCTGTCCTACATTTTATTTTAGATCGTTCGCGTGGTGTATTTTGACTATATATGAGTGCTACATCACCTATATTGTACTGTACTACAACTATAATATCACACAAGTGGCACACATCTATTGATCGTATGCAAAACATAGTAAATATGATTATATACAGCCATAAAATAAGTCTCGCAGCGAACTGATCTCAAACAAAGCGAACCGATCTGATCAGTAGTGAACTGGCGCGTTTTGCATGAATGTTTAGAGCTCAAAATCTCGATCGTCCGGATCCCTTGGGTTGCTGTCGAACTTAAAATATGCTGAGAGTGATTATATCTTGCCGGATATCCCAGATTTCATTGAAGAATATATTTATATAGAAGAAAACGAGGCTTACAAAATCACTGTATAGACAATGGGATTTCTGTACAAAATATAGCTTCTGTAAAAACGCATGGCAACTTTACAATTTGTCCCCTTTGTTTCATCTTGTCCTTCAAATGGACAGCGGAGATATAGTTTTATATGAAACGAAACTTATTTGACTCAAATGATGTTAATAAGTACCTGCAGTCTTCCATTTTTCAACTTTCTATCAGTAATTCATTCGCTAGCGAACTGTAACAAATCGGTAAAGAAATGGTTAAAAAGTCGGAACAGAAGTCTCTTTCATAGAACAGTTCCTCCCCCGTGATATCAGTCGCTGTTATCTTACCGGGGGAGAGGTCGACCTTCCCTATGATATCCGCGGAATACATCCTTAAATTCAACTCATAACCGACGAAAACGAAACGAGGATAGCCCGAGCAGTCACTTCAAAACGACTAAATGCGGGGCACACAGCATCTCAACAGTACTCTTATCAAATTCATAGTTGAATAGGAATAGAGTTGCATACAAATTCATTCCTAAATTATGTCTTGATTTGCTGGTGTGCAAAAAACTTGGATATTAACCCTTTATTCATCGCAACTGTCCGGTCTGCACTATTCTTGCCTTGCAGATTTAACTACTTCTTCAATTTTACTCTTCAACACATAACTTATGAACCCTCATTGGAATGATCACGTAGCATTCCTTCTAGTGAAGGGCCATAAGCTATGGTTTTGGGGACAAACATTTGAAAATTTTAGTTATTCAACACTTCTATGTCACTGTCGTCTGCCTGTAAATAACAGGTAGAGTGCTAAATAATTTTTGGCCAAATCTTATACACGTGTCTTTGCCCTGTTACAATTTATGGGAGAATGCCCTTTTGGGGCACTCTCCCATAAATTGTAACAAGGCAAACCTTTACAGACTACATAATATCACTTTTAAAGATAATACAAAGCACATCCACTGAATATCAGCCTTCAGGTTGGGGTACCTGCACTTCAGAATAAAGCCCAAATATGGGTTTCCAGCACTCCATCAGTAAATTATGTCTCCCGCGCAAGCACGTCATATAAACAACGTACCTAAATATAGATGCCACGTTCTACTTGCGAATGCCATCACGAGGAGCCTAGCCAGGAGCGATGCAGTTCCCAGAATTGAAATAGACGTGTCTGCCAAGAATAAATGGAAGAATTTCATTTCTGCAGCTGACAAAACGCCCGCCGATTGAAACAGAGCAAATATGTTGCTTATTCCTGAAGAAGACAAACAAAATGGCTTGTTTATCAAGTATAAAGCGTCGATGCTTGAACCACAAGCGAGGTACTGAAAACCAAAATACCACGCAACTATACACAGACCCAAATGTTTACGCTTTATCTTTGGTTTTTTTTCTTTGAACAGTCTTATAATTCCCATGAGCTGCTGATAAACATTAATGTTTGGTTGTTTTTCAGGTAGCGTCTCTTCGATTAAAAAGTATTCAAACAACAAACACACTACAATGATGGAGGAGGCAATTATAGCTGGCAAAATATATCCATTGGCTTCAATTAAGTATCCTGTTCCTAAATACATGGTAAATACAGCAAGGTTTAAGGAACTTTCCACCAGTGTAATTGATAAGGTTCTAACTTTGCCAGCACTTGAGATGTCTGCAGCTGAACTATATGAAGCAATTTTGAACAGTAAACGTGTACCCAAAATCCCACTACAAACATATGCTACAATCAATATGGTCAGTGAAAGTTCCCAGTAAATAGTTGCCGTAAGCATAAAGGACCGGAAAAGTTCACTCAGCGTACCAAGGTAAAACATCGGCTTCCGGCCAAATCGATCCGACATCGAACCAGTTAACAGACACATAAATATCGCTGGTATTGAGGATGCAACCATTAAATACGTATTCCATACAGCAGAGTCCTCTTCAGCTTTTTCTTGATTTGACTGACCTGATTTATTGTATGCCCCTGTCTCGTTTAAACAAGGCCTTCGTGTGGCATCTGATTCGGTTATATTCGGTGAGTAATTTTTCAACTGTCTAAAATATATATATTGTGATACAACTAAATCCGTTGAAAGTGATGACGCAAAGAGCAAGAAGGTAAGTGCATTGAGACACACAAGACGTCTAATAGTTTTGAATCGGCTGTCCTGCACTTGGTGACTTGATGCTAATTTACACACCGTCGAGTCATCTTTTGTTGACTGTATTCGCGTATTCGGCAACAACTGTTGCATCAAAGGGTCGCGCTCAGATGAATGTTCCATTAAGCGATATTCCAGTGCAAAGGCCTCCGTAACTATTTAACATTAGCAACTAATTAGCAATTAATTTTGATCTGAACATTCTTTTAATATCTCCATAAATAAATTATCGGTAGAATAACATCATACGAAGCAAACACACAGAAAGAAAAGATACATTATCTTCTGTCGATCACTGACGTGGCGCATGTATCCTCGATACTGTAAGACCTTGATTTGTCCACCACCGTTTCATCGAACACTTTCGATTCACACATTTTAACTGTTATTTTGGGAGAGCGGTGGCTCAGTGGTAGACTGTTGGACTTCTATGCTAGATGTCCCGAGTTCGATCCCCGCCCGGGACGACCCGCGTTGCGTCCTTGTGCAAGGCATTTTACCCCGGTTGCCTACATGGGGGGGGGGGGGGGGGGGGGGGGGGGGCACGATGACGCCGTGTACTAATGCGTACTACACGTCGCACATGTCTTCAAGCGCTGTAACCCTGCTTGAGCGGAGCTTAAACAGAGTTAGAATGTCGAGGAGCTGGCAGTTGCTCGTCGTTGCTTTGTGGTTCTCTCTGGGTACTCAGGCTCCATCCACCCGTAACACTGTCACGGTCACGATTAGCCATTGTGCATAAATAAATAAATAAATATAACTGTTATTTTTGATGTTACCATTAGAATCTGATTCACCTCGATATTTTTACGGTTTCATGCGCAAAAGTTAACCCTTCACCATAACGAATCGGCCGCAGTTGGAAAAAAAATTTCAAAACATTTCAACAAAACCATATCATGTGACGTCTGATTGGAACGGGCTCGTCGAGCTTATTCCAATGAAGGTTCACATCATATGGTTTTCTTGAAAGTGTTTGAACAATTTGAAAAAAACCCAATAAAGTAATAGTTTTTATAGCTTTCCAAAGTGTGATTTACTGGGATTTCCGGGTTTGATTATAAACGATAACTTCACAAGTGAATTATGTAATCAACAATTGGGTCATGTATCCGTGCGCGCAAACGAAGACGCTTTGCCGTGGGTGTAATGGGGACTTCATTGTTTTTTTTTGTTTTTTTTTAACCCTTTACCTAACATGAAAATAAGACGACACTTGCAAAACAAAATTCTTGAATAACTATTATTTCATTTTTTGTCTCGAAGAGCTCGTTCCAATGAGGGGTCATAACCTATGTTTTAGAGACAAAAAATGAAAAAATAATGAAAATTAATTGGCGATTTTTGAGAATAACGCTGACCGTGTTTGACCGTTACCTTAGGTAAAGGGTTAAATAATATAATTATCGTTTATAATGAAAAGTAATAAACAGAGTAATCGTTTGACTGGACTGCTTACGTGAAATAGTTCATTCGAGGCGAGGGACTTATATTGTAAAACACTCGTGTGCATTCGCGCACTCGCGTTTGTACTACGTTCCTCACCTCTCATGAATTATTTCTCGTAACCAGTCCAGTCAAGCGATTACTCTCTATATGTCATTAGGTTTCCCAAAGGGAAGTTGGGTATTATAAACAATATCACCACTCTAGGTCTATCCACACTTGGCCTTTATCAAGCGGAGTATATATAAAATGGTTCACACTAAAAACTAAAGTGTTAAAACTGACACTTTCAAGGTGTTAAACCCATTCTAACTCTTAGGGTTTGATTTTAACACTCAAAGTGCAATGCTTTAAGCACTTAGACATTACAATCGTCAGACATATGAAACGGTTTACTCCCAAAAGTTACACAGTCAATTTGTCACACAGTCCAAATGTATCATTAGTCTCACAGTTTTGAAATTAATAAAAGGGTGTTAACAACCTGTTACCCCTCAACAGATAATGCTGTGTTATTTTTTTAAAAGCTATCAATTGTTTACTTTACTGTAATCATTAGTCAGTTTTATTTTTTTTAAAGTATTCTAAACTCATACATTGTTTACTCTGTACAAACACTTCACCTAAATGGCTTTGTGCTTTGATTTGATATGATTAGAAAATATAAAATATTATAGAAAAGGATCTACAACATGCCCTCTAGTATATGCACTACTTCCGAATCGACAAGCCAACACATATTGTAGATTATTTAGATGTTTAAAGACTGCTGTGGAAGATAAACTGAACTGCCAACTCCAACCTTCAATGGTGCAAACTGACTTTGAAATAGCTGCAATACAAGCCACAGAGAGGGAGTTTCCACACGCCGAAGTTAAGGGGTGCTTTTTCCATTACACCCAAGCCATCTGGAGAAAGATTCAGAATCTGGGCCTCGCTACAGCCTATAAAGAAGATCAGGCAACACAAGATTGGGTAAGGCGAGCAGCTGCTCTTCCCCTTTTACCTACTGAAAAAGTCCAGGATGCGTGGCTTGAAGTTATGGAGTTGTCACCTGAAGGCCAAAATACAACGCAGTTTAATGATTACATGGTATCAACATGGGTGGATGATAACGCCAGATTCCCCATTCCAATGTGGAATCACTTTACAACCACTGGGCCAAGGACAAACAATAATTTAGAAGGTTTTCACCACCGAATAAATAAGTCTATACCCCATAATCATCCAAATATCTTTAGGTTTATTGAAACAATAAGAAGAATAGAAGTAGCTGAGAGAGCCAAAATTGTACAATTAGAGATGGGTGCAGCCCCTCCTCAAAGGAAACGCGTTTATAAAGAAATGGACAATAGATTAATAAGACTAAAAGAACAGTTATTAAGTAATGAGAAAAGTGTTATGGACTATCTTGATTGTGTCGGCCGTTTGTTGAAACTTGGATAGTATGTTAAACAAAAATGTATATAATTATTTATTATTTTGTGTATTTACAGTGGCGTAGGAAGCATTTTAGAGTTGGGGTGGGGGGGGGGGGGGCACAGACCCCCAGATGTCGAAATCATCTGGTGCGAGCGCCAATTTTTTCAAAAGGGACATTCTGAGAGAGAGGGTGTGTGTGTGGGGGGGGGGGGGGGGGGGGGGGGGTGTCTCCCCATCACAAATATGTACTTTTTCAAAAGTGGGAAACTTTGTAATAGAAGTTTTTAAAAAAAGTTGTTTATTAAAAATTATTTTAAAATGTTAAGTTTTAACCCCAAATTATGATCCCCTTTTCAATAAAACCATACAAATATGGATATCACTAGAATCGGCTCGTTGAGCCGATTCTAATGATATCCATATTTGTATGGTTTTATTGAGGCACACTAAAATATTATTCTAGGCTAGTAAAGGGTATTTTTTCGGGACGCCTCTGGCCACTGCATTAGGTAAAGGGTTAACCTGAACATGGAAAAAAAAAATTATCATTTGATCATTCATTAATTATTCATTTTATTTTTTGTCAATTATTCAAAACTTTTCATTGTATGTTTTCTATATTTATTCATTTTATTTTTTGTCAATTATTCAAAACTTTTCATTGTATGTTTTCTATATTTATTTATCTGATTTTTATGTAATATTATTGTAAGGTTAATTTGTTGTATTGTTAAATTGTTTCATTTCATTATTATCTTCTTAGTTTATTAATCTGCAATGTTCCATATTTATTAAAAATAAACATGAAAACCTATTTAAATTGTCGTTTTTTTTAATTCCCCTGATGATAAAAGTATGGAACAGACTATTAACACCAATATTAGGTGTGCAAGGTTGGTGTTTATATAGTCATTTAGACTGTGTGACAAACCGACTGTGTAACTTTTGGGATGGTACCTATGAAACTTGAATGGATGGCACTTCCCATGTGTCTAGCATTGGTGGTTCTTCCAGAATCGTCCATAATTTGATTTGCGCTTGGTGGGTACATAATTAAAAGGACACAATGCAGATGACGCGGATCAGGCTCGAACTCTCGAGCCTGATCCGCGTCATCTGCGTTGTTTCCTTTTAAGTGTCGCGACATTACACTTGTCAAGTGGTATTATTGTAACACCTGTCAAGTTCTGGGATATCTACACTTGAACAAAGTGCAAGTTCAGAACTTAGTAAGTGTTAAAAACAGCACTTCAAGTGTAGTTTTTAACACTTTAGTTTTTAGCGTGTTGCTTATTATGTCAAGTCCATATTCACAATTGATAGTCTTAACAATTATGAAAGCGGGGCTAGTGGTAGACTGTTGGACTTCTACGCTAGAGGTCCCAAGTTCGATCCCCGTCCGGGACGACCCGCGTCGTGTCCTTGGACAAGGCACTTTATTCACGGTGCCCACACGGGGGTACGATGACGCCGTGTACTAAGGTGAACTGCACGTCGATGGTGCACATGTCGTGTGCGGAGCTTGAACGGAGTTAGAATGTTGTGGCGCTGACAGTTGATCGTCGATGCTCGGTGGTTCCCTCCGGGTACTTCGGCTTCCTCCACCGGTAAAACTGTCACGGTCACGATTAGCCATCGTGCATAAGTATATTAAACACCAATAAATAAATAATAAATAAATAGCAGTTATGAAGAGAAAAAAAATGTCAGACACATGAGCAATTTCGTGGATATTAGAGTGATGATATTGTTTATAATAAAACAATAAATTTTGATATCATGTGCCTCGGGAAAAGGGTTAAAAATATAAGTGAAATAAAAGTTTTGTTTCAAAAAGAAGGACGGTTAGAGTTAATGCCGAGATTATATTAACGCAATGCAATATACATAAAATTCTTAATTTACCCTGTATCAAACCCTAGCCAAAACTTCGTGACAATTTTAAAGTTACTATATATTTTCTCTAAAAATATAATTTATGACCCTTCAGGAAGGTGCACTGTGAGAGTTCACAAGTTGTGTTGGGAAAGAAATGCACTTTCCAAGTGAAGGAAAAACCTAGTTAAATATTCCGGAAAGCCGCAAGGAAAAGGGCTAAAAACTCGCTGCTTATCCTCTCGCCATTTACTGTAATGTAAATACTATGACTATTATATAGTTCATGAATAATATATATATCAATATATCAACGTGTATACTTATCGCGCGTTCTCCATGATTACCTACACACATTAGTTATCTTTTGCATATCTCTAGAATGTGTGTGTGTGTGTGAGAGAGAGAGAGATGGACAGAGGGAGAAAGAGAGCGAGAGAGAGAGAGAGAGAGAGAGAGAGAGAGAGAGAGAGAGAGAGAGAGAACAGTGCCACATGGCCGGGCCGCTAGGCTTTTAGGTACTTCGGGACGGGGGCCCTCTCCGGCACTTCAATCTTTCACCCCACTACAGCGGACAGCCTGACCGACTGACCCTGGTACGGCAGGCACTATGCCTTAGTACATATCCCTATATCCATTTTGCGGGTCTCCTGAAGAATTCTACTCACAACTTGACATATTATTTAAATAAGCATTAAAATAATGTACTGTATATAAATATATATATAGTATACTTATGAGAGTATATAAGTAGTATGTCTGGTACGTTTGAGGTAACATTGGCCGGACCCCGGTGCCGGACCCCGGAAGTGACGTCATGTCACGTGACCCAGTGGCGCCATGTTGTGTTGTCATGGTAACCCGCGTGAACGGCCATGTTATGACGTCATCCCCAAAGTGATACGTGGTGTTAGTGCGCATAAGCAGCGCGTGTTGTTAGGGTGATACGTGTTTCCGTCGTCCATTTTGTGTACTGGAGGCCGCCATCTTGGTTTCTATGGTAGCACGTGGTTGCTATGTTACCCAAAGACCTACAACAAGACAGAGGTATGTTCAGAGGGTGTATTCGAATGAATCGGAGTATCACGAATTACCACAAACAACCCGACAATTTGTACTATTTCGAATTCTTTCAGAATTCTCTACTTCTATCTATATATGCAATGGTTTTCGTCCATCTGACCATGTTCCTTTGTTCTGGAGTATACTCTGGTAGCGTAGAAGAGCCTATCAGTTGGAACAGCTTTTCTTATTATTACTATATTTAGCTATTCTGGTCTGTCTTGTTAGTGCTAACCCTATTCCGAGCACTCTTGTTGTTTCATTTATCTAGATCATTTATATAAATTATAACTAACCAATCAAATTGCTTGATTTCCCATAATCTGTATGATGAGTTATCTCCCCTTGTTACAACGAAGTCGTATCCGATTTTCATTATCTCTATATCCAATGGCCATATACCCAGGCACCCCAATGTCTGCACCCCGTTTTGGAAAAACACATGGCCTTCGGCACCCCTTTTTGTCATATGTGCTTATGTGAAAAGGCACATTGTGTCACATTGTGCCCTATCACAAAGGCACATGCTGGATGTGCCGATATGTGCTTATGTGAAAAGGCACAATGTGGCACAATGTGCCCTAGCACATAGGCACATACGGGTATTTGAGGATACCTCTGACCTGGTATTGTATTATTTGAGGATACCTATCGAGGATACCTAATGGAGAATCCCTTTTTTGTCATATATGCTTATGTGAAAAGACACAATGTGACATAATGTGTGTGCCCTAGCACATAGGCACATACCGGTTTTTGAGGATACCTATGGCCTGGGATTGTATTATTTGAGGATACCTATCGAGGATACTTTTTATATGATACTAATTTGAGGATACCTATTGGGGTATCTGAGAATACTTGTCATACAGGTTTTTACATCCGGGTACATTATGTTTCATCCGGGTACTTCTGTTGGGTAGATGATAAAAAAACCCGCAATATATAACATTTCATTCATTTTTATTCTGCTCACACTAGACATTTCTTATATTTTAAAAAAATGACCGGCAACCTGGTGCACTACATCTGCAATAAATATTACCGTAGTGGCCATCAGAGCGGACTGGCCGTATGGTCCACCGGCTCCCCTACATGGGACCACCCAGGACCCCCCCCCCCCACCCCCACCCCCCACCCACAAATTTACCAAAATCACCTGTTGGCGCATGACATTTCGTGAAAATGACCAAAAGGCGAAGTAGATCTAATTGCATAGACTGACGGATTATCGAAATGCCCACTACGTGGACTGCCATTGGTAGTCCACATAGAGGGCATTTCGATATACCAGCAGTCTAGTGTCATTGATAGGTCAGATGCAAAGGAACAGGGTTCTTTCGGTTCGAAAAATTGAATGTTTCTCCCACTGGGCCGAACTGTGGTCGGCCTGACCCCTTTGCTGCAACCATTTTTGCCAAAATGAGCGACACAGATGATACAAAAATACCATCGAAAATGTGTGGACAGCCATTGCTCGCCCAGATGCAAGGAAGCTGCGTTCTTTCGGTTCGAAAAAATCATTTTTTTTCGGGTCCGGAACCCCCTTGGTACGTTGCCCGGCAACGTTTTTGCTCCAGTCCTCCCTTGGTGACCATTACACTTTAAAGTTTCATCATATGAAACCCTGAGAGCGTTCAAATACGGGGGATCAAACGTTTGTGTTTTTTTCAGAACGAACGCATTCAGTTTTTTAATTCCTGCTTTTGCAAGATGTATCCTCCATGTCGAAAGTTTCCTTATCTTAAAAGAGCAAATGTTTATGGTAGACGACAGTTACAGGTTAAATATATTAATTAGTTGGTCAACTCTGTATGACAACTCAACAGCCTTCTCGTTTAATGAAGAAAAATCGAATATCCGTTCACCGGTTTTGCTTCAGGATTTGGGCCTTGCGAATCACCCACTTTCGCTTCGAACCAAATCTCGAATCGAATCGGGTCTGTTATTCGAATTCGAATTGAATCCCGAATCGAATCAATGGCGTGTTGAAGATGACCGGCCGGGGGAAGGGGTGCTGTAGACCTCATTTGTTCCGACAGTGATGGCTCGAGTCCCGAATGATAAAATATTCCAACTACATCACCAAGACATGCCTTCGTCGAAGACATGCCTTAGTGATGTTGTTGGGAGCGCGGTGGCTCAGTAGGTACAGGTGCAGGCTGCACGCCGAGAGGTCCTCGGTTCGAATCCCACCTGCGGCAACCGCGTTGTGTCCTTGGGCAAGACACTTCATCTCCATTGCCCGCGTGTTGGCGCGGTGGCGTTGAGTACTAAGGCGTACTGCACGTCGATGGTGCACTTGTCTTCAACCAATGCTAACCCTGCTTGTGTGGAGTTAGTATGTTGGGGAGCTGACAGTTGCTCGCCGTTGCTCGGTGGTTCTCTCCGGGTACTCCGGCTTCCTCCACCCGTAAAACTGTCACGGTCATGCTTAGCCATTGTGCATAAATATGTGACCTTAAACACCATTAAATAAATAAATAAATAAATAGTGATGTTGTTGGAATATCACCCTGTAAGAATTACAGTTCAAAAAACAGAAACGGGTGCAAGAATCGTCGGTACTATGCACTTCACACGGCTGGCCGCTAGCAACAGCTCATCGTTGCCTGGAAACTTTAAATTTTCTTTCAACAGTGGTAGTGTCCAGTGAGACTGGAATTAGCATGGCTGGTGGCATGGGTACATATGTTGTTTCTGTTTAGATAGCGGAAACTACACTCAGGCTTTATTTTCAAATTTATTTATGTACACTTTCCACCAGAACTATACGTATTGTGAGACGACGAAGATGACTGATGCCAAGCTATATTCCAGTGAAAAGATTCGAATAGAAACGAATCGTGCAGCCGATTCGAATTGAACCGAAGTGCAACTTAAGATTCGAAATCGAATCGAATCTTGAAGCTTAGCAGGCCCCTACTCTAGATCGAACAAAATATTGGTCGGTATTGCCAAAACGAAGTTTAACCCCTTACTCAACACAGACGATATCAAAATTTATTATTTGAAATATCATTTTTTTAAATTTAACGACACCATATCATGTGACCCCCCTCATTGGAACGAGCTCGACGAGTCAAACCAGTTGATTCGTGCTAATTTTAACCGAACTGATTTTTGAGTGTACTTGGGGTCATATTTAGGGATCTTAGTGGTCGAAAATTTCATCGATTCTTATTTTTTCGAATTCTTAATTTTTTCATATTTTCTACATCAGCGTTAGTCAACGACTGATCGCACCATCCAGGACACGATGATGAATGATCGAGAATTCTAGGATAAATCATGATTTACCTGGACATGAACATTTTAACATTGAACTCTATGTACATGTACGTGTACATGTACATGTACAGGTGTCCTTGTATCCGCCTTTTACCCTTTACCCAACGAATCGGCCGCATCCGCCCGCGTAATATGCAAATTCAGCAGTTGAAAAAAATTTTTTTTTCAAAAACTGTCAACAAAACCATATCTTGTGACCCCTCGTTGAGACGAGCTCGTCGAGCTCGTTCCAACGAGGGGTCACATGATATGGTTTTGTAGAATTTTTTTGAAAAATTTCAAAAAATGATTTTTAAAACAATTGAATTTTGATATCGTCTGCATTGGGTAAAGGGTTAACGCACTGTTTCATGGGAGGAACGGTAATAAGATAATCGTCTAAAATCCCAATGGTTCTTTAATTAATTAATTAATTAATTAATTAATTAATTAATTAATTAATTAATTAATTAATTAATTAATTACTTTGATGTTCGACTTATAATATCTATCTCATCATCATTCTCGAACTTCATTGTGGAAATTTGACTGTAGAGTACAGTCACGCCTCGCCTGAGTGACGTGTATAATTTGTTTTTGTTGCTTATATTGTTTACAAATGTGAATTTGTCTTATGGCCCGTCTGGCCATTTTTTGTGGCTTATATATTGGTTATCTCGAGTTCACTGTAGGAAAAATGTTGATGCGGGGATCCTACCAGCATCCCAGGCCCCATGTGACAGTCGGGTCTCTTGTTTTCAGCTCGCCTGACTTTCAGTCAGGGGAGCTATAGTGATCACTCACCGTCCGTCGTCTGTGAACACGGTGTTTGCGTCTTCTCCTCCAAAACAGCTGAACCGATTTAAATGAAATTTGAGAAAATACTTTGTTATGACATCGCATTTGGTTTTGTTCAAATCAAGCTGCCTCGCCCTCGATAGGGCCACGCCCAAAAAGTGAGATTAAATCTTAAAAAATCTTCTTCTCATGAACCAACAGTAGCAGACTTGATATTTGGTGTGCAGCTTCCTTTTCAGGTGTAGACTCAGATTTGTTCAAGAAAAGTTCAAGGAGCTTTATTTGCCGTCGTTATGGGAGGTGCAAGAATTTTCGTCCCGCCGAAAATTTCTATTTTCCAAACCGAGAGGCTGATTTCAACCAAATTTGATAGAAGGGCTTATTTGGTCATATCTACTTAATTTATGCCCAAACCATTTTTCCCGTCGCCCCATGGGAACCATAGGAGCTAAAAATAGAAAAAAATTAAACTGAGAATTCTTATTTTGTGTGAAGCTTCCTTAGGACCAACGTAATGAAATGGTCCAAAAAAAATTGCAATTGGTTTTATTATAGGGTACTTTTTCTGGACATCGAAAAAGTGCTGAGTCAGCATTTTTTAACGCAGTGGGTAATGGAAAAAAAAAACATGTAAGACTACTCTTCTCCCAAAACACTGCTCCAAAAGCTTTCAAATTTCACATATAACATTTTTGGAAGATTGTTTCACACGTTTATGGAAATCAAACCCTTAGGTCCATATTTGGGCTCTCTATGGGAACCCAAATATTTAAATTAGTGCAGTGTGAGGAATATTCTTTAAAAATCTTCTTCTTCAGATCCATCAATCAGAATCTTTTGATATTTGGTATGCAGCATCCTTAAGGAGGTGAGATTCACGTTTGTTCAAGTCAAGTCCCTGGGTTCATATTTGAGTTCCGCGTGGGATTTCGACTGCTGGATCTGAAGAAGAAGGTTTTTAAAGAAAATTCCTTACTTTGAACTGAGTTATAATTCGGGCTTCAGATCCAGCAGTCGAAATGTTTTAATATTTGGTATGCAGTATCCTTGGGGGGGGGGGGGGGGGGGGTTCAAGTTTGTTCAAGCCAAAATTAGTAAAAAATGAGGAATTTTCTTTTAAAATCTTTTTTTACATCCACTGGTCAGAATCTTTGGATATTTCGTATAAGCTTTTCTTAGGAGGGGCAGATGCAACTTGTTCAAATCAATTTCCTGGGTTGATATTTAAGGTACCATGTCAGGTGAGCGCCCTCAGGCCCCTGGCGCTTCTTGTTTATGTAATATATTGACTTAGTTTTTTGCCGCGAGGGTACCCAGTTTCGAAACGAACTGGGAATGCACTCGTTGATCCAAATATATTGAGTAAATGCAGTGCGATCGGATGAATAATTTTTTATCTGAAGTTACCTATTTTCCACGCAGGCCTTCATTGACTTGAAAAAATTGTTTTCTTTAACCCTTTACCTAACATGAAAAACAGACGACACAAGCAAAAAAAATTCTTGAATAACTAATTTTTTTCATTTTTGTCTCAAAAAAAGAGGTTATGACCCCTCATTGGAACGAGCTCCACGAGCTCGTTCCAAAGAGGGGTCATAACCTACGTTTTTGAGACAAAAAATGAAAGAAAATAATGAAAAATAATTGGTGATTTTTGAGAAAAGCGCTGGCCGGTTTTGGCCGTTACGTTGGATAAAGGGTTAACTGTGCAAAAAATCTGTTCCACCGTTCATGGGATGTTTGCTTCACAAAAAGGGCTGGTAGAGAAAAACAAAGAGGGAAAATCAAAACAACAACAACAAAACAACAACAACAACAACAACAACAACTACTACTACTACTACTACTACTACTACTACTACTACTACTAAAACTACTACTACTACTACTACTAAAACTACTACTACTAATAATAATAATGGCGGACTCAGATGAGTTCGTTGCTATCTTGGTTCAATATTCGCCTCGAAAAAAATCAATCCTTTTTGAAAAACACATGATGGTGGATGTGAAGCGAGGCATTAAAAGTTGTGAGTTCTTTCCCTTTGATTATAAATTTGCGAAAAATTGTGTGCCCTGGAACCATTTCATCGACTGCACGGCTTTTGGGTTTTTTCAGTGGACACTGGTGGCACACGCCAAATTCAAAAGAAGAAGACACAGTAACTTCTCTAGGTCGTATTTTTAACAATGAAATCTTGACTTAAAGTTAAAATACTAATTATTCCTATTTAAAGGTCATATTCAGTTTTTGAAGTTTGAGAAAGGGAGACGGGGGAACATTTGTTCATGTTGGAAACGTTTCACTTTTCGTTTCGTCTTCAATATGGATTGAGTGCGACGCCTATGAAGTTTGTTATAAAAATGCGCCATCGTAGCCGCAGCGTAAATGCTGCTCCAAAGCTGAGAGCGTCGGATGTGGTACACTCTTCTGGTTCGGATCCAGGAACTGTGATGAAGGGGTTGGTGCTATCACAAAAAGGTGGTTGCTACAGTCGTGAGATTTATACACAAATCATACAGGCCAGCTTAACGTCTTCGGAAGCTGAACGATTCTACGAGCATCTCATAAAAATAGAACATCTTACTCAACGCTACTGTCCCAAAACACCATGGTATACGAGCCTGTTAGCCCAATATAATAGGTATTTTTCGCGGACGGGTTGAGGGTGGAGCAATATAATATATGGCGTGCTATATCCTCTCTCGTAAGTGCTTTTTGATGCATGCACGACCCTCGGACGTGCGGTTATTGTCTTCCCTGGAAGCTACAAAGATTAAAATTGTAAAATTAACTGTCCAGATTATAATGAGAATATTAGACAGAAAGCAACGAGGGTGGAGTGCCAGGAACTGGAATTAACGACCCGAGGTGCAGTTTTTCCTGTATTTCGCGCGCGCCTTCGTGAAATACAAGAAAAACTTCACCCAGTGCCGTATTAACCCATGGCCAGGCCCATAGGCTCTTAAGTACTTCGGGACGGGGCCCCCTCCGGCACTTCAATCTTTCACCCCACTACAGATGACAGCCTGATCCTGATACGGTAGGCCCTAGGCCGCTGCACATAGCCCTATATCCATTTTGCGGGTCTCCTGAAGAATTCTACTCACAACTTGACATATTATTTAAATAAGCATTAAAATAATGTACTGTATATAAATATTATATATAGTATGAGAGTATATGTATGGACAAATACATATGTACATGTATCGCTACGGCGCAGAGTGCAAAGTGCCTTTAACTATTGGAGCCCTAAGGCGCTGGTAACAGTGCCTCAGCAAGAAAAAAAAAATGGCGGGCCCCTGTTACCGAACATGAAAAGCAAACGACACAAGCAAAAATAATTCTTGAATAACTAATTTTTTCATTTTTTTTGTCTCAAAAACAGAGGTTATGAACCCTCACTGGAACGAGCTCCACGAGCTCGTTCCAATGAGGGGTCATAACCTATGTTTTTGAGACAAAAAATGAAAGAAAATAATGAAAAATAATTGGCGATTTTTGAGAAAAGCGCTGGCCGGTTTTGGGCGTTACGTTGGATAAAGGGTTAACTGTGCAAAAATTCTGTTTAACCGTTCATGGGATGTTTGCTTCACAAAAAGGGCTGGTAGAGAAAAACAGAAAGAGGGAAAATCAAAACAACAACAACAACAACAACAACAACAACAACAACAACTACTACTACTACTACTAATAATAATAATAATGGCGGACTCAGATGAGTTCGTTGCTACCTTGGTTCAATATTCGCCTCGAAAAAAATCAATCCTTTTTGAAATACACATGATGGTGGATGTGAAGCGAGGCATTATTTGGTATAAGCTTTTCTTAGGAGGGGCAGATGCAACTTGTTCAAATCAATTCCCTGGGTTGATATTTAAGCTACCATGTCAGGTGAGCGCCCTCAGGTCCCTGGCGCTTCTTGTTTATGTAAAAAAATTTACTTAGTTTTTTGCCGCGAGGGTACCCATTTTCGAAACGAACTGGGAATGCACTCGTTGATCCAAATATATTGAGTAAATTCAGTGCGATCGGATGAATAATTTTTTATCTGATGTTACCTATTTTCCACGCAGGCCTGCATTGACTTAAAAAAATTGTTTTCTTTAACCCTTTACCGAACATGAAAAGCAGACGACACAAGCAAAAATAATTCTTGAATAACTAATTTTTTCATTTTTTGTCTCAAAAACAGAGGTTATGAACCCTCATTGGAACGAGCTCCACGAGCTCGTTCAAATGAGGGTTCATAACTTATGTTTTTGAGACAAAAAATGAAAGAAAATAATGAAAAATAATTGGCGATTTTTGAGAAAAGCGCTGGCCGGTTTTGGCCGTTACGTTGGATGAAGGGTTAACTGTGCAAAAAATCTGTCCCACCGTTCATGGGATGTTTGCTTCACAAAAAGGTAGAGAAAAACAGAAAGAGGGAAAATCAAAACAACAACAACAACAACAACAACAACTACTACTACTACTACTACTAAAACTACTACTACTAAAACTACTACTACAACAACTACTACTACTACTACTACTAAAACTACTACTACTAAAACTACTACTACTAATAATAATAATGGCAGACTCAGATGAGTTCGTTGCTATCTTGGTTCAATATTCGCCTCGAAAAAAATCAATCCTTTTTGAAATACACATGATGGTGGATGTGAAGCGAGGCATTAAAAGTTGTGAGTTCTTTCCCTTCGATTATAAATTTGCGAAAAATTGTGTGCCCTGGAACCATTTCATCGACTGCACGGCTTTTGGGTTTTTTCAGTGAACATTGGTGGTGGCACACTCCAAATTCAAAAGAAGAAGACACAGTAACTTCTCTAGGTCATATTTTTAACAATGAAATCTTGACTTAAAGTTAAAATACTAAAAAAAATGGCGGGCCCCCAACGACCCTTGGTGGAGTCAGGGCCGTATTATTCATAGTCAGCCTTATGAATAATACGGCCCTGACTCCACCAAGGGTCGTTGATTCCTGTACCCCGTACTCTACTCGAGTTTTCTTCTGTCTTTATAACACGATTAAACTTGAATTAAGTGAATAAAACTGATATTTTCAAAGAAAATGTCACCTTCTGTAATCTGATAAGTTTCTTGCTTGACAGTCTTTTGTGTCGACATTTTAATCACGTCATAACGTTATTCCGACGCGTAACGTCCAATCAGATGCGTTCTTACGTGACGTTCTCACGCGTAATCCAGATTCCCCGCGTTGTGCACCAAGTACATTCTCCAAAGTCTGTAGGCCTATTGTATCGCGTAACGTTAAATACGCAGGACAATAGTGGTATGATGTAGCATTACTAAACGTATCACCAGCATGGTCGATTGTTCCCACGTGCTCTTGGAAAAATGGGAAAATTTTAATCCGGGCAGACACTGAATTCGCCATTGATGGGGTCCAGAAGTCCAATTACGATACTTTTGCTTAAAAGCTTTGCATCGTGAATTCAGTGGCGTAGATAACTTTTTATCAGTGTGTGGGGTGGGGCAGAATTTTCCGACAACCATTAAAAACTTTTCGTCAGATTTCAGACTGCGCAACTGGATTTTTACCGCTTCGGCACCCAAACGGGTGAAATTTAGTCTAAACCAATATGTTTTAGCCCAAATGTCGATTATATGAGCACCTTTTTCCATCTAGCTCCTTTCGTGAGCATGCGTCAAAATTAAAGCTGTTCGGAATGCTCCAAACTTACTGTAGCGCCCTCTGAAAAAATAATTAAAGTAAAGTTGAAAAAAAAACAGAAGTCATTTTTATTAGGACGACATAACTTCATGAAGGACATAACAAATCCTTTCCAGTGATATATGATTTCCGTGATAAGTATTGTGTTTAAGTACTTAATTTTCATTCGAAGTTTAGCAATTTTCTTCCTGGACAACTTCACGTAAAATATTTAAAAATGCAGCTGACTGGGGCTGTTTCAAAGTTAAATTATTATATTTCCTGCCAGTAAAAAGCCTGTCACGACATTGCTTCAGAAAAAGCAAAGATTGAACATATAAATCAAAATAAAAAGCAAAATTGGTGTTTGTCATTCCACTTCCACTTTTGTTTTAATTTCCTTTGGCATTTGATGGATTGTACGAGATTAGTAGACGACTGACAATATATTTACGAGTTTCGACCTTCTGACGTGAAATAACCTAATTAGCTGTTTATCTGGCCGTAATCGTGGAAGACAAATAAAAAATATAGCCTAGAAAAAGTAGATATTCACTATTCGAATTGTTTCATTTTGCAAAATTTTACCAACAAAAAGTCTCAGGATTTTAATGACAAGTCAAAACTTTTCCGTCAAAAAGTTTCCATCCCTGCCCGTATCTACGCTACTGCATGAATTTACAACATTTCACGTGACCACGGAAGGAACAAGTATTGTCCGAGCCGAGGCCCTTTGCAGACCAGGAGCCAATACTATAAAACTTTTACAATTGTATTTTCTAGAGTTGTATTTTCTACCTATTAATATTACTGACTAAATGAATCATTAGCATTTTGAAAGATATGGCAATTTGCCAACTGGCAAATTGCCATATTTTTGAAAATACTAAGGATTCATTTCAACTCATTTAAAGTCATAACTAGAAAAAACAATTCTAGAAAATACAATTGTAAAAGTTTTCAAGTATTGGCCCTGGAATGACTGGCGACCTACATGGTCCTATAATCGTCAGCGAGACATAACGTTTGATTCACATTAGAACAGATGCGAAGAGACCATATCTTTAACCCTTTATCAAACGCCAAACGTTACGGCAAAATCTGGCAAGCGCTATTTATAAAAAAGCCATAATATTTTATTATTTTTTTAAATGGTCGTCAACAAAATGTAGTTCATGATCCCCCATTGGTACGAGCTTGTCGAGATCTATCCAATAAGGGGATCGTAAGCAACGTTTTTGAGCCAAAAGCAATGAACATTTTCAATTATGCAATGCGTTTGTATCTGAGTAACGTCTCTGATCGTTTTGGGCAAATTGTTAAAAAAAAATAAATTGTTTTTGTAAATCGTCACGTAAAACAAGGTCCGTGCATTTTTCAAAACCTTCAGCTTTGAAATGTTTACGGAAAGATGAATTCGAAGTGATGTGAAGTTATGAACAATACCTGTGAACGGAGCACCGAAAGAAATTTGTGCAACGGGGGAAATATAAAAGGGTTCGAAACCATATCATTCCCACCTTTCAAAATATCAAACCAGAGACCTGAAATGGAGGAGTATCTTGTGATATTTCTCGAATTATTTGCTCTGCTTTCTTCTCTTAAAATTCAAAACAAGTTTTTTGTCAATCACAGCTTTCCGTCAGTTTTAATTTGGTGACTTGCCGACATTGTCGCTGATGTATTATCGATTTCAGGATTCAAGGGGGTTCTGTAACTGTAAGTTCCTAGCCAAATGGTAAGACGCAAGGAGCAGGCAAACACAAGAACTGTGACTATAGATAGCATAATCCGAGACCAGTAAAGTACTTCTGTTGAATCCAGATCACTCATAGGACATGTCTCACTCAAGACGAATGTTGAAACCACTGAACTTGAGACGACGGCCTACAGCAACCAACATGGATGGAAACACGTGACCGCTTTCACACGTTAAGGCCACAACCAATGTGTCATCCACTGTGCACTGCGACTGTGACGACCTTTCAGGGGCCACCCCTTCAACGCCCCATGAGCCGAACCAGTAAATTGCCTGACTGAAAATCAGAGGGGCACTCTCGAAACATATTTGCCATTACAAGATGCTATGATATTTTCCGCACTAACTTTATGACAACCGTTTACAGGAAGTCTACCACAAATGATTTTGTCCAATGTTAAGGGTTCTGGCGGAGTTAATTTACTTATACTTCCCGAAAACAAGTCTTTTACAAGTTGTCAGAATGAAGAATATTCAATTCTGCTGGCATCCATTTTTTCAAAACTTTTCAGAATTGAGGTGAAAACACACCACTCTAATAGCTCCGCCCTTTCCGTGGGAGATTTTCAAAATTCGCCCGCCCCTTCCATCGCAGCTCGCCATCACTGAAAAATTAAGAAAGGGGCATTCTGTTGTACTTATTACTACAGGTATTTGTGTTGTGTTCTTTGGTTTTTTGTCTCTGTGTTTTGGGTTAACTTTATCTATCATCATGGCGACTTTACGAAACAAATTACTTTGGACACTCACGACTGTTTACAAATAAACCGATTTTCGATATTTTCTGATGTGCCTAACCATGTTGATTGTCAGCCAAATGTTTACTAACACGATGTGTTATTGATATGAAAACATCACGTCTAATTCTTTTAAATATTTACCTGTCCTATTTTCTCCATATAAAGGTGTTTGTATACTGTTAAAACATGATTGGCAGAATTGAAGTGTGTTTGTGTGAAGGTAGTGGGGTGGGTTGAGGGTGTTAACCCTTCCACTTTTAGATTTGGTTTATTAAACCTACCTTAACCCTTTCAGCCCAGTGTGCATTATTACTGCGCGAAGAAAAAATTGGAAGTGGACGTGCAGACGATATAAAAAACAAAAAATCTCAAACGAGGCTCTGTAATAATTTAATCCAACAGCTCGATAGAGCTGTTGGATTAAATTATCACTGAACCTCCCAACAAACCAGGATGGTTTCGCACATTTTACCGTTGGCAGTATTGACTGAAATCACACCTTCCAGGGCGTCAGTGTTGAAAGGGTTAACCCTCTCCCGTTTCTGTTTTACTGTAATAGTATATTTGCGTATACACACTGTAGAGATCGAGGTATAACGTATACTTATTACACACCCATTAAACTTTAAACCCCTGTATTTAACGGACTCACTGCTATGACATAAAAGTTTCTGTATTCAACTGGTGACGTAAAAGCCGGAACATTTTTCCCAGTACCGTTTATACGAGTCATCAGTTACGCTTCGAAAAGGTTCCAAATTTCGCTAAACAATTATCGACCGTCTGTTGCGTAGTGTGAAAATGAAAACATCCAAAGCAAAACAAAGTCGGTTCACAAAAAATTAGTTAACGAAAAATGAGATAATATTAAAAAAACAATCATTTCCAACCACAACATTAACCCAGTCTCGTGGCCGTCCTGTTGGCGGATTCCGTTATATTTGTATCGGTCAACTTTATTTCGGTAAATCTTCGGACATCTTGACATACTTCGAACTTCTTCGAACAGGTAGACAGCAAATCTGGCTATGTTATCTCCCTACGGTATAGACCTGTATTCCTCCTGTATTTGTGACATTGTCTTCATCTTTTTGTCACTTGAAGATGCCATCATATGTATTGTAATAGACTATCTATACCGTTAAATAAAATAATCTAATCTAATCCAAAAAGTTTCTCCCAGCGGTTTTGCAAATCTGCCCGAACTTGTTCTTATATTTGTACGAACAGTAATATCAACCAAATGGATGGGCGTGAATGGACACCAGCTGAAGAGAAAAAGCGATACGAATTACAACAGACACACCCGTTTCCCAAAAGTTTGTTTTGATTTTTTGTCTAGTACAGCTTCAAACAAAACAAATGGACTCTTCACCTTTGGGTTTAAACATCGGGATAAAATTTTTTAAAATATTACGAATCTAGCCTGCACCGAAATGTCATGGCATGCCGAAATGCGAGTCTTTCAAAGAAACCTTAAAGCGAGTATTAAATTAAGATAGATCTAAGCGGCCCAGTTCAAGAGAAGCGATTAAACTGAGAATTGATGTTCTGGCTATGGAAATAAAAATCGGGGGACGGGGTTCTCGAAAAGTTCATTCCAGTCTGAAGGTGTTTAAGACTGTGGGTGGTAACGAGTAGATGGGTATGCCCCATGCTCTAGGTTAGAGGAGGTGCCACATCGGTGTGAAAGTATAGGCACGTTGTAGAGTAGGAGTGCCACAGAGCTCATATTTAGAATACGAGCAGTCGCGGGCCAGGTCGATGGCCATATATGAGAATAGAATCAGAAATAAGAAGTACGAGCTCAGGGAGATATTCGCATTTAGGTAAATGGCATTACCTGTTTTAGAATACAAGCCATACATAGGCAGAGTGGGCTTTGTCCGTATGAACATTATTCTGAGATAAATGGAGGGGGGGGGGGGGGGGTGGAGGGGCGTTTAACCCATTGGTGGTGACTGCATGAATGGAAAGCGTCAAGTAAAGTGACAATAAGCTGGTGGCCGTTATTATAGATTGGATAAACACTGGTGTCTAAAAGAAAACCCAAATGTGATATATGGAATATGCTCGTTTCGGCAAATGATCTGAGCCATTTTCCTGCTGGTCCAACACTATTAAGCGAGCAGGGAACACATTCAATTACAGAAAATATATTCTTGATATACGGGTATCAAACAAGTTTTACTAATATGGGCGTATTATTCATGTTAGGATCTGAATCAAAATATATATCTCAAACAGCGCACTGTCAAGCCCAGGGGCGCCGAAAGCATTTCAGGGCACTGGGTCAGACCCTAGGAAAAGGACATTTACTCGCACTAGCAGCCCCGACATGACATGCCGAAGCATGCATGTCACGAAGATCGAAAGCCCTAGATGGATATGTGGTTGGTGGTGAGTAGAGGTGTTTCCTCATCAGGAGGTGGGGGGGGGGGGGGAACCTCCTCTCAAACTCCAGAAACTCCCCCACTGAATTTTGAAAGCACTCAGAACGGATTTGTGGTGTTTTTTAGTTTCACTTCAAGAATAAATCATAGAAAAAATTGAGTGACGAACCTGGAAAGGGCATTGTCTGTTCTCTTGCTCCCGTGGTCCGAAGACAGGGAGGGCAGCTACCCCTGTGCTTCCAGGGTCCCTGGTCAGGCCACTTAAATCCATCAGTATTGACAGCCAGGCAGTCAGCCAACTCACATCGTGTCTGTATTTTGGGGGGGCGTGGTGGGGGGGGGGGGCGGTGGGGAATGTTGAATGATCATTAACCTGGCCACGAGCAAAGCGAACAGACGCCAGAACCTTGCAAATGGCAGTAGCATGTAATGTTTGTGTCGTCCATCTTAATGTGGCCTTGAAGGTGACACCATTATTCACGTGGCATTATGAGTGAAATCATGTTGGTTGTTATTGCAATTCACATGGTTACGCCATCAGTTGCGTCATTGGTTGTCATGGTAATAGTGCCCATAGATTGCTCATAGTCGTGATTGCTGCCGTCTAAAGATAAAAAGGAATGGCCATATTAGGCTTATAAACATACTGGGAAAGCTAAAGATCAACCGACATGCACACAAACAACGTATACTCTGCTACCAACTCCTACTACTTCAATCAAATGCAACATATACTTAACTACGATATAACGCCCACGTTTGGGTTGTAGTATAAGGCTTCAGAGTGGCCATCACAATGTTTAATCAAAAGCGGCAAAGACTCTACAACTGGTGTACCCAACTTCAATCAAACACAACCTCAGATTAACACATTGCGACATTGTACCAAGACTATAGTACAGCATATTATTTTTTACGCAAGGCAACATTTCCGACTGAAACTTCACGTTAGATCCTCCTTTTCCGCCCACATATTTACAAAGTAAACATAGTGAATAACAAATCAACATAACTGTATAACAATTAAACACCCGAGTTTAAAAACTAAACACAAAAGTTTAATATCCAAACACCTCTTAAACATGTTGAGCGTTGGCATTTTTTTGCAGTGAAGCTGAATCCAAATCTCAAGCCTAAACAGAAAGATATGCCCAGAGGATAAACTTTGGGGGATTCTAGCCCACCGTATGAAATGGCATCAGCAAATTCCCCCTCTGGGGACCTCATTCGGAATCCCATTTTACGGAGTCGGATAGGAATCCCATTTTAGAGAATCCCTTTTTAAGAATCCCTTTTGGAAAACACCTGTGGCTATGGAATCCCTTTTTGGTAGCATGTGCCTATGTGCTAGGGCACATTGTGTCACATTGTGCCTTTTCACACAAGCACATATCGGCACATAAAGCATGTGCTTATGTGCTAGGGCACATTGTGTCACATTGTGCTTTTTCACATAAGCACCTATGACAAAAAGGGAATCTCCAGAAGGTATCCTAGATAGGTATCCTCAAATAATACAATACCAGGCCATAGGTATCCTCGAATACCCGGATGTGCCTTTGTGCTAGAGCACATTGTTTCACATTGTGCCTTTTCACATTAGCACATATCGGCACATAAAGCATGTGCTTATGTGCTAGGGCACATTGTGTCACATTGTGTTTTTTCACATAAGCACATATGACAAAAAGGGATTCTCCAGAAGGTATCCTAGGTAGGTATCCTCAAATAATACAAAACCAGGCAATAGGTATCCTCAAATACCCGTATGTGCCTATGTGCTAGGGCACATTGTGTCACATTGTGTCACATTGTGCCTTTTCGCATAAGCACATATGACAAAAAGGGGTGCCGAAGGTCATATGTTTTTTTTAAAAAAAAAGAAGTGCCGAAATTAGGGTGCCCGGGGATATTGCCATTGGATATAGAGGTGATGAGAATCGGATACAACTTCGTTGTAATAAGGGGAGATACCGCTGTGCGATTAAGTACCGGTTATGGGAAATCAAGCAATCTGATTGGTCAGTTATAATTTGTATAAATGATCTAGGTAAATGAAACAACAAGTGTACTTAGAATAGGGTCAGAACTAATAAGAATAGACCAGAATAGCTAAATATAGTAATAATAAGCAAAGCTGTTCCAACTAATAGTCTGTTCTACGCTACTGTAGCATACTCTAGAATAAAGGAACATGGCCAGATAGACGAAAACTATTGCATATATAGATAGAAGCAGAGAATTCTGAAAGAATTCGAAATAGTAAAACTTGTCGGGTTTATTTGGGTAATTCTTCGAGGATTCTGGGAGAATTCTAAGCCAAAGATTACTCCACTTCAATCGTACACAGGTGCCCTTTGGTACTATAGCACGTAGTGCTATACCGATAAAATGGGGAATCCATAGTAAATAAAGTCAATTTCGGTGATTTGGTGGGATTGTCGGGTTTATTTGGGTAATTCGTGATACTCCGATTCAATCGAACACACCCTCCGAACATACCCCTGTCTTGTTGCAAGCCTTTGGGTCACATAGCAACCACGTGCTACCATAAAAACCAAGATGGCGGCCTCCAGTACATAAAATGGACGACGGAAACATGTATCATCCTAACAACACGCGCTGCGCACTCACACCATGTATCACTATAGAGATGACATCACAAGATGGCCGCTCACGCGGGTTACCATGACAACCAAACATGCCGCCACCAGGTCACATGACTATGAAATCACATATGAGATCCCCCATGAAATCCCCCAGTGGGGGACGATCGGGTACATGCTATACTACTTATTATGATTTACGACTCACTCTTCTGAACAGGTACGGCATTCAACAACAAAGTACTGATTTCTGACTTATATTGTGCTGTTTTTATTTATGTAATGAGCCACTTGTCATCAATTTATATACAGTCGCATGTCGCTACCATAAATAACATCACGACAGATATAATAATATCTGTCAACATATTTGTTATCGATGAAAATGGATCAGCGATAACCTCGATTTTTGACCTCACTCGGTTTACCAGTCGGTAAAACCCCAGTTGATCAATAGATTTTCCAGTGGCAAAAATAGAGGATTTGTAACTGTTAAGGTTCTCGTCAGATCACCGAAGTTAAGCAACGTCAAGCCCGTTTAGTCCTTGGATGGGTGGCCGTCTGAGCGATCGATTCGGACTCCCGCGTTGTATCCTTGGGCAAGGCACTTCACCCCGATTGTCTACATGGGGGCACGATGACGCCGTGTACTAAGGCGTACTGCACGTCGATGGCACGCATGTCTTCAACCAATCTAACCCTGCCTGTGCTGCAGTGCGGAGTTACGATGTTGGGGTGCTGGCAGCTGCTCGTCATTGCTCGGTGGTTCTCTCCGGGTACCCCGGCTTCTTACACCCGCAAAACTGTCACCGACACGATATGACCTTGGCTGTTAATGTGTCGTTAAACCCTAATAAATAAATAGTAACTATTAACAGCTAGTTGTATCACGAAAATAGCTCAACTTCTACTCCACCCCTCTAACAAGGAATTTGGTTTTCTTGAATTTTTAAACATATTAATTTTGTACATCGAGCTCGTTCTAATGAAGGGTAATAAGCTATGTTTTTTGGAGACCATTTTCTGTTTAATTATTAAAATTTGAATGGCGATATTTATGAACAGCACTGGTCGGATATGACAGTTCGTTAACTGGTTGAGAGCAAAAAACCACTATCGTGGTTCTATTGAAAAATGCTGAAAAGGTTTCTATATAATTGTTCTTTTACAATGTATTGGAGAGTGCCAAAAAGGCACTCTCCAATAAATTGTAACAAAACATTTATGTTTTCAAAACTAAGATTTCCCAGGTTGGTAGCATGGTATTTTTGAGAACAAATTAGAAAAATATTTTCGTACTCCCCATTAAAAAGTTACAGCGCAACGAACATTCTTCGATGTCCAGAAACGATCAAGAATAACGGGGAATCTTGGAAAAGGAGGCATCAGTTTGCTGAAGCATGTGGATGTGAAGGAGAAAATACACCGAGAAGGGCCATGGTTTGAAGGAATACACAGAGCCGCCGTGCCCCATGTGCGCAATTGAAATGATGTGCCTTGCCCAAGGATACAACTCTGTTACCCCTGGCGGGGATCGTACAGTAGACCTTTCGGTTTGAAGTAACCACTGAGCCATCGCGCTCCCGCGCTCGTGAAATATAGAAAGCTCCAAGTCGAATCGTTGATTCCAGTCCCCGCACTCCACCCTTGCTGTTTGTCCAAAAGCAATAAGCCAATTTTGCTCACCTATTATTTGTTTCTCACTCTGTATCGTTGTAGTCAGGACGAAATTTGAAACGTTCATTTACAAATTTTCATCAACTGTAGTTTTGTGTTAAAAATTGAGGCCATTCTGTAGTAGTACTGTTATCAGAGCACCGAGGACGACAATGACATAGTAGAACAACACCTATGATTAGAGTAGAGGCTGACCGTGCTCGGGCTACAGTCTCGATGACATTTCGTCTCTTGAGTTCCAATGTGTTCTATGTGCCTACTGGGACATAGAACACATTGGAACTCAGGGGACGATTTGTTTATTGACAACGTCACGATAAACGGGCCTCTCGCTGCCAACACTGTCGTCTGTGGTCCGGATTGACAGTGAAATTCATTTTTTATTGGCCTTACACTTGTTCTGATCAACTCAATCAAGAGAGCGGGCTTCGGATCAGAGCTTAAGGTCGCCAATTAATTCTAGGTACGTCCGCAAATCGAAAACACATGTTAGTTAGGCCCTCAATTGAACCACACTGGACTGGTTTGTGCGGTAGTGTCTTTGAAAATCAAACTTTCAATACCACGAAACTGAATACAAGGTATCGTCCAGAAGAATATCATTTACAACAAAGTGGGCGAATCTGTTGTATATTAATATGGAAGTTCATTGATAATTTAATCCTACAGCCCTGTAGGGCTGTGAGATTAAATTATTACTGATTCTTCTCACCCATTTGTTATGTATTGTGTGCTATTGTCAGTGAATACTTCTACACGCTAAAAACTAAAGTGTTAAAAACTACACCTGAAGTGCTGTATTTAACACTTACTAAGTGCTGAACTAGCACTTTGTTCAAGTGTAGATATTCCAGAACTTGACAGGTGTTACAATAATACCACTTAACAAGTGTAATGTCGCGACACTTTAAAGGAAACAACACAGATGATGCGGATCAGGCTCGAACTCTCGAGCCTGATCCGCGTCTTTTGCGTTGTGTCCTTTTTATGTACCCACCAAGCGCAAATCAAATTATGGACGATTCTGGAAGAACCACCAATGCTAGACACATGGGAAGTACCATCCATTCAAGTTTCAGATGTCTGACGATTGTAATGTCTAAGTGCTTAAAGCATTGCACTTTGAGTGTTAAAATCAAACCCTAAGAGTTAGAATGGGTTTAACACCTTGAAAGTGTCAGTTTTAACACTTTAGTTTTTAGTGTGTATTTTCATAGAAATATTCATTAATAACTGTTACAAGGATTAAATTGCGGCTGTTAATAACCTTAATGCCGAGTCTGTAGAAGAAATAAATATACAAAAAAGAATTTAGAATAGCGTGAGTCTCAACAATCTGCCGTACTAGTTGCTTCTCAACTCATTTTTAATCCCATAACATACTGCCCAACTTATCCTTGATAAAATAAAGTAACTTACTTCTGAACGATATGAATACACAACATTCTATCTTTGTATTTTCGAGTAAACTTCCTACTTCTTAAACATTTTCCAGGAATCATCCTGTTTGTAAACATCCTGCCATTTCATTTATATCTGTCAACAATAATATAGTAACATTTACGTAACTTTCCAATAGGTCCTTGTTTACATACCCACAAGTAAAATATATGGGTTGCTGTTAATTTTTTACCGCAGTTTTCCCGAGCTAAATTTTTTGCATTTATTAATATTTGCTAGATTTTCTCCCGGGGGTTGGGTGGGGGGGGGGGGGGGGGGGAGTTGTGATGGGGGCAGTCAGTTTGAAGTTTGTTTTGCATGAATGCATTTTATTGTGGAGCTTGAGAAAACCGTCGTATTATTACAGGCCGTGCCGCTATGTTGTGCCTCTGTGGAAGCTCGGATGGCACTCCAATAACAGAAAATCAGTTTACAAGAGCTGAACAAATGGGTCCAAGCTAGGGGCCTCCGAATCACCCATTTTCGCTTCGAATCGAATCTCAAATCGGTTCTATTGTTCGAATCAAATAATAATAATAATAATAATAATAATAATAATAATAATAATAATAATAATAATAATAATCAATTTTATATAGCGTAAAACCACCAAAAGTGCTCTAAATCTCGAATTGAATCAGCAGATGACTGACTGGAGAAGAGGGGGGGGGGGGGGGGGGGGGGCTGTAAACCTGATTTGTTCCAAGAGTGATGGCTCAAGTCCCGATTGATAAAATATTCCAACTACATCACCAAGGCATGCAGGCGTCGAAGGCATGCCTTGGTGCTGTAGTTGAAATATTACCCAGTAAAGTTCATACCCAACAATATTGATTAAAATAATATCTCACGCGAAAATTATCTCCCTTGAGATTATTGAACTTACGAGACGAAATCCAGTTGAGAAGGCAGTGAATGTGGGTGGCGAGGTGTGAAATTTATGAGACTTGATGTGCGTGGATGAATAACAATGAGGTGTGAAATAGCGACACGAATTAAAGCAATTACTGTGTAATTTTTCATCCATCTCTGCGTTATTGTACAGTCCGAGAATGTGTTTTCATAGCAATTTGGATGTTTTAATTCATCAGAGCAAAAAAATTGAAAAACCACATCTAACAGACGTTTAGATTATTAAAAAGAACAATGTCTGTATTTTATGCAACGATGCGCACACTGTTGATACAATGAATATAAAAAAAGTTATAGATCACCAAAGGGGTCTGAAAAGGCAGTTTTCTATTTTTTTAAATGGGTTTCTACTGGGAACAATAGTCCAATGTTCAAATTGATTGGGGAAAAATGTGTAACAAGATAGCTTTTATTTGCTTATACTACGCCACAGAAAAAGAGCTGTAGTTTGTGAAATGACGCGCACATCGATGATAAAAATACACGAATATTAAAAAAATAAGTTTTTATATGAAGTTCCCATCTCTCTCAGTGTTAAACGCCTGAACAGCTTTACCAAATTACGCGGAGGTAATGTTATAGAGAATCGCATCAAGGGAAACATTTTCTTGGCCATGCAGTTCAAAACAGAAACGGTGTGAGAATCATTGGTACTATGCACTGCACAGGACTAGCCGCTTGCAACAGCTCATCGTTGATATTGCCTGGAAACATAAAATTTCTTTCAACAGTGATAGTGTCTAGTGTGACTAGAATTAGCATGGCTGGTGGCATGGGTAAAATGTTTCTGTTTAGATAGCGGAAACTATATTCAGTCTTTATTTTCAATATTATTTATGTACAATTTCCACTAGAAGTACACGTATTGTGAGACGACGAAGATGACTGATGCCAAGATGATTGATTCTAGTGAAAAGATTCGAATGGAAACGAATCGTGCAGTTGAGTCGAATCGAACCATAAGCAATTAAGATTCGAAATCGAATCGCATCTCGAAGCTTCACAGGGCCCTAGTCCAAACTAACACAAACATTTCACGTAAGAAGATGCAAATTTTGGACACCTCTCGACGGAAACATGATGGGATATAGCAATCAGGCGGACATCATTTTATGATTAAGTTATATATGGGCGTTTTTACTAAACACTAATCACAAGCCCCTGTCCACACATTAATAATGCCAGTCAGACTTATCCCTTTAACCAACGTAACAGCCAAAACCGACCAGCGCTATTCACAAAAATCGCCAATTTAACTTCATTATTTTTTCATTTTTTGTCTCAAAAACATAGGTTATGACCTCTCATTGGAACGAGCTCCGCGAGCTCGTTCCAATGAGGGGTCATAACCTAGGTTTTTGAGACAAAAAATGAAAAAATTAGTTATTCAAGAATTTTGTTCGCAAGTGTCGTCTGCTTTTCACGTTAGGTAAAGGGTTAAAGAGGATTTTGTTGAAACGCATAAATGATTTTCTATTCTGTGAGTGAGAACGCCTCGTTTATCTAGTGACGATAGACGTATTTTTGTTTGGTCATTGTGGTGTGGCAGTCAGGGTAATATTGTATTGAATAGTTTAATGGGTGGAGAAATCCGGAGTACCTGTAGAGAATCACCAAGCACAGGCAAGCAACGGTCAGGCTCTCCAACATACCAACCCCGTACAAGCAGAGTTAGCAATGGTTGAAGGCAACTGCACCAACAATGTGCAGTACGCCCTAGTACACAGCGCCTTAGGGCCAGGGACGTGGCTAGAGATTTCCGATTGGGGTGGGGTGGGGTTGTAGGGTAGTGAATTTCCAACTAGGGGGAGTGACCAGGAGGGGGAAACCCTCCTCCCGGTCCCTGGCCGTAGTTGGAATTTCATTACCGAGAAAGATTTTGAAAATGAAGTCATGAAAGGGGGCATAAAATTGATTCTAGTAACTGAAATGCCAACATATTTATGATAGAATTATCAGATTATTATTACTTGGTATTATTATGGGAATTGAATATGTGCAAAACAAATGCTCAAGATGAGAACTTTGAACAATTCACACTGTCCTAACATTAAATCAGATCTTATGCAGAAATGATCAGTTTTAGATGTTTCATTATTTTGTAACTGCGAATGGTGGAATTAACTCAGGGTGACGATTTTGCATGATGTGATTTTCTTGAAGTGCATTTTGAGGATTTTTTTTATTACGATAAGTAAACGTATTATAGAAATCTCGTACCGCTTGACATCATACATACTTATGAAGCTCGATATTGCGAACACTGTAGTTAGTTGTAAATAGTAACAGTTGGAATTTTTGCCGATTTGAAACGGAGTTGGAATTGTTGGGAAGTAAAGGAGACATCAGCATCGCCAAAGCAGCTCTAAAATCCGGATAGATGGAATTTCCAACTACTCATGACTTGTCCTCCGAATTTCCAACTATAGGCAATTTTGGCCAGGATTGGAGGGTGACACCCCCACCCTGTCGCCACGTCCCTGCTTAGTGCCTAAGATGGGTGCAATCAGGGTTAAGTATCTTGCCAAAAGACACAATGCAGTTGGCGCCTTTCGGGATCGAACCGTCGATCTTTTGGTTTAAAGTTCAGTGCTCTAACCAATGAGCTACCGCGCACCCAACGATATTCGAAGAAGTGTACAGTGCAGTCGCCGCGGACTGGTCGTAATCCACGCGTTAGGAGTGATGTCCACGCATGCGTTTACCAGGTAATAATATCATCATCAGCTGTACTTTAATTAATGAAGCACCGGGTTGTATCCTAAGCTAAACTGCAACCGTATGACAATGACCGGGTTGTCAGAAAGATTGCAGGTGTCAAACAGTGAAACATTCTCAAGCAAAGAGCTCTGTGACAATCTCTACCAAGGACAGGTTCGTGATTAGACTCACAAATTAACTCTCAACTTTACGAATCACCTGTTTCCGTCTGCGTAATTTGCAAACTCATGCAGCAGTTGAATAAATATATATATATATATTTCAGAAAACAAAACAAAACCATATCATATGACCCTCATTGGAACGAACACGCCACATAATATGAAGGGTTACAAAAAATTACAATAAAATTTTTGTCGCGTACGTTGGGTAAACCGTGCGTTAGGTAAACGTTTAACTGGTGACAAAATCACAGTCAGCAGCTTGACTCACTATCACGGACAGCATCGACCTCACCAGAAGCGACGACGAGTTCGGTGGTAACAGGGTCGTTTCGACTTGACTCGTTTTCATATATTTCACGTTGATGGTTGGATCCAAGTTTGACGATGGTGCAATGAGTAGTATGCGAACTTCTGTTTGTTGGAATGGAACAATTAGGGCGGCGAAAGTATTATGGTACAGGGTAGTGGTAGCTGCAATGAGTGTGAGATAGAGGCCATGCACGTTTTCATGTTGTATATTTTGGCCCTTCTCCACTTTTGATGATGAAAAATTCCCCATGAACGTTTTTCAATCAACATTTAATTAGCATATTACTCTCTTTCTAAAGAGAATAACAGACAACACTAAAAAAACGCATTAACCCTTTACCTAAAGAATCGCCCGCATCCGCCCGCGTAATTTGCTAATTCAGCTGTTGAAAAAATATTAATTTTCAAAAAATTTCAACAAAACCATATCATGTGCCCCCTCATTGGAACGAGCTTGTCGAGCTCGTTCCAACGAGGGTTCACATAATATGGTTTTGTTGAATTTTTTTTAAAAATTTGAAAAAATGATATTTAAAATAATAAATTTTGATATCGTCTGCGTTGGGTCAAGGGTTAATATTCGATTGCAAACACTAATTATTGGAATAATCGTCAAAAATTTAATTAATGAAGCACCAGGTACAACAAATTTTGCTGATGATGATTTTATTACATGGTAAACGCATGCGTGAACATCACTGCCCATGCGCGGATTACAACCAGTCCACGGCGGCTGTACTGTTGTCCATCGCCTCCCCCCCACACCCATACACACACACACGCTTTGACACTTTATCCGCCATCAATCACTCTCAGAAGAGTTTCCAAACGTAATGGCACGTGTAAATTTAAGTCTGCGGCATATTACAAGGTCATTTTCTTCCTCAGCTGAAGGTTACACAGCCGCACGGCCTTCGTCCACACACTGCACGATTGTCGTAGGACAATCGTGCCTACTATGCATGCTTGGACGAAATGAGAAATGCCGAAATTGCCATGATGTGAAGAGGTATTGGTTTTGCGAATGGACAGCGTTATTTAAACCCTCTCTTCAGGGTGCCAGTGAGCACAATGAGACTATGAACGACCTTCAAAAACGCACAAAGATTTCAAACGCTACACCATTGTGGCTTGTACTTTGTGCTGTCGATCTTTCCGTTGGGGCTTCAGTTCATCGAATTGATACGGGTATTTTGTCACTGACCTAATCAACAGGCGAATTATCCTAAAACGATTTTCGGGTATATTATTATTATTTATTGGTGTTTAACGTCACATACGTATGCACAATGGCTAATCGTGACTGTGACAGTTTTACGGGTGAAGGAAGCCGGAGTACTCGAAGAAGAGAACCACCGAGCATCGACGAGCAACTGTCAGCTCCTCAATATTCTAACTCTGTTCAAGCTCCGCTCAAGTAGGGTTACAGTGGTTGAAGACATGTGCACCTTCGACGTTCAGTACGTCTTAGTACACGATTTTTCGGGTATATAGAAATAAAAAAAAATACACTTCGTACATGGTTTCCATTCATAGTCATTTCTCCGAATTATCCGATGACGCTCTTGTGTCTTTGAGACATTCATTTTATTAAAGGTTATATACACTTAACGCAATCTTAACGCAATCGAGAATAAGCAGTCCTGTTGAATAATGTTTAGAAACAAACTAAAGCACACAGGATATTGATTTTACACCAGAGTGGAGATAAATGGCCAATGTACATAAGTGTGTGTGGGTGGTGGTGGTGGGGGGGGGGGGGATTTCAGTTTGATTTTTGTAACTTTTGCGAAAGCAACAATTGATCGATTGAAATACTCGAATAACAACTATTATTTAAGCAGTAAATGTGTTGGCACACAAGACGACTACAAACACTCCAATCCCATGCTGTTTGCACTTTGAAAATGACTACAACATGACACCATCAAAACATGAGGAAGACATTTCAAACAAACAACGTGATGATCACGTGGTAAAATGCTCGTTGACATATATTTTAACAATAAAATCCCCATAAAATATAACGAAAAGCCAGGAAAAGCGGGAATTTTCATTGGAAAACATTTTCTACGCATTTTCGTGACAATAGATAGTATTTTATCTCTTCAGCGATTTTGAGTTTTGAATGAGTATGTTTGTCCTCATGCAGGCCTGTTGATTGTCCAAGTACGGTATCACTAGTGACCTCAATATGATGACAACACGGACCAATGGCATTCCAGTTAACCAAGCAAAAACAAAGTGAACCCTTTGTTCAAACAGCAAGGCTTCTGCAACACCACTTGCCTGATGTCCCGGCCTTGTTCTTTGATAGCCGAAGCACCATAGTAGTATGTAATGTGGTTTTGAGTTCAAGGTTGCCGGATCTCATCCTGGATCTCATATGTGACGTCATAGTTACGTGACCCAGTGTGAAGCTATGTTGGTTTGTCCTGGTAGTCAGCGTTAGCAGCCATGTAACTACCATAGTGATACTTGGTGTCAGTGCGCATGCGCAACGCGTGTTGTTAGGCTATACGTGTTTCCGTCGTCCATTTGGTATATTGAAGGCAGCCATCTGGGTTTCTATGGTAGCATGTGGTTCCTATGTGACCCAAAACCTTCCTAAAGGAAAGGGTATGTTGTAAAGGTGTGTTCGATTGAATAGGGGTGAATCTAATTACCACAAACAACCCGATAATCCCTCCAAATCATCAAAAGCTCTTCTGAACTTACCGAAACGGATTAGGATTTCCCGATTTTGAGCTTATAAGAAGAGCACATAGCTCTATAAGGCGCGTTTTTTTGTATAAGAGTACTTTTCTGGTTTGTATTTCTGCAGAATCCTCGGAGAGCATTACCACAAACAGACCCGACAACTATTTTACTAGTTCGGATTCCTTTGGAATCCTCTGGTTCTATCTATGTATCTAAAAGCTATACACTATAGTTTCTGTCGACCAGACCATGTTCGTTTGTTCTGGAGTATACTCCAGTAGAGTAGAAGAGCCTATCAGTTGGAACAGTTTTACATATTGTTACTATATTTAACTTTTCTGGCCTGTTTAAGGCTAGTTCTAACCCTATTCCAGGTACTCTTGTTCTTGTTTCGAACAGCATATGTTTCATTTATCCAGATCATCCAATCAGTTCACTTTACTGCAACCAACTAACCATTCAGAACATTCCATTCATCTAACCCCCACCCACTCTCAAATCGTTATCTGTCTGACTCCATCACACCTTGGCCTGTCCTGTCTATCGTATGACTTCTCCTGCCTTTCTACAAATTATTCTAACATCCATAGATGTGTTTTTATGCCAATGCACAAAGTGTACACATCACAGGTAGCACATAGGCACATGCTGGATGTGCCGATATATACTTGTGTGCTTATGCACATTGTACGCACATCATATAGGCACATTCGGGTATTTGATGATACTTATGCCACGGTATTGTACTATTTGAGGATACCTTTTGGGGATACCTTTTGAGGATATCTTTTGAGGATACCGTTTGAATTATATCGAGCTGAATCTTGTTATAACCTAGTACATGTTCTCCCCACACTCCTCATATACCAAAGGTCACCAATTGCCCATGGTCACCACCATCTGTCATTGGACCCAATACTATTGTATTCACCCAATACAATAGTCTTCCATCACCCTTGCAGCCTTGTACCATTACTATCTTGTCCTGCCACTATTGACTTGTAGCACTACTACAGGCATGCTGGTATCTCTGTTTCGACATCTGTCCTATACCAAATCTAGGCCCAATCAGATCACCCCATTCATCTAGATTGTAGGATAAAATACCCTCGGACAAAATACCCTTAGGACATAATACCCTAAAAAATAAATACCCTCAGGACATAATACCCTCAATGGGTAGGACAAAATACCCTCGGACAAAATACCCTCATATTTGTTTCATGTTCTGTGCTATCTGCCATTTATATTGTGCTTCATATTCAATTGCCATCTGCCATTGGTATTGTGCTTCATATCTATTTAGTTTAACCCTTTACCTAACCTGAAAAGCAGACGACACTTGCAAAAATAATTCTTGAATAACTAATTTTTTGTCTCAAAAACATAGGTTATGACCCCTCGTTGGAACGAGCTCAACGAGCTCGTTCCAACGAGGGGTCATAACCTATGTTTTTGAGACAAAAAATGAAAAAGCAGTGAAAATTAATTGGCGATTTTTGAGAATAGTGCTGGCCAGTTTTGGCCGTTACGTTAAGTAAAGGGTTAGTAAAAAAAATTAAAAATATAGGTACTTGTTATTTCAAACAAAACACCGGCTAGTGCCTTAGATGCAATTACCCCCCCCCCCCCCCCACCCCCCCCCCAACACCAAAAATCCAACTTTATATACATTTGGTCTGAGGGTATTTTGTCCTACCCATTGAGGGTATTATGTCCTAAGGGTATTTTTTTAGGGTATTATGTCCTAAGGGTATTTTGTCCGAGGGTATTTTGTCCGGATACCTTCATCTAAGGCTGCATCAGTTGATACAATGCCCAGACCCAGTGCTGGATGGGGGTTCCTTACACAAAAGAAACTATATGCTGATCGTACCGAGATATGCTTATGTGTTAGTACATATTTTGTCACAATGTGTACACATTACAGGTAGCACAAAGGATGTGCCGATATGTACTCAAGTGTTAATTCACAATGTGCGCACATCACATAGACACATGCATGTACGGATATATAAGGATACTTATGACTTGGTGATACATCATTTGAGGATACTCATTGAGGTTTGAGGATACATTTTGCATCAAACTTAGCTGAAGATATTTATTTGAGGATAGTTATGTCTCTTAGTACCAGTTTCGACTGGCCTTCGAGGCCACCCCGAGACCTTCATAGGTCTTAACCCTTTACCCAACGTAACGGCCAAAACCGTCCAGCGCTATTCTCAAAAATCGCCAATTAATTTTCATTATTTTTTTCATTTTTTGTCTCAAAAATATAGGTTATGACCCCTCTTTGGAACGGGCGTGATTAGCTCTTTCCAATGAGGAGTCATAACCTATGTTTTTGAGACAAAAAAATGAAAAAAATAGTTATTTAAGAATGTTTTTTGCAAGTGTCGTCCGCTTTTCATGTTAGGTAAAGGATTAAATCACCACTGATGACTGATCCATAGGAAACATAGTCACATTCCCTTGACCTAGATCACGCATGTGTCACTATGTGTACACATCGCATGTATCACATAGGCACATACGACGAAAAGGGGATTCTGCAACCACAAAAATATAGAATAAACGTATAGTGTTTTCAAGTAAAAAAATTATTCTACGAGAAGGATTAAGAATGAAACCGACGAGCCTCTGGCGAGTCGGTTTCATTCTTACTTCTTCGAGTAGAATAACTTTTTTATTTGAAAACACTATACGTTTATTTTGTTTATCCCATAAATCTTCTACAGGGCAGTCGCGGCAAAATCGTGCAAAAAGTTACTACAAAACACAGCGAGAAGAGAAGTGAGGAGCACACAGGTTCAATTCGATCGACCAGTAAAATTGGGAAAAATAAACAAGGCGCAGAAATATATTTTGTTTAAAAATAATTCCACTACAAACTTGAGCTTAACTTGTAAAAATACTTTATTATATGAGTAGTGTGTGGTGTTTCAAGTGGCATGGTGTAATACCTTCAACCAGATTTAAAAAAATCAACAATCGAACTATTAATTATGCTAGACAAATGTGGTAGATGCCAGAGGTCAACAAGTCCGTCGCTACTAGGGGTATAAATTATTTCAGTGTTAAACCTACGGGGAAAATTTATCACCTTACTAGGTGAAAAAAGCAAACATTTATCCAAGGCCTTTATTGTTCAAACAAACGGCCATTTGTGGGATAAACATCCGTAAAGTGATTTCGTAAATGGGATTTTTATTCGACTCCGTGAAATGGGATTCCCAAACCACGTTACATACTACTCAACGTCAGGCAGTGGCGGCGCCAGAAATTTTTTTGTTGAGGGGGGGGGGGGGGGCAACTAGGGGAGCAGACTCCCATGAAGGGGGGCAAATACGTAAAGGATCATATCATTACTTTGTTATGAGGTAGTCCAAACTTGGACCCAAAGTCCGTAATATACTTTTTTGGTTTGGTACGTCCTGTGGACGTACCAAACCAAAAAATGATATTACGGACTTCGGGTCCAAGTTTCGACTGAATGTAATGGTAATTAGCGGTCCTCCTTTCAAAAAATCCTGGATCCGCGTCTGGCGGGTCTGTGCGTGAGAGAGAGAGAGAGAGAGAGAGAGAGAGAGAGAGAGAGAGAGAGACTTCAAATAATTGAACAGTGCAAGGGAGATAATGCCCATCTGTCATAATGCGAAATCCATGAATTTTTTTACACAAGGATAGACATGCCTTTGTTGGCTCATAACTTAATTATAACTTATAAGTATCTGCATCCGAGTCTTTAAATCTCTACTGCCTGGATGTGTTCATCAGCTAGCCTGAGGCTTTGGGCTAAGTGTGTATGGGAAAATTATTGGGAATAAAAAAAGAGAGGGGTGTCTGTGTGTGTGTGAGAGAGAGTGACTGAATGTGCTTGTGTGTGAAGGTGAATGGAAATGCATGCGAGATGGTTGGGGGGGGGGGGGGGGCAACTGGGAGGGGGGGGGGGGCAAAGTCTTCGTTGGGGGGGGGGATGCCCCCCATGCCCCCCCCCCCCCCCCCCCCCCCCCCGTAGCGCCGCCACGGACGTCAGGCATAGATAGTTTTTAAGTAACTTACCGTCGTCACAGCTATCACGAACATCGAACATGCGGCAGCAGACTTTCTTGAACCAACGGAACCCTATTCTACCAGATTAGTTGCAGATATGTATTAATATGGGGTATGCCACACAATCTTTATTTTGATGTGTAATATTTCTGTGTTTTCCAGAAATTGTTGAATTCATAAGACATTTTGTTGTGAATATGGATTAGTACCAAACACAGTCAGGTAGTTTTGTAAAACATTTGCACCAAAAAGAAAGGTACAAATGTCTCTCTTCAACAATCGACGCGAGCGTGTCAGACTCACAACTTCCATAGCCTCGGTATTAATCCAGCCCAGGAACTTTAACCCTTTACCCAAACGCAGACGATATCAAAATTTATTATTTTAAATATCATTTTTTTAAATTTTTCAAAAAATTTCAACAAAATCATATAATGTGACCCCTCGTTGGAACGAGCTCATCGAGCTCGTTCCAACGAGGGGTCACATGACATGGTTTTGTTGAAATGTTTTGAAATATAATATTTTTTCAACTGCTGGATTTGCATATTACGCGGGCGGATGCGGGCGATTCGTTAGGTAAAGGTTTAATCAGAATGCTTGAAAAACGAATGTCTGAAGGCTGAATGTCGTAGCTCTAATTAACGGTAGACATGTTATGTGTTTACATAATTCCACTCCTTGTTGTACCCTCAACCCCCGGTTGATAGGGGCCCCTGTCGATACTCAACTAATTCCATTCGTATTAGTATAGTTACATCCTCTCAATCCACATCAATCCAGGCACTTAATATACTCTATAGTTAGCCCAAACTACCTAACCCACTGTACCACCATATGTGCTTTCTTGCACTTTTGTTATTTGCGTTGCTCACAATGTTTTCTATTTTTGGCCTGAGTAGTGCTCCATCCTTTGTATATATGTTGTTGAGACATGTAACTAGAAACAAAACCCCACTTCACAAGTTCACATTGCCTCATCATAGTCTCCAATCACGACATCAACTTCCCTTATAACTCAAAACGTTTAGTACACAGACGAACAAAAACAATCATAATAAAATATCCTGCTGTCCAAAAAACAAGTGTTCCATCATCCGCCGGACTCTGATGACCTCTTTACCACTTTTCTGAAAACGAATCTGCAAAATGGCGATAACATTAATACAATATAGAACCACAATTGGGGTCTTCAATGATGATAGAATGCTTATACTACAAAGAACAAAAACTCCGACATCGACTCTGTGAATTTTGTAACGTAATCCATTCTGATTTGGCAATTATCAGGAGTAACTTTGACGTACAGTTTTATAATTTTACCCGCTCTACTTATTGTTGCAGGAGATATCGAGTTCAACCCAGGCCCAAATGATTCTACTATATTGATAAACGGCTTCAGACTTGCGCAATATTCTGCGACATCTCCAAGGCATTCTGGAGAGTTTGGTATAAAGACCTGGTTTTTAAACTTCGCCAATATGGCATCACTGGAACCTTGATTGAATTGCATGATAGAAAGTAAACTACCTTTTCCGACTGTAGACTCATACAAGCTGGAGTACCACAAGGCTCTGTTCTCAGTCAGTTTCTCTTCCTAATCTATATCAATGACATTGCTAAAATCATCGATGCCTTTGCTTTGCCGATGATACCTATGTAACTGATAACAACAAGAATCTTGAAAAATCGTACCGTATCCCTGAATCGAAACCTTGAAAAAATTATTCATGGTCTCCTCGTCATGGCTCGTCTCACTCAACCTTGCCAAAACAAAAGCATTCCTATTCCACCATGGCATTAAAGACGAAAACGGATTAACCTAACTTGATCTTCGATTATTTATTTATTTATTAATTTATTGGTGTTAAAGGTCACATATTTCTGCACAATGGCTGATCATGGCCACGACAGTTTTACAGGTGGGGGAAGAGAACCACCGAGCAACGGCGAGCAACGGCGAGCAACTGTCAGCTTTCAAACATACTAACTCCACACAAGCAGGATGAGCATTGGTTGAAGACAGGTGGACCATCGTCGTGCAGTACGCCTTAGTACACAGCGCCATCGTGCCACCACGTGGGCAATGAGCGTGAAGTGTCTTGCCCAAGGACACAACGCGCAGCCTGCACCTCTACCAACTGAGACATCGCGCCCCTCTTGATCGATAGTAGTCCGGTCACTGTTAGATCACAAACACCTGGGACTAATTCTCCAATCGAATCTAAACTGGGAATCCCAAACTTCTGAAATATGCAAGAAAGTCAATGCCCGTCTTTCTTTCCTTCGCAAACTCAAATTCATGATGAATAGGAAGACCTTGGAACAAATCAACTAGTATCTTACTTTTATTCAACTTTTATTCAACCACTACTAGATTACGGCGTCGTAGTATGGGACTGTGCACCCGAATATTTGACTCAAAATCAAATATTTGACTGCAGCTCAACGCGGCACGTATGGTTTAAGGCGCTCTGTCTTGGCAGATCAACTTTTGACTCAACTCGGATGGCCCTGTCAAAGCAACGTGAAAAGCACAGATATTGTGCTCTTTTCAAAATTATCAACAATGGAACCACAATATACCACAACACATTGTTACGCCCTCCCTCCCTCCCCCCCCCCCACCACCACTACCCCATCCACCCCAGAACGAATGATATCTCAATGTACAATCTTCGCCGCCCCAACAGATTCACATATTATCCGGAAAGAACGGAGCGTTTCAAAAAATCCTTTTCCCATCAACCACAAAAAAGCTGGAACACCTTAACTGATGTACTCACCGGTGGGTAAAAGAAATGCAAACATCTTACACTCAAAATTAAGCAATAACTGCAGTGATTTAACCCTTTACCCAACGTAACGACCAAAACCGGATAGCGCTGTTCTCAAAAATCGCAAATAAATTTTCATTATTTTTTCACTATTTGTCTCAAAAACATAGGTTATGGCCCCTCGTTGGAACGAGCTCCTTGAGCTCGTTCCAACGAGGGGTCATAACCTATGTTTTTGAGGCAAAAAATGAAAAAAACTAGTTATTCAAGAATTTTTTTTGCAAGTGTTGTCTGCTTTTCATGTTAGGTAAAGAGTTAAACAGTGACAGGTTCCAAAACTATACTCTCCCAAAAAAGAAAGTGTGCATGCTAAAAAATAACACTAAAAAAAGATAAATATCATTTTCATTCATGGAAATTTTATTCAATCACAGATGAATCAATTTGTAATCAACACGAGAAATTTCATTACGCTACGACGAATACTCTTGGTGCCATGGAGAGTCAAAGACACCAAGGGTCCAACACAAAAGTCACACACTCAATATCTGGTGTGACCTCCGTCTGCATCGACTACTGCTGTGCATCTACGCCTCATGGAAGCGAACAAGTTAGCATGGAAGTGTTGTGGGATGTTGTTCCATATTCTGATAAGCTGTCTTTGGAGTTCCACAAGCGCTGACGGGGCATTGGGAAGCCGGCGTAGCTGACGTTTCATTTCGTCCCATACGTGCTCAATGGGTGAGATATCGGGCGAATTTGCAGGCCAGGGAAGAACATCCACTTGTTGTTGCTGTAGATACTGTTGAACAACACGAGCTGCGTGGGGTCGGTCGTTGTCCTGCTGCAGAATGACGCTGGGGCCGTGACGTTGCAGAAATGGGACAACAACAGGTGTAAGCACTTCATCACGATATCTGGCTGCATTGAGATTGCCATCAATAATGACCAGCTCAGTTCTGTTACGGGCAGTGATGCCACCCCACACCATGAGAGACCCTCCCCCATAACGGTTTAGCTCCACGACATATGGATCTGCGTAGCGTTCGTTTCGACGTCTGTACACTCTCTGGCGGCCATCTGATGATGAAAGATGGAAACGACATTCATCTGTGAATAAAACACGTCGCCACCATTGTAAGGGATGCCTGAGATGTTGTCTGCACCACTGCAGTCGAGCACGACGATGACGTAACGTCAAAATCGGACGAATTGCAGGTCTTCGAGGACGTAAGCCGTATTTTCTCAGCCGGTTGATTACTGTTTGAGGATGTATCCGTCTCAGGTTAGGGATATTCCTGGATGTCGTCGTTGCCGTTTGTTGCCGGTTCCGGAGATGGACGACACGGATATACCGATCTTGTGCAGGGGTGGTAACTCGGGGTCTCCCGGAGCGGGGTCAGTCTCGAACGTCATCATGTTGTGCATGTCGATGGACTAGCCTGTCTACAGTGTTACGGTGGCAGTTCAAATGCTGGGCAACCTCTCTGTGTGTTCTGCCAGCTCTAATCATACCCAGGGCAAGGAGACGTTGATTCATTGTCAATCTTGGCATGCTAATGTGGAGTCGTTTTAACAGCAGCGCAAGTTTGAATGTGAACGATAGGAAGGCCTTACTTTAGTGTTTAAATACCCAAGGATTCACACTGCTGCGTGAATTTTCAGACTCTCCACGTGCAAAACATGCCTTTTCACAAACGTGCAGCACGTCATTTAACGTTAATGCAATTTTAACGAGGAAAGCTGTTTTTGTGTTCAATATAAGTTATTCATGAACAGGTTAACACTCTTTACACCTACGAAATTATTTTTTTGGAGTTTGATCAATTTCTGCAATGCATACTTTCTTGTTTGGGCGAGTATATATTTTGAACTCACCAAAGTGTGTGTGTGGCAATCCCTGTGAATACGCTCATCGCTATCTTCGGGTCTGTCCTCGATACTCTGAGCCCAGGAAAACACTACTCGATTCTCTTAAGGATTTTGGTGTATCATCCGAAACCGACCTCCTATACGGCAAGCCTGCACTGACAACAAAACAAAACGACTATATCTTTTTGAAAACCGAAGCGTTCATTCTACCGAGTGACCGCTTCGATTGCTTTGATATAGTCTCGGTCTATAGTCGCTGTCCTGTACAAGAAGACACGTCTTATAAACGTCATATGGCCCCTATCTTAGAACTAGCCATCCAAGGGCTTTCGCAGAGAAAGCCAACAGCGTCAATGTGCAGCCCGATGTATTGTCTCAGTCACGATGGTACAACTTGGCTACCTGTTTCAACAACACAATAATTATAATTCTTATGTAAATAGTGTAAATCTCTATTCATTTGTAAATCAGTTTGAATATCTCATAGCCGCATCCATGTACAGATTTTCTATTCTGATGTATTTATGGAGAGGAGTTAACATAAGTTGTATAACCCTTTACCTAACATGAAAAGCAGACGACACTTGCAAAAAAATTCTTGAATAACTATTTTTTTCATTTTTCGTCTCAAAAACATAGGTTATGACCCCTAGTTGGAACGAGCTCGACGAGCTCGTTCCACGAGTGGCATAACCTATGTTTTGAGACAGAAAATGAAAGAAATAATGAAAATTAATTGGCGATTAATTGGCGATTTTTGAGAATAGCGCTGGCCGGTTTTGGTCGTTACGTTGGGTAAAGGGTTAACTTGTACTCCAATCCTTTTTTCAAATTTATGGCAAATAAAATATGCTTAAAGTAACGGTAGACAATTATTTTCAATGAGAATGGCACATCAGGTAGCTTGCGGGGTGTATCCCCACTTTGCCATCAGCATGAAGTAACAATTCTTCACACCTTGGCTATAGTCAGTTCTAACAATTGGTGGCAGCTAATCAAGAGTTTGGGGTCCTTAGTTTGCCAGCAGTGTTTGTCAAAGCAATTAAGTTAACACTGATTACTGTTGATTAATTGATGAGTTTTCAGTCACTTGTATAAACAATTTAGTCAGTAGTGTTTCACTTCAAAAGCGTAAACAAAACAGTTTTTATAAATAACTGTATATATATATATGACTGCAATTCCGTGTTTTACCGCTACCTTTTTTGTAACCGCTATGGTCATATACCGGGGCCGCTACCAAACCGGCGTTGCTGTTTGGTTTTCTTTTTTCTTTTTCCCTTAAAATTGCCATCGCACAACATTATATTCTGGCTCGCCACCATGGTGGGACTCGAACCTCTACCATCGCCAAGCTGGAACCGAATAGAGCCCACTCTCCAATAGTCTTAATGGCGTTGAGGGTTTGGTCTTTGACAATCTATCACTCCAATGCAAACTGCCAGGAATTCTAACCGCGTGCATACCCCTTCAGACCCCAATTGAGGCAATAGGAAAGCTAGGCCTGTGTGATCCAAGATCCAAGTGAAATAAAATAAGGCTAACCGGGTCGCAAGGGATTTGTAAATCCCACATCGTCCCTGCGCGCCTTCGGCGCGCTAAAACCTTTCATTCATTCATTCGTTTTGCCGCTACCAAACCGGCGTTGCTGTTTGGTTTTCTTTTTTCTTTTTCCCTTAAAATTGCCATCGCACAACATTATATTCTGGCTCGCCACCATGGTGGGACTCAAACCTCTACCATCGCCAAGCTGGAACCGAATAGAGCCCACTCTCTAATAGTCTTAATGGCGTTGAGGGTTTGGTCTTTGACAATCTATCACTCCAATGCAAACTGTCGGGAATTCTAACCGCGTGCATACCCCTTCAGACCCCATTTGAGGCAATAGGAAAGCTAGGCCTGTGTGATCCAAGATCCAAGTGAAATAAAATAAGGCTAACCGGGTCGCAAGGGATTTGTAAATCCCACATCGTCCCTGCGCGCCTTCGGCGCGCTAAAACCTTTCATTCATTCGTGTTTAGTATATCAAAATGGCTAATGCACAAGTGAATGTCCGATTTATTCCCATTGCAAGAGGTGGACAATGTTTGATTTATGATGGTTTCAAGTTCCGAGTGAAAAACAGAAAACGCGACAATATACATTGGAGATCTTGTAAAGCTGGATGTCCGGCTACTATTAACACTAAAGGCAGCATAATAACTAGTTTTGGGATCCAACATAACCACGAACCAGATAATGTTAAATTATTGCGGACACATTTCTCAGTGAAATGAGAGAAAAAATCAAACACGACCATAGAACTATTCCAGCAATCCATCAAGAAGAATTAAACTGTCTACGTGCAAATGAAGTTCCTGAAATAATTCAATCTGTTCCAACACTGTATTCAGTTGACTCCAGTTTGTATAGAGCAAGATCTAAAACTCTGCAGCCAGTTCCTAAAGTGAGACAACGGGTTGACCTTCCAACTGAATACAAAGAAACTAACACAGGACACAACTTTTTGTTACATGCCGAGCCTGACAATTCTTTTTTGATCTTTGCTAGTGATGAAAACATTCGACTTCTGGCTTCTTCAGATACTTATTATTGTGATGGAACCTTTAGTATGTGTTCAACTCTGTTTTACCAAATTTACACAATTCATTCGTTTGTGGAAGGGAAAATGTTTCCCCTTGTTTATGGCCTGTTGGCAAATAAAAGACAGTCGACATATCAGCAGTTTTTCGAAATGGTAAAACAGAAGGCACATGATTTAAACATGGAACTGTGTCCATCTACAGTAGTGACCGACTTTGAGACAGCGGCGCAAAATGCCGCCAGGACTGTCTTCCAATCCACCATGAAAGGGTGTATGTTCCATTATAGACAGGCAATTTGGAAAAATGCCCAACGACATGGTTTACAAGTTGCATTTGCCAACGACCAGAGTGTTAATATGTTTGTAAACGGGCTGCAGCTCTCCCACTTCTAAGACTTGGCGATATAGGAGACTATTGGTGGTTCGCTATAGAGAATGTGGATATGGATATTGCTGGAGTTCGCAGCTTTGCAGACTGCATAACAGAGCAGTGGGTAGAAGGTGGTGACAGATTTATGTGGAATCACTTTGAAACCACAGGACCGCGTACGACGAATCATGTTGAAGGATGGCATAGTAAACTGTCAAAGCTCTGAGCTTACAGCTTGTCATCCAAATATCTTCAAGTTTATAAACTTAATCAAAGATGAACAAAGTTTCAATGAGGCAACAATTCTGCAGTTACAGAATGGTGGTACTACAAGACCACGAAGGAAGAAATATCGGCGTGTAGACCACATGCTGGATGATGAAAAGAGACGGTTGTTAGATGGTAGTACGACTGTTAATGAATATGGTGATTCTGTAGCACATCTCGTTGGCTTGTGAAACCTTAATTCAAATATTGTGTAGAAATCTATTAACTATCATTTGCAACTGATAACAAAAATCACCATTTAAATTTTTTGTCTCAAAAATATAGCTTATGACCCTCAATGGAATAAGCGTGTTAGTTTAAACAATATTTATTCATGAGAAAATATGATACATACATATCATTATCTACAAGATGGTTGTTACACAGAATACGTAATACAATGGTATGCATTAAAGTTATGTGTCAAGAACGAGATTTGTTGGAAGGATTCAGCATTAAGCTTTTAGCTTGTATAAGCTTTCTCCTTGGGAAGACTGACGAAGTTTAAAGGTACCTGGAAACACTAAGTAAAATATTGTTTAAACATGAGAAATAGAGAGAGTAAGGAGAGTAATAGAGAGAATAGAAGAATAAAAAGGGACAAGGAACTTAACCCCTTTCCCAACACGTGTAGAAGACGACACTTGAAGAATAGTTTTTGAATAACTAGAAATGTTCAATGTCCGTCTCAAAAGCACAGCCCATGACCCCTCACCGGAACGAGCTCATCGAACTCGTTCAATTGAGGGGTCACTAGCCATGTTCCCGAGACGAAAACTGAAAATATAAAGTGGGTTAAATGGTGATTTTCTTGGATAACACTGACCGTTACATTGGGTAAAGGGTTAACTAGGAAATGGGGAAACAACCTGAATTCAATGTTGGCTATCACAGAAAATTCAATAGGGCAGCCTCAATGAACAAATCGGTAACGGTGGCCCATATGTGTGGCAAATAATACCAAAATGTCTTTGGGCTCACTGTTACGTATTAAAACGTCCACTCACCATGATGAAGTCCTGCACAGCTCTGAAGACAAGAAAGTTTTCATTGTTATTCAAATGTTCGGATCCAAATAAAAGTGTTGAGAGCTCAAAAGTAAATGGCAATGTATTGATTGTGGAATCACGAGCATCGTCATAGATTGGGCAGTGCATAAGAAAGTGCTCAGTATTTTCAAGATCCCCACACTGGCAACGTGGAGATGGTGAGAGATGGTTATCGTATAAGTGGGCGTTGATATTACTGCAATGCAGGCGTAACCTGCAATGATAAATCTGGGCAGCACGAGATTTGGTGCCATAGTAGAAAATTGGTGGTCGCAGGTTCGCACTATTTATAAACGTCTTGAAGTTTATGAGGGAACAATTTTCTCTTACTGAGGGGGGTATTCCATTCCACTGGTCGGTAACTTGCGGGATAAACGAGGACTTATATAAATTGGTGTGGCAAAAAGGAACACGGTGGTTATTTTCCGATCGCAGATTGTGGTTTTGGATGATAGATGAGATAATTGGTGGCACCTTGTTGGAGATATATGGAGGCGTTAATTTATGATACATCTTAAAAAATTGGATAAGCTTGTGCTTTCGGCGTCTTTCTTCCAGTGAATCCCATTGAGTTTCTGTGTAGAGAAGTTCTTTTCTGCAGCTCACAGTGGCGCCAGTGACTATTCTTGCTGCAGCTACTTGTATTTTCTCCAGGTCAGCAGCTTGAGTTGCTGAGCAGTTGTCCCAGACAGAGTCAGCGTATTCTAAAAGAGGTCGGATAAATGCGAAGTATATCTTTTCAAGGTCTTTCCGGTCAAGTGTAAACTTATGGGCCCTGAGCAAGTCAATACGTGTCCAGGCTTTAGCGCACATATCATTGATATGGTCGTTCCATGTACAACCTTTATTCAAAATTACACCCAGATGCTTGTGGCTACACACCTCCGAGATTTGAGTTCCGCTTAAATATATTGGTGGGTGCACTGGAACGTTACTTTTACGTGATATGATCATGGTTTCCGTTTTATGGGGGTTGAACTCAACGAGCCAAGTTTTAGCCCAATGTTCAATTGTGGCTAAATCACGGTTGAGTATGATGGCACCTTGGTCAGGATTCTCAATTATAAGATAAAGGGATGTATCATCTGCAAATAAACGTATGCTGCTAAGTAGGTTTACAGTAATATCGTTGATGTAAATCAGGAATAACAGGGGACCAAGGATAGAACCCTGTGGAACACCAGACGTTATTGGTTTCCAAGGAGATGCCTCAGAGGCTACAAGGACGCGCTGGTACCGATCAGAAAGGTATGATTTTAGGAAACAAAGCAAGTCACCAGATATTCCTATTCTCTCGAGCTTGTGAATAAGACCAACATGCCAAACTTTATCAAATGCCTTACTAACATCACAAAAGACGACCCTTATTTCTTTTCCTTCGTCAAGAGCGTGACAGAATTCATCATAGAGGTCTGTCAGTTGTAGAACCGTAGAGTCACCTGGAGTAAAACCAGACTGAAACTGGCTTAGTATGTTGTTATCACATAAGAAATGCCATAATCGTTTGAAGATACATTTTTCAAGTAGTTTACCAGTACAGCTAAGCAAAGATATTGGCCGATAGTTAGTAACTACATTAGACGGATTATTTTTCAGCACCGGTGTCACATTGGCTTTTTTCCATAAATTTGGAGAGTAACAGTTATCTAATAACCTATTGAAGAGGGCCGTAAGTGGGTCACACAATGAGTCTTTACATTCTTTTAAAAGTCTGGGACTTATTAGATCAGGACCAGACGCCTTCGATACCTTAATACTCTTGATTGCTTCGTACACTTCCTTGCTTTCAAGTGTTATTTTGTCAAACGATTGTAGGGTAGGCAGGGGTGAATCTGGCAAGGATGCATTAGTGTCATCCAATGTCGAAATGGAACAGAAGTAATCATTGAACACTTACGCCTTTTCTAGATTGGTTGAATAGAGTTTGTTGAGGTGACTTATAATCGGGATTCCATGGATATTTTTACAGATAAATGTTTTTAATGTTTTCCACCACACTGACGATGGTGTATCCGGACAACTTAGTTCTGATTGGACTTTTGATATATATGTAGATTTGGCTTTCCTAACAGCTGATACGACTTCATTTCGTTTATGCTTATATCTCGCCCAGTCTTGCAGTTGGCCAGAGCGCTTTGCTCTACGGTATAAACGTGTTCTTTGCCTTATTAATAATCGAATTTGATTATGCATCCATTTAGGCTGGTTAGCCCTAGAGGTTATCAATTTGTTGGGAATAAATTTAGATGCCGTTTCGAGTAATTGATCGGTGAAGGTGGATACTACAGTGTCCAGGCACGAATGAGCAAGCAGTCTTTCCCAGTCTACGTTATTGTATGCAGTGTTCAGACCATCAAAGTTTCCCTCTGCATACAACCATATGCGTCTCTTAAAGTTTTTAGGCTTTTCTTTCTTGAATTCAATGGCAATATAAATTGGACAATGATAGCGAGTCATGTCAGGTACAAGTGGTTCTAGGGCTTCACATTCCAGTACATGTACAGTATTACTAACCGCAAATAGGTCGATCAGAGTTGCAGATGATTCGGTAAAGCATGTTGGTTCTTCCACAAGCTGTCTAAGATTGAAATAATTACTTAGTTCCCGGAAGCAACCATTGGGAGAACCATATTGGTTGTCGTTGAAGTCACCAGTAACAACTATGTCTGAAATTAAGGTATCTTTGGCTTTATCAATAGATGCCGTAATTTTATCCCAAACATCTGAGGGACTACTGGGTGGGCGGTAAAATACTCCTAGCAGCAGTGGCGTACCATGGGTCATGAACAATTCAGCCCAGATGCATTCAATGTCATTCACCTCAAGATCAGTTCTATGCCGAAAGCACAAGCCGTCTTTCACGTAGACGGCAACACCCCCTCCCCTCGACAAACGGTTAAACCGTACAGGTGCTTCTTGAGCTCGTTCCAATAATGTTGAGACAAAAAATTTAAAAAAATTGTAGTTAGTCAAGACATTTGTTTGCAAGTGTCGTCAGCTATCCACGTTATAAAAAGGTTAAAATATTGCGAAAAAAAATAATTTAATTATCAGCGCCAATCAATCAATAAAACATCATTTCATCCTGAGATATCCATCTGAAAAAATCCAGGAAAATATTTTACTGACTTTAACTTAAATCCCTATCGTCTACCCTATTAACACCTTTTTATGAGAACAATACCTGATGGCAAACTGGGGACACCCCGCTTGCAGAACATCTGGAATTAGCTCGTTCCAATGAGGTAGCATAAGCTATGTTTTGGAAGCTAAAAGTTAAAAAAAAATTTCAATGGCGAATCTATGAATGCTCGTACATGACTGTAAACGTAAGGTAAAGAGTTAATTAAAGGGGATGGATCGGATATTTTAGCGAAATTGTCTGTTAAAAGACTTTAACGTCTTCCTTGGTTTTAAAGACACTACATCAAATGAAAATCGTTTTTTATTTTTTTTAAATTCTATATTCAAAGCGAAAGTGTCACAGTGGAGCCTCCAAAAATATGTATAAAACTCCATATTGTTTTTTATATGTTTCGGAGATTCTGGTAAAATTGTCTTAAATGTATGCTCTCTGATGTTGTTAACGGGACCGGTTGTCAGCAAAGGCGTTGGAAGCATCCGAGAGCGAGGAGAGCAGGGGTATCAAAGCGGCACTGGACTAATAATAACTCTTTGGCCAGCCGCTGATTTGTCGCGGTCCTCATAAGAGAAGGCCATCATTCCCCCTGCACCCCACCCCCTCTTCCCCTCCTCTCCTTCCAGCATTCAGATATAAACTGCTTAATAGTGTCCCTCACTTCCTCTTTTTCAATTTCTTCAATAAGCATTCCTACCCTCTCCCTCGTGTCCCCCTTCAGCCATCTATCCTTTGTTTCTTCACCCCACTTCTGCATTATTCTTCCAGTAAATTTTATTCTATGAGGTATATACTGTGGGCATTCCAAGAGAAAATGTTCCAGGGTCTCCACTACTCCAGAGTGGCACATTTGGCATCCCTTTTCCCCATCTCTCCCAATTTTTCCCCGAAGCTCCAGTGATCTTGATCTCAGTTTGAACAGCAGTGACCCTCCAAAGGTGCCATCTAGGTACTTCTCAAAAGCTGGCTTTTCTTTATATTGTAACCCCTGCAGTGATCTTTTCACGCTAACCCCTGCTCGCCAGTTTCGATTGCAATCTTCCATGACTCTCTCTTTGACAAACCTTTTGCCTTCTTTCATTCCTACTTCTATGTTTGTGACCTCTATAGAGTAATTGTCCATTAGTTCCCTCACATGTTTTGACCATCCCGTTTCTATATTAGAATTCCAAATGGTATCGAGCATTAATTTGCACCACCGGTTGTCAGGCAGGTTTCTCAAGTAGTTAAAGTAACACAGTTTTCCCAAATCTACCCTGTCCTTGATTTTCATCCACCCAAGCTCCCCCCTTACTGCTTCCAAAGCTGCAGCATTACTCGACCCTGTTATCCATCTGCCGGCATCATTCTGAGTACTTTCCAACTTCTTAATAACGGTTTGGTTTAATGGAATCACGTCCGTGCCATACGTTATACTTGGTAAACCCACCCTCTCCCACAGTGTTTTCCCCACAAAGACCTGATTGAAACTATTTTTCCCTAAAAGTTTTAGTTGGTTCAGAATTCTTTTCCCCTTCAGAATCAGTTTGGCTGAGTAATTTCTGTACACCCCTCTTCCCGTTATATTTATGCTTACCCCTAGATACTCATACTCTCCCGTTTCTCCTACAGTGATTTGTTTGCTTTCCCCTTCGGGGATTGAGAACTCCCCCACTCTCCATCTCTTCGTCATATCTACCTTGCGTCCAACGGGTATTACCTTGCTTTTATTTTCATTTAGTTCGAGCCGTCAAGTGTTCCCATATCTACCAACAATTTCCAGCAGTTTCTCTAGCCCCTGTTCAGTTCTAGACATTAACACCATGTCGTCCGCAAAGAATAAGCCTGGTATTTATGTCTCCAACATTTACCCCCTCCGCACTCTGAATTAGTTCGTCCCCTAAATCTTTAACATACAATGCAAACAAAATCGGTGAAAAGATACACCCCTGCTTGAGGCCTATATCCATAGGGACTCGTTTTGTAGTGATACTCCCTAGACTGAGTTGGCTTTGCACATCTGTATACAGTGCTTTCATGATTCCCACAAAGTCACCCCCCCCCCCCCCCCAGTCCGATGCCCTCGAGCTATCGCCACATACCTTCCTTCCACACTCGGTCGTACGCTTTTTTCACATCTAGAAATGCCAGAAACACCTTTTTCTTTTCAGCCTTTGTTGATTCTATCAGTTGGGTGAGTGTAAATAGGTGATCAGTGACTCTTCGTCCTTTCCTGAAACCATTTTGAATTTCTCCTAAAAAATCTTTCTCTTCAATAACTTCCTCTAGTCTACCGTATATGACCTTACAGAATACTTTTCCGATGTTACTAATTACTGATATCCCCCTATAGTTATCTAGAACTTCCTTATCCCCCTTTTTGTGTATGAACGACACCTTACTTTCCCTCCACTCTCTGGGGACCTCTTGCTTTCGCAGAGCCAGGTTGAAAAGGTTTGTCAGGACTTCAATAAGTGCCTCCCCTCCATTTTTGAGGAATTCGTTCGGAATTTCATCAGTCCCTCCCGCTTTACCATTTTTTAATTTCGAGACCACGTTCCGCACTTCTTCTGCCGTTATTTCGCTACATACACGATTGGATAGGTTCTCCTCCACCAGTGTATTTCTTTTTGGTGGGGACCCACTGCCCCATCGCCTATCGTTTATCTTTTCCCAGTGCTTGACTAACTCTGAAGAGATACGGCCTTTATCTTCTGTACTTTCCCCATCCACTTTGATACTCTGCACACTACCGTTCCCCCGTTTATTTATCCAGTTCCAAAATACGTTTGAGCTCGAACCCCCCGTTTTCTTTATTGTTCTGGCAAGACTGCAATTGCGCTCCTTCCTATTATTATTCTTTATCTCATTCACCTTTCTCCGTGCCAGTTCATATTCTCCTTTCATTAGTCTCGTGTCATTGTTATCCACTCCTTTAAGCTTCCTACTTCTTCTGTAAGCAGCGCATTTTACCTTCCTTTCTTTTATAGCCTTTTTCAGTCCCTCGTTAACCCTGTATCCAAGCTCTCTCGTTGGGACCATCACCCTTCCTATACAATCCTTCCCTGCCTCTGTTAGGCTATTTACTATGCCATCTGAAATACTCTGGACATTTGCATCCCTAGGTATACATTCAAGATTTGGTTTTAGTTTTTCCCGAAACTGCTTCCAGTCGGCTCCTTGTTTTAGTCCCCAAACTTCCTTGAAGGTATTTCTGTCTCTATTCGTCTTTTTGCCCATAATCTTAACTGTTATCAGGTTGTGATCACTACCCAAGTCATTTTTTCCCTCGTCATCTATTTCTACATCTATAACCTCCCTCCATACGCTAATGTCAGTGAGTATATAATCAATTATTGTTTTCTTATCGTTCCTCTCCCAGGTCCATTTACCCTTACATTTCGCATCCCTGTTCAGGATCTTTAAACCAAGCTCTTTTGATAGGTCCAACATCTTCCTCCCATTCGTGTTAATTTTTCTATCACCTCCCTGTATGCCCTCCTCCTTATCCCCGATGTGCCCATTGAAGTCCCCCATTAGGACAATACTGAACCCTCTGCTTCCAAGCTCTGTGATATTCGATCTAAGAGTTGTATATATTGAATCATTCCACTCGGGCTTACTTCCCTCCACTGCTAAGTATACAACACCAACGGCAACACTCCTGCTTCCAAACTTGATTTTTGTCCAGACTATTTCGTTGGATACTGGAATCTGAGTCCTTGCTTCTGTGAGATCTGTAATCAATGAAGGCTGTAATTCCTCTTTAGCGTAGATGCCAACACCCCCACCCCGTTTCTGACCCTCAGTTCGCCCAGCTCCTATCCACACGCAACCCTTCATCTGATCAACCCGCTCATCCCGTCGTATCCACGTCTCACTTAGACCCATTATATCGAAGTCTCCTTCGTCCATCATTGTTGATATTTCGCTTACTTTCTTGTGCAGACCCTGGATGTTGCAGTACCCAAACTTAATGAATCTTTGTTTTTTTTTTGTCATCACTGGCACATTATTATAACCCTGGTATGTCCCTGTATTGTGCATGTTTGTTGCTCTTCCTATGTTCCCAGCATTTGTGCCCCTCTGGGTTATCGGCTGTGGTCCCCTACCCCCCTTTTCTCCAAAAAAGGCCCAGTCACCTGTAAAATTTTTTGGCCCAACAGGTCTGTACCCATCCTACTTAAATGCAATCCGTCTAGCCCATACAACTCTCCTTGTCCCAAGAATGAATCCCAGTGGTCAATGAAATGTATTCCCAAGTCTTTGCAGTGCTCTTCCAGCTCCTCGTTTAGTGCCATAATCCGCGAGTTCCTCTCATTCCCACCACCCATAACGGGGAGCACCCCTGAAACGATGGTCCGAGCATTCCTGCTAAGTAGCTTACTAATTAGGTCCTTGTATGTGTCCACCAAACGAACTGATTTCCTCTCCCTGATGTTATTGGACCCCACATGTAATACCACTACCGGATCAGGCCCCGACCCAGCTACAATACCGTCCACTCTATCCCTCAGGTCCTCCACTTTAGCCCCCGGAAAGCACAGAACTGTTCTATTTTTACTGTCCGGACCACAGACAACCTTGTCGACCCCCCGAACTATGCTACTTCCCGCAACCACCAACTTACTTTTGGCCCTCGCCCTATTTATCTCCTCTAGTCTCTTATTGTTTACAGCGTCCTCTTCCTCTCCAACAGCCCCACTCGGAATCAATATCGGTATCGGTATCTTTGACCTAGGATTACTCCTATCCTTGTCCCTCCATCTCTTTCCAGGCCCTGAACTAATTAGGAATTAGCTCGTTCCAATGAGGTAGCATAAGCTATGTTTTGGAAGCTAAAAGTTAAAAAAAAATTTCAATGGCGAATCTATGAATGCTCGTACATGACTGTAAACGTAAGGTAAAGAGTTAATTAAAGGGGATGGATCGGATATTTTAGCGAAATTGTCTGTTAAAAGACTTTAACGTCTTCCTTGGTTTTAAAGACACTACATCAAATGAAAATCGTTTTTTATTTTTTTTAAATTCTATATTCAAAGCGAAAGTGTCACAGTGGAGCCTCCAAAAATATGTATAAAACTCCATATTGTTTTTTATATGTTTCGGAGATTCTGGTAAAATTGTCTTAAATGTATGCTCTCTGATGTTGTTAACGGGACCGGTTGTCAGCAAAGGCGTTGGAAGCATCCGAGAGCGAGGAGAGCAGGGGTATCAAAGCGGCACTGGACTGAGAGTATGAGTTAGATTGGGAGTTTGACAAGTATCATATCTTGTAATGAGTGACACTCAAGAGTATTGATATTTGCTGATCATGCTGTAGATGGTATGTTGTCCCACTCAAATAACGGCCAAAACAGGCCAGCGCTATTCTCAAAAATCGCCAATTAATTTTCAAAATATTTTCATTTTTTGTCTCAAAAACATAGGTTATGACCCCTCGTTGGAACGAGCTCGTCGAGCTCGTTCCAACGAGGGGTCATAACCTGTGTTTTTGAGACTAAAAATGAAAAAATTTAGATATTCAAGAATTTTTTTTGCAAGTGTCGTCTGCTTTTCATGTTAGGTCACCCCGTCGATTGCACAGCTTCTTTGTTTGGTTATTATCAACCAAACTCTGTCATTATATCCGATACATCCCCCATTGGCAGTTCTCGGAATATAAAGCGTTTCCACTAGTGTACTTGTGTTGAAAAAGGGGTATCCAGTGGATCCATTGCCACCCCCTTGGGCTCGGAGCAAGGGGGCTGCCCCCCCCCCCCCCCCGATGGTCATAGAAATAATCACTCACCGTATACGGAAAAGTTAGGTGGCCTTGGTAACATCGCCGTATTTTTTATGCAGCTGTCGCTCTCTCTCTCTCTCTCTCTCCTCTCCTCGCTGACCCCTCTCTCTTACGTAAAGACAAAAGATAAACAACATAAACATTTTTAACCCTTTACCCAACGTAACGGCCAAAACCGGCCAGCGCTATTCACAAAAATCGCCAATTAATTTTTATTATTTTTTCATTTTTTGTCTCAAAAACATAGGTTGTGAACCCTCTTTGGAACGAGCTCTTTGAGCTCGTTCCAAAGAGGGGTCACAACCTATGTTTTTGAGACAAAAAATGAAAAAAAATAGCTATTCAAGAATTTTGTTTGCAAGTGTCGTCTGCTTTTCATGTTGGGTAAAGGGTTAAATACAATAAGATCTTGGGAGCCCAGGAACCTCTGTATTTACTTGCCGTTTCCCGCTCTATTAGAGCTTTTGCAGTTAGGAATTTTCAGTTGAGAGGATTCGTTCGACCTGTGTGCTTTTCTTAACTTGAAATTGAGGTGACCCTTTTCACTCCTTTTCCAGATAATAATGTTTTGGTATCACTTCCATTCGATTCCAATCATGTATGAAGTGCAGAACAATATTTTGTGAGCAGAAGCACCGAAACATGGTGTGGAAATTGACCACTCATTTTCAAGGGATTTGGTGAGTATTTCATTTCATTATTTGGCCTTTGAGTTTTCATGCTGACAGCGCTGAAATATGCAGGGGTGTTATTTTTCAGTATTTAATATTCTGTGAATCTGCATGGAGAGGATATTCCCAGCTAAATGGATGTCTCTAGTTTCAGGTTTTGCCAAATTTAATAAATTATTCTGGCATTCTTGGGTTCTCGTCATATTGGCATAGCACGCACCAAGTTGTGAGTTAACCCTTTACCTAACATGAAAAGCAGACGACACTTGCAAAATAAAATTCGTGAATAACTAATTTTTTGTCTCAAAAAGATAGGTTATGACCCCTCGTTGGAACGAGCTAGTTCCAGCGAGGGGTCATAACCTATCTTTTTGAGACAGAAAATGAAAAAATAATGAAATTTAATTGGAGATTTTTGAGAATAGCACTAGCCGGTTTTGGGCGCTACGTTGGGTAAAGGGTTAAATGTTTGGTGGGGGCTCAACGCCGTAAACTGAGTGTGCTTTAGCCCTACCGCTTTTGCGACAACGATGGGCATCTAAAATTGGTATGTTTAAATTAATAAACAGTTCGATTTACATTTCACGAACAAACACTGCCTAAAACACCACGCGTGTGTGTAACCATTGCTGTATCCACAGGAGACAAGTCTTGAAGGCATCTCCAAGGTTAAGATAAATGACTTAGAATATCTGAGAGATGTGATCTGACACAAGACTATGCCTGTTTGACGTTCTATGGAGACAGGTCTATCATTATTTTCGTTTAAAAAGATTAATGGTATCAATTCCCAAATTGATTTTCCCGTTCCAATCGCTCAACCAATCTAGATCCATGTTTAATTTCTCTCCAGCGTGAATTTCCATGACGGCGCCTAGATCAAAGAGCATCTTTGAGCCTCCAAATTAATGCCGGGGGCACCTGGCAAATTCCAGTCCTTAAAACATCAAACAAAACGAACTTTTCACACCTGGCAGACGTATCGCATGTAGAGAGGCGAGAAAAGTTTTGTTTAATTTGTGAATTTCCACGACAATGTCAAGAACAAAGAGCATCTTGGAGTCCAACTTAATGTCGAAGATATTTGGCGAATTTCAAGCATAATACAAAACGAACTTTCTGCATCACCTCGCTTCATGCTCAACGGAGTCGAGCGAGGTAAAAGACGTTATTTTTAATAAAGGATTCGTGTTGAAATATCTTCAGGTGGCCTGAGAATTAAGAATATATAATCAGTTGATATAGTACGTGGACTGGTCATTTTCCACGGGTGGGCAACATTTCCACGACCGCAATAATATGAGATTACAAACACTTATTACAGGAATAATCACCAAACAATTTAATTAATAAAGCACCTTGTAAAACCCGGTGCTTCATTAATTAAAATTTTGCTCATGATGATTTTTATTATACCCGGTAAACGCATGCGTGGACGTCACTGCCCATACATGTACGTGGATTTCGACCAGTCCACGGCGGCTGTACTATACTATTCAAAAAAAAAAAATAGGGGATATCCAAACTGATGTTGATATTTTCGGAAAATGGTATTGGATACGCGTGATTGGACGCATCAATGTGTTACCAAGTTTAGTGTGGATCATGAATGTCACCGGCCCACGAAAACTTTGTGCAGGTTTTTCGCTCGAGCGCCGTGTTAATGTCTGTGGGGTACGTTTTGAAATTTTCATTTGTACTGGACGGGCTTTTTCGGAGGTTTCAACATTCTCTTCTTGGTATAATCTCGTTCATCAATAGTTTCTGGTCGAAACGTAACTTTTGAGGTATGCGAAGACTGACACGTAACGAACGTTTACGTGCCGTTGGCATGTTGGAAGCTGGCAACAGACAGACTGCGGGGGCTCAAATTCTCAACTTTACCCAATCGGTGATTAGCAGGTTGTTGTCACGCTACCGTCAGAAAGGCAATGTTGATGACAGATGTCGGTCAGGTCGTCCAAGAGAGACAACTGCTAGCCAGGATAGTTTCATCCGAACCACAACATTATGTAACCGCCATCAAAGTCCCTCGGAAATTGGACAGGAGCTGCAGCGAGCGACAGATGTGCGAGTCAGTGGTCAGAATATCCAAAATCACCTACATACCTGGAATTTGTACGCACGACGACCTCGAATAATTCCACGTTTGACTGAACGTCACATCGCAGCAAGGCTTAATTAGTGTGGAGCACGACAGCGCTGGGACAATCGTCGGTGAAGCAACGTCATGTTTTCCGATGAATCAAGGTTCACTCTCGACTTCCAAGGCAAACGAAACAGAGTGTGGCGGCGGCGGCGGTACGAACGATACCACGACGTAACCGTTAGGCAGCTCGATCGTTTTGGTGGTGGATCGGTTATGGTATGGGGAGGCATAACCATGACAAACAGAACAGCATTACATGTCATCCAAGGGCGTGTCACTGGGCAGTACTATATACCGTGACAACATCTTAGCAGTCCGTGTGGTGCCATTTGCGCGACGTCACGGCCGTCGATTCATTTTCCAAGATGACAATGCAATAGCACACATGGCCCGTGTCGCTACAGAGTTCCTCCAGGAGCAGAACATCACTACGCTGCCTTGGCCGGCACTAAGTCCAGACCTTTCACCAATCGAGCACGTCTGGGATATGCTTGCAGGCGCCTATGCCAACGCCAACAGCCCCCTACCAATGTCCAGGTATTCACCGCTGTACTGCAGGAAGAATGGAATAACATCAGTCAAGGTGATATTTTGGCGTTTGGTGAGGAGTATGCCACGTCGGATCCGCCCTTGTCTCGCGAACCGAGGAGGATTTACAAGGTATCGAGGTCTAGGACTGAATGTGGTAAATTCTCTGACTGACCGTCCATGTCTTATACAACTCAGTGCGTAGAATGAGCGCTTGTCAGACACCCAACTATCGCTGAAATCATTCACCAAATGCCACAGTGCAATGCCTCAACTGTCTTTTTGATGAAAATATAAATACATTTCTCCATATATCTAAATTTATCAAATATCCCATACTTTTTTGAATAGTATATATGGGTTGCTATGTCCTCATTACAAACTTCAACGGACGAGCGAAGTTTACATACTGTGGTGGTATGACCTGACAGAGCGCACCACACTAACAAATTAACTTAAAGCCTCACAGTCTAATTCTGTAGTTATATATGTTGAGCCCATTTTTCGGCAAAGTATGCACTCCTAGGATATCTAGCGCCTTCTACGCATTTCATTTCTAACGATTCTAAAATGCTTATCCTGCGCCCGCCCACAATTCGTAGAATATTTTAAATTCCTGTCTATAGCATTTCCATCATCTTCAGTTTTTATCTTTCATTTCTTGTTTTTTTATTAAAATTTATCATAATATGATATATATTTTTACTGTCAGGCGTGTATAGAGGCGGCGGAAGCTCCAAAAAGTGTGTGTGTGGGGGGGGGGGGGGGGGTCACACCTTTCTGGGTACCGCAAGGGTGTATGATGGAATATAATTTTTCTTCATGGGGGGGGGGGGGGGGGAGAAGTGTGTCAATGGTGGTGGGGCGGTGTATTCATGCAAAATATATAAATTTATATACGCTACTCCTCACCCTTGAACCCATTCTATTTAAGACACTAACCTCAGCGTATTTATTTTGTTTTGTTTTTACTTAACCCTTAGAACCCTGGTGGTATCTTCCATATCAATTCAATGGCAGCAATTGAATTAGGTCATATTCATTATCTATAGGCAAACCAATTAATATTTTTAATATTTTCAACGTGCAGCCTCAGGACTGATTGATCTTCCCCACACATTCACTTATCAGCTATCATACTTAATGAATTTATAAAGTATCATGTTCATGGGCCGGAAAAGCGGCCTCTTGGGTTAAAAGAGCTAATCATAACTTTGATACTGTCCTTTGAAATATTACTCTCCATTTAGAGCTTTCTATTTTTATTCAGTAAAATCTTGAAAATCAATGTGGTCATATCTGTATAGGTGATATGTACTGGCCATAGGGGTTGTGTATGTTATGTCGGAAAATGCCATTCGGCTACCTATACACACTAAAAACTAAAGTGTTAAAACTGACACTTTCAAGGTGTTAAACCCATTCTAACTCTTAGGGTTTGATTTTAACACTCAAAGTGCAATGCTTTAAGCACTTAGACATTACAATCGTCAGACATCTGAAACTTGAATGGATGGCACTTCCCATGTGTCTAGCATTGGTGTTTCTTCCACAATCATCCATAATTTGATTTGCGCTTGGTGGGTACATAATTAAAAGGACACAACGCAGATGACGCGGATCAGGCTCGAGAGTTCGAGCCTGATCCGCGCCATCTGCGTTGTTTCCTTTTAAGTGTCGCGACATTACACTTGTCAAGTGGTATTATTGTAACATCTGTCAAGTTCTGGGATATCTACACTTGAACAAAGTGCTAGTTCAGCACTTAGTAAGTGTTAAATACAGCACTTCAAGTGTAGTTTTTAACACTTTAGTTTTTAGCGTGTAATTGGTGCAAAAAGTGTGGGCGTGGGGGCACGTGCCCCTGTGCCCCCCCCCCCCCCCCGGCGCCGCCGCCCCAGAGCGTGTGCATGATATGTAGGGAAACATAACTTGTTTGAACTCGTATGTAAAGGTGAACGAATCTGGCTGCTCTGGGGACAAAAGTTTAACTGAATTCAACGCATGAGTATTGAGGCGACCAAATTCTTACACAGAACAGTTTCCACACTGTAATCAAATATAAAGTAAAATTTGAATTCCCTGTTCTCATTATGTTTTAAAATATCCAAAAATAAAACCAAGATTGAGATCTCGTGAGACTTGCGGGTATCTTGTACCGTTTGACATTTTCCACGAATTATTACTTAATCGTTTTATTGATAATGGAAGATGGAGAAGAATTACCTATGGGTATAGTATTGCACTGAGCTAATATTCGTGCGTAGTTAGTGCAGTTCAAATTTTATTTATGTATTAATATCACCACTTAGGCAGTTACACATTGGGCTGGCCGCGATCAAATTGAAAATAACGCATTTTTTTTCCAAATTTGACTGAATGGTGTAAGTGAGTAGTAATGGATGCCACTTGGGCGGACTAATTTAATACTGAATTTCCCATGGACATTTGTTCGCCAGAGAAAATTCACGATCGTGTGTACTTGGGCCAACTGATTTAACCCTTTACCTAACTTGAAAAGCAGACGACACTTGCAAAAAAAATTCTTGAATTACTAATTTTTTCATTTTTTGTCTCAAAAACATAGGTTATGACCCCTCGTTGGAACGAGCTCGACGAGCTCGTTCCAACGAGGGATCATAACCTATGTTTTTGAGACAAAAAATGAAAAAAATAGTGAAAATTAATTGGCGATTTTTGAGAATAGCGCTGGCCGGTTTTGGCCGTTACGTTGGGTAAAGGGTTAACACTGAAAATTCACACAGAGTTATGAATTTTTTGAAAAAATTGTGTCGTGTGTACTCTGGCGAACTGATTTAACGCAGAAAATTCCCATAGACATTTTTTCGCCAGAGTGCCATCGCCCGATGACACTCTGGCGAAAAAATGTCTATGTGAATTTTCAGTATTAAATAAGTTCGCCCCAGTACACACGATCGTGAATTTTCTCTCTCGAACAAATGTCTATGGGAAATTCAGTTTTAAATTAGTTCGTCCAAGTGTCATCCCTTACTACCTAAGTAACTTGGGCAATGTTGTCGAACACAGAAAATACTGATTGAACTGGACCCAATATCCAGTGTCAGAATTATGATCACCGGTTTCATGTGTCAGTTTGCACTTTGGTCTAAATGTTGTGCATCCCTATTCGTTCAGAACAAGGCACTAATTCCTGGAGTTGGCCGGTGTGGAAATTTCAGTTTCGCAGGAAGCTCGGAGCCGGGATGTGAGTGGAGGAGGGTGCAAGGCTACAGCCCTCTCACGTTTTTGACCAACAATGTTCAAAATATTTGAAAATAGTAAACGACTGAGTCTTGACAACGCTCACATTATTATCATAGCTCATGTGTTTACGCACTTAATTGATTGTAATGCCAATTGTCATCCTAAATACCAACGAACTAACTTTTCTAATTGGCAATTATCCGAGTTAGTGTCGGCCCAGGAGTTATAGCGTGTCAGACTACTCGATATAAGCCTATTTTTAGGGGTTTAACGACACTTTCTACAGCCGGAGTCACTTCGTGTCGGTCAATTTTTGCGGGTGGAGGAAGGCGGAGTACTCGCAGAGAACCACCGAACAGCGACGAGCAACTCTTAAACACCCCAACGTACTAACTCCACACAAGCCGGGTTACTATTGGTTGAAGAAAAGTGCAAGACAAGACTAAAGCCCTAAAATCGCCCAGATCGCTCCACGGGTCACAATATTATACAGGATCCCAGAATTCCCACTTACATTCTATTAACCCCCACAAACACACACACACACTTTGAAAGTCGCTCCGCTGTCCCCTCTTCGCTAGCGGTATCGACATCGGTACTTTCTGTAGATTTTTCTCTTCTTAAGAAACCCGGAAGGAACGGTATGCTGTATCTGGCCACGCATGGCTGTATCCATCGAAGCGGATGCTATAACCAGAGTAGTACCTGATCTCACCTCTTTCCGTTTCAGGTTGAAAGATTCAGAGATCGATTTTGTCATATGCAGGCATTCTCTTTTGTGATAATGTTGCAGTCTCCTACATGGATCACTACGTCTCATATCTAGGTGAAAACTCCTGTTCTCTCAGTGGTCTTGCATTCTGTTATAAATGGCCAGAGTTTTACACACCACGAACAGAACACGCACTGACAAAAACAATAATGATTGAATGGTTAATTGTCTTCATTTTTTACCCCTAAAACATAGCTTATGATCTCCTATTGGAACGAACTCTTCTCAGCGATCCATCAGGATTTTCAGGAAATAACATGACAACCTGATAAAAAATAAACTGTCGATTCTTGTAAATTTCACTTGGTGGTTACTCCGGTTGTATTTGATGCATGGTTAACACACTTTTCCCCACCCACTTCTGTTCGCTCCAGACATAATGTTTTGCCAGAAGAACGAGACAATGCTGTCATTTAAACAATAACATGATTTTGGAGGGCATTATGGTTCGTGAGCGGCCCTGCATCGATGTTGAACAGCCCGAGGGTTTATTAAAGGCCCGAGACGATGTCGAGGGCCGTTAATAAGCCCAAGGGCTGTTCAACATCGATGCAGGGCCGCTCACGAACCATTATGCCCGACAACAATCATGTTATTACTATTATTACCACTACGTAATTTGTAATTTTACACATTTCCAAAATGATATCCCAGTAATCAAAAGACACAAAATTTAATAAAACAGAAACATTTTATTTGGGACCACGTAACTCAAAGAATGTTTTGAAAATGTTTTGATGATGTAGTGGTAATAATATAATATAATACTTACCTGGGTTCGCGCGATAATGCTGAATGCATGAACTCCAAGATGATGAGGGGTTTTTACATTGTAGAAACTGATTACATCGAGACGATGAGAGAGTTTAAAAAAATTCCGTCTTCCACTTCCAGCGAGGGAGGTAATGCACGCAATAAAGATGACGAATCAGTTGCCATGGAAAATGGCTACAACTGACAACATGGCCACGTGTCATTTGTTTCTGTTGCTGTCGATCAACAAGACGGCAACATGGCGAAAGCATCAACTTTTCCTTGCGAGTTCTCGCCTCATCTTTAAATTTTCAATTCTAAAAGCTGTCACGTGACAAGAGGGCCGATAATGAATTTTGTTTTCCATTAGCGGCCCTCCTATCACGTGACTACCGAGCAATAGAGGATATGATTGCTCGTTAAATCGACATTAATGCAGTAGGAAACGCCCTGCAAAGTGGTAATAATTTAGTTTACTAGTTGACGCGAGTTTATTCCTCTACAATCTAAATGAGTAAAAATATTTTCATATATTACCGGGCCATCAAAGTCGTCTTGCAATCTGAATAGATTGTTATCCTGTCCTGACATCGAACTTTTGGGAATCACTCGAAATAAAGGTGGGGAAGGTGTGGCTAAAAAATGCTAATTGAAATAACTCGCATTCATCCCTGACATGACTCATCATGACATTCGACCTTCGATAAAGTTATCTCCCTTGAAATTATTAGGCGCGAAAGGAAAGTCCAATTAAGAAGCAAGAAATTGAGAAAGCAACCATGACATCAGTAGAAAATAAAGAAAAGTTTTCATTTTATTATTATTAATAAACGAAAACAACAGACAGCTCTTAGAGCTGCCTGTTGTTTTCGTTTATTAAAAATAACAAAAGGAAAACTTTGTTTTTTATGACAAGCAAATTAGAGGTAACTAGTTCACAGATAATATATTTATTTACTTACTTATTTATTGGTGTTTAAGGTCATATACTTATGCACAATGGTTAATCGTGACCGTGACAGTTTTACGGGTGGAGGAAGCCGGTGTACCCTGAGAGAACCACCAAGCATCGACGAGCAACTGTCATCTCCTCAACATTCTAACTCAAGCAGGGTTACTGCGGTTGAAGACATGTGCACCATTGATGTGCAGTACGCCTTAGTACACGGCGTCATCGTGCCCCCATGTAGGCAACCGGGATAAAGTGCCTTGCCCATGGACACAACGCGGATCGTCCCAACCCAAACGGGATTCGAACTCGGGACCTCTAGCATAGAAGTCCAACAGTCTACCACTGAGCCACCACTCCCCCCTCCCCCCTCACGATCGTCAATAAGAATTTCTATCAGTATTTTCACCTACCACACTAATGATTCCACGCTGGCTCTTTATTTAGTCTATTTGTACAGTAATTTGCACGTTTTTATTCTTCCCAGTGAAATTGTTTTTCAGCAAATATCACCTCATAAACTCAGGGATGTGGCTAGAGGGTTTCAGCTGGGGGGGGGGGGGGGGGGGGGGGCACCGGTGTAAATTCCAACTGTGAGTGGTTTCGATAGGTGATTGCACTGCAGCGCTGGGTGATATCTTTTAACCCTTTACCCAACGAATCGCCCACATCCGCCCGCGTAATATGCAAATACAGCTGCTGACAAAATATTATTTTTCGAAAAATTTCAACAAAACCATATCATGTGACCCCTCTTTGGAACGAGCTCGTTCCAAAGAGGGGTCACATGATATGGTTTTGTTGAAATTATTTTAAAAAATTAAAAAAAATGATATTTAAAAATAATTAATTTTGAAATCGTCTGCGTTGGGTAAAGGGTTATGAACCCTTCTGAAAATTATCACTAGTCCTGAAACGGAAAAAGCATCATTTATAATGTGTCTGGGTCAGAAAATTTACCGGATTGATGTCAGAGTCGAAATTTTGAGGCCATGTCAATTTTAGAGTAGGACATTTGAAACTGAAGTTTCCAGTTGGAAATAAAAGATAAAAATTTCTCATCATTAGTTGGAATTTTAATATTTTTCATGAACAATGTTAATTTATTGAATTTCCAACTATTTGATTTTTGACCTTGGAAGCCCCCCCCCCCCCCCCCCCCCCCACCCCCTGTCGCCACATCCCTGCATAGACTTTTATATTAACGGAAAGGACAATGTCTGTTTTGTATTCCACTATTCGCTCACTGTTGATATCACGAACAGAAATATAAATTGCAGAATATCAAAGATGGTGAAAACGCCGTTTTCTTATTAGTAGTATGTCATGTACCCGGAGGACCCTTTTTTGGTTGATCTCATGGATGATCTCATGTGACGTCATAGTCACGTGACCCCAGTGGCGCCATGTTTGGTAGTCATGGTAACCCGCGTGAGCGGGTTTCTATGGTAGCACGTCATTGCTATGTTACCCAATTTCTCTGCAATGGGACGGGGTATATTCGGAGGGTATGTTCGATTGAACAGGGGTAATTTCTGGAACGACTTCCCTGGATAATTACCACAAACAACCCGACAATCCCTCCAAATCACCAAAATCCACCCAACTTTTACTATTTCGAATTCTTTCAGAATTCTCTGCTTCCATCTATATATGTAATAGTTTTCGTCTATCTGACAATGTTCTTTTGTTCTAGAGTATACTCCAGTAGCGTAGAAAAGCCTATCAACTGGAAAAGTTTACCTTATTATTACTATATTTAGCAATTTCTGGTCTATTCTTGTTAGTTCTGACCCTATTCCAAGTCACAAATGGAATGCTTTAACGCGCCGAAAGCGCGCAGGGACGGTATGAGGAATAAGCCCCTTTCGACCCTCGTTGGCTGTATAATTTTGTCGTGTCAGAGCGTGGTAGAGGAGGGAAAGAGTAAAGGTGTTCAGCGGCGTCTGTGTCTCCTGCGGTTTTTCTTGGTGGGAGGAGGATGTGTTGGAGAGATAGATGTTGGTAGCGTTGTTGGATCTGGAGGATTAGTAGGTTCCTTGGTAGTGAAAAGCCTATCAACTGGAACAGTTTACCTTATTATTACTATATTTAGCAATTTCTGGTCTATTCTTGTTAGTTCTGACCCTATTCCAAGTCACGAATGGAATGGTTTAACGCGCCGAAGGCGCGCAGGGACGGTATGAGGAACAAGCCCCTTTCGACCCTCGTTGGCTGTATAATTTTGTCGTGTCAGAGCGTGGTAGAGGAGGGAAAGAGTAAAGGTGTTCAGCGGCGTCTGTGTCTCCTGCGGTTTTTCTTGGTGGGAGGAGGATGTGTTGGAGAGATAGATGTTGGTGACGTTGTTGGATCTGGAGGATTAGTAAGTTCCTTGGTAGTGAATGGCCTGATCTTAGCTGCTGTTTCTTCTTGAGATTTCCTGGAGATTTCTAAATATATTGTGAGGATTGTCCTGACTGAGTGTGCTGGGCACTTTCTGGATATATAGAAGCTATATTCCTCTTGGGCTTTGGCTCGGATGTTGTCGTCCTCGATCTCCTCCCCAAGGAACGCCTCCGCGGACTCCGGGAAGCTCTCCTCCTGGTCGGACTCCTGGTCCAAAGAAGCTGGAGAAGCAAGAGCTGGTGGGGTGAAAGGTGCGTCATCTGAGACAGCTTCCTGCACCGTTGACAGAGCATCCTCCTCCATCTCCTCTTCAGATGAAGAGTTTGATGACCTGGAGAATGAACTGTCGCCTGACGACACACAGTCCTCCGGACCCTCCTCCTGGAAGGGGGGTACCGGGCTGGACAAGGGTTGTTCAGTGGTGGCAAGGGTTACCCTTTTGACGCCCTCACTTGCCTCCTTCTCTTCCTTTTCCTTCTTCTTCTTCTCCAAGAACTCCGTCATTCGGAGGGCATCTCGTCGTCTGGCGGAGGGTTCCTTCTTTCTCGTCCTCTTCTTCTTGGTGGCTGTGCTACTCCGGCGGCCTTCACCCTGCTTATCCGTGTCACTAGGAGGGTGACCAGTGTGAGGGGAAATCCCCTCACGAAAGGTGCTACACCTCTCCGAGGACGACGGTTCAGATTCTCTGTCACAATCCACTGTCAGGTGAATTTTACCCTTGAGCACCTGGATACTCCAGGTGGTTGCAAGGGTAGCCTTCAATCTGACGAGTGCGACTTGGATTACAAGTGGGAGCTCCATTGTCAAGTATGATCCCTCTTTCCGTCGGTCACCCATCTTTTGACCTGAGAGTGAGAGAGAACAGGCGGCACCAGGACTGTCAATAGACATGAACAAAAAGAATATTTAACATCACTTTCGTTAGTAAAAGACCTCAGTACTAAGGCAAAACTGAATCATTCTCTCGACCGACAGATATGTAATAATAATAGCCATCTAGGAGCTAAAGTAGTTATTGGGGTAAGAATCACATCGTATCGGATTGAGCGTCATGTAGTTCATAATGGGGGGTAGAATTTTTCGATAATTTATGTAAAAACACGGAATCCATATTTTACGGACTCGGCTAGGAAACTCAATTACGGAGTGCTTACATGCTTATATGTATACAGGGGAAATCTGATTGAAGATTTTGAAGGCTTGAGCGAAGGTATAGCTAGGAAGTAGTGATACAAGTCAATATTAATGGATGGTAGTTTAGTCAATAGTACTGGTACAAGGCCGCAATGGAACAAAACTGTTGTACAAGCTAATAATAGGACAGATAGACCATAGACCAGTAGGGGCCTTGGAGCTTTGGCGACAAGATGGAAACAGAATCCCATTTGTGGAATCCCTTTTTTGGAATCCCATTTGTGGAATCCCTTTTTAGGAATCTCATTTGTGGAATCCATTTTTCCTGAAACGAGGATAAGAGTCGTAGTAAATTAGACCTCATTGAGGGATTTTTAATACGACGCTTATCCTCATTTCAGAAAAAGGGGTGCCGAAGGCCATATGTTTTCCAAAAACGGGTGCCGAAATTGAGGTGCCTTCTGGAGAATCCCTTTTTGTCAAATGAGGATAAGAGTCGTAGTACATTAGACCTCATTGAAGGATTTTTAATACGACTCTTATCCTCATTTCAGAAAAAAGGGGTGCCGAAGGCCATATGTTTTTCAAAAAAGGGGTGCCGAAATTGGGGTGCCCAGGGAGATTGCCATTGGATATAGGCTTTTATCATACAGAAAAGAGATAACTCTGCATACAGATTATGGGAAATCAAGCAATCTGATTGGTTATAAATGATCTATATAAATGAAACAACAAGAGTACTTGGAATAGGGTCAGAACTAACAAGAATAGACCAGAAATTGCTAAATATAGTAATGATAAGGTAAACTGTTCCAGTTGACAGGCTCTTCTACGCTACTGGAGTATACTCTAGAACAAAGGAACATAGTCAGATAGACGAAAACTATTACATATATAGATAGAAGCAGAGAATTCTGAAAGAATTCGAAATAGTTGAAGATTTGGAGGGATTGTCGGGTTGTTTGTGGTAATTATCCAGGGAAGTCGTTCCAGAAATTACCCCTGTTCAATCGAACATACCCTCCGAACATACCCCGTCCCATTGCAGGAAAATTGGGTAACATAGCAATCACGTGCTACCATAGAAACCAAGATGGCGGCCTCCAGTATACAAAATGGACGACGGAAACACGTATCACCCTAACAACACGCGCTGCGCATGCGTACTACCACCACGTATCACTATGGAGATGACGTCAAAACATGGCCGCTCACGTGGGTTACCATGACAACCAAACATGGCGCCACTGGGGTCACGTGACTGTGACGTCACATGAGATCATCCATGAGATCATCCAAAAAAGGGTCCTCCGTGTACATGACATACTACTTTTATTTTAAATGAGTGTCAACAGAAAAATAATAGTGAAAGGTTCAAACTGATTAGGAAAAAAGCCAGCTTCTGTATTCTGTATACTATTTTACAGGACAATGCTTTAAGGTTGTAAAATGATGTTCACATCGATGATACAAACTCCCTAACATCTCGAAATTTCAATTTTTAAATAAAAGTCCCATACCCGTAGTGTTAAATTTACTGACAGCTTTCGGAAATTAAAGAGAGTTAACTTTTCCGTAAATCAGATCCAGTGACGAAAATTGTCAGCCATGTTGAAAGAAAATTAGTTCCAAGAGGTAAATGCGTTCGTTCTGAAAAAAGTGTGCATCACTGTTCATGAGTTCTCCTGGAAATCACACATTTTCGATTCGCATCAAATATAGAATCGAATCGGGTCTATTATTCAAAATCGAATCGAATCTTGGATCGAATTCTGGACGTCTTGGTGATGAGCGATACGGGTAAGGAGGAGGGGGCGGGACCTGTAAACCTGATTGTTTCGACTTTGACGGCTCAAGCCCCAACTGATAAAATATTCCAGCCACATCATCAAGGCATGCCTTTCCGGAAGTTGGAATGTTACCCAGGAACGGATTATTTATTTATTTGTGTTTAAGGTCACATACTTATGCACAATGGCTAATCGTCACCGTGACAGTTTTACGGGTGGAGGAAGCCGGAGTACCCGGAAAGAACCACCAAGCATCGAGGAGCAACTGTCAGCTCTTCTAACTCTGTTCAAGCTCCGCTCAAGCAAGATTACAGCGGTTGAAGATATGTTGCACCATCGACGTGCTGTACGCTTCAGTACACGGCGTCATCGTGCCCCCATGTAGGCAACCAGGATAAAGTGTCTTGCCCAAGGCCACAACTCGGGTTGTCCCGGGCGGAGATCAAACTCTGGACCTCTAGCACAGAAGTTCAACAGTATACCATTGAGCCACCGCGCTCCACCGAGCTAGCAACAGCTCATCGTCAACATTGTCTGGAAACTTTAACTTTGTAGAGACCAGTGAGACTGGAATTAGAATGGGCGGTGGCATAGGTCGGATACTATTTATGTTAATATAGATGAAATTACGACGACAACACGCTAAAAACTAAAGTGTTAAAAACTACACCTGAAGTGCTGTATTTAACACTTCAACTACTAAGTGCTGAACTAGCACTTTGTTCAAGTGCAGATATCCCAGAACTTGACAGGTGTTACAATAATACCACTTCACAAGTGTAATGTCGCGACACTTAAAAGGAAACAACGCAGATGACGCGGATCAGGCTCGAACTCTCGAGCCTGATCCGCGTCATCTGCGTTGTGTCATTTTAATTATGCACCCACCAAGCGCAAATCAAATTATGGACGATTCTGGAAGAACCATCAATGCTAGACACATGGGATGTGCCATCCATTCAAGTTTCAGATGTCTGACGATTGTAATGTCTAAGTGCTTAAAGCATTGCACTTTGAGTGTTAAAATCAAACCCTAAGAGTTAGAATGGGTTTAACACCTTGAAAGTGTCAGTTTTAACACTTTAGTTTTTAGTGTGAATGACAGATACCAAGCTGTATCCCCGTGTACAAATTCGAAAGGAAACGAATGGGCAGCTGATTTCGAATCGAATCGAATATCAACTTAAGATTCGAAATCGAATCAAATCTCGAAACTTCGTATAAGCCCAATGAGCACTCCTCTAATCTGTTTCATATGATTAAATTTTAAGCAGTGACAGTTATTACCGTAAAATCTAATAAAAAATATCGGCAGCTGGCTGTTTGCACTTTTACCTTATTTAACAGTAATTTTTACAGGGCATGTTCTGTACAGTACTGAACATTACCACGTGTATGAATATTTTTATTGGGGTTTAACGACACTTTCGGTAGTCAGGGCCACCTCGTGTTGGATAGTTTTACGGGGGGGGGGGGGCAGGGAGTACCCGCGGAGAACCACCGACCAGCGGCGGGCAACTGTCAGACTGTCCAACGTACTAACTGCGCACAAGCATTGGTTGAAGGCAAGTGAACCATCGACGTTCAGTTCGTCTTGGTACACCCTGCCCCCTCATCAGTAATCAGGATTAAGTGGTTTGCCCAACGCAATTACCCCTAGTTGAGATCGAACCCTGGACCTTTCGGTTTGAAGTCCAATGTCGTAACCACTGAGCCACCGCACTCCTGTATGCAAGTCAGAAAATAAGCAGACTGTCAACTGCAAAATGAGGTCATCAGAGGGTGAATTTAGTGGTGCTACCCTGCCTAGCAGGATAGCATCACTAAACATACCCTCTGTGAACCTCAGTCTGAACCAGGGTCTCAAAACTAAACAGAAAGAGGTACCCAGAGGATAAATTGGCCCACTGTATGGGATAGCACCATCAAATTCACCCTCTGGGGACCTCATTCTGCAAATGTCAGACTGCTATCTCGAAGCGACACAATCTCTTTGGTAGCATGTGCGCGTACGTATCTCAAAAAGGAAACCACTCTTTGGTGGCATACGATCGATACTATCGGAGACACATATAACATCTGTGGGTTGTGTTTGTTGTACACTTCAATAACCAGCTGATGGCAACACGTTTTTAAAGTCTTTGCGATACTTTTACACCACACTTAAGATCTCTTGATAGTTGTTTCACACTTCTTTAAGTTTCTGAGCCCGTCAATTTGGAAAATTAAAAGTGATGCCACAATTTGAAGAGAACTGATACGCCTTTTTGAATGGTTCGTTCACTTGTAAGGTTGTATCTATGAGATTGGAACTATAAGCAACCAGTTCCTTTTTATTGCACGGCTATGCTTTTATTTTGATAAAATACACGCCTTTTCTGCAAAAACCGAAGTGAACAATAAATGTTTCTGCATTGTCCTTGAACAATATGGATCACGTGCGTGAACTATTCAACTATTTCTTTTTCTATGTTTGGGTTATTTTTGGCAATAATTTGTGTTTGTAATATTTTTTTTAGTATACTGTAGGCGTGCAATAAATACAGAACGGCATACGCGTTCGAACTGTCATTTTTTATCCCAATCGATCGATTTCGGCGGAGAGATAATATTGAACAAGAAGCCGAAGGCTTCGAGTTCAATATTACCCCTCCGCCAAAATCGATTATTAGTTTTTTAGTAAACTGTTGGCGTGCAATAAATACAGTACAGCATACGCATTCGAACTGTCATTTTTTACCGCACTATATATTTATTTATTTATTGATGTTTAAGGTCACATATTTATGCACAATGGCTAATCATGACCGTGACAGTTTTACGGGTGGAGGAAGCCGGAGTACCCGGAGAGAACCACCGAGCAGCTGCCAGCTCCCCAACATCGTAACTCCGCACTGCAGCACAGGCAGGGTTAGATTGGTTGAAGACATGCGTACCATCGACGTGCAGTACGCCTTTGTACACGGCGTCATCGTGCCCCCCACGCGGGCAATGGAGATCAAGTGTCTTGCCCAAGGACACAACGCGGTTGCCGCAGGTGGGATTTGAACCGAGGACCTCTCGGCTTGCAGCCTGCATCTCTACCTACTGAGCCACCGCGCTCCCCTTTTACAGCACTAAATCAATTTTGGAGGAGGGATACTGTTGAACTCGAAGCCTTCGACTTCTCGTTCAATATTTCTCTCCGCAAAAATCGATCTCGTGCAATAAAAAATGACAGTTCGAACACGAATGCCGTTCTGTCTGTATGAAGCGTAGCAACACTTTCCACAAAATAGCCAGTAAGATTTTGTTATTTCTTTCATTTTTGCCTAAAAAAGATAACTTATGAGCTCATTGTGTTCGTTCTTATGAAAGGTCATAAGCTATGTTTTTCAGGCAAACGTGAATTCGTTTTGTTGTTTAACTCTTTACCTAACGAATTGGCGGACCCGCCGGAATAATTTACAAATTGAGCAGTCATGCTCAGCTTTCCACTTCAGCTGACTGGTTCAAGTGGACGGTTATCTCCCCTTATCGACTATCAGAACTCATCAGCTGATTGCTTCACAGATAATCGGCCAAGGTGTGAGACAAGTGATCAGATTTTACAGAATTGTGGACATCAAAGACACAAAAGTCAAGACTTGTGTCTGAATGATATTTTTACCAGATAGTAGATACGATACAAGATCATATTCTCCGAAGTGATGCGCTTCCCAGTCATCTGTCAAACAAAAAAGCGTAGAGAGATGGCCAAATGTCAATGGAAACACTGTTTTAACCCTTTACCTAACATGAAAAGCAGAAGACACTTGCAAACAAAATTCTTGAATAACTAATTTTTTTCATTTTTTTGTCTCAAAAACATAGGTTATGACCCCTCGTTGGAACGAGCTCGACGAGCTCGTTCCAACGAGGGGTCATAACCTATGTTTTTGAGACAAAAAATGAAAAAATAATGAAAATTAATTGGATATTTTTGAGAATAGCGCAGGCCGGTTTTGACGTTACGTTTTGTAAAGGGGTTAAAACATTTTTAGCATGATACAGTACATGTGGTAAATGACAGGGGAACAAAACTCGAATGGTAAACTAGCAACATTCAACAATCACAATAAACATAAAAATACATTGAACTTTCAAATGCTACGGGCTTCATTGATGTAACTTTTGAACATTTTATTTAATCTTAGGGATTGTAAAACTTTCCCATCTCCGTAATGCTAATTTCCAATTCCCAGCACGACAATTTCAGGGGAGATAACCAGACCGTTTTTCCACTAATTTGAAGATAAAGACTGGCCTTGTGAATTTTTTTTTTCAAAACATTTCAACAAAACCATATTATGTGGCCGAACGAGCTCGTTCCAAAGAAAGGTCACGTGATATGGTTTTGTTGAAAGTTCTAGAAAAAAAATTGAAAAAGTAATATTTAAAATAATGAATTTTGGTATCTTATGCGTTGTGTAAACAGTCAAGAATTGATTTCTTTAGTGCAAGGGGAAATTTGTGAAATGCAGAGCCAACGATGTACATTTTCTTCAAAGAAGAGATGCGTAAATTTAGGGCCTCGCGAGCCTAAAATTTCGGATCGAATCGAAATTCAAATCGAATCAGACATCAGATTTCGAAGCTCGAATCAAATCATACCGTAATGTTGTCATTCTCCGCTCAAATATTGTGTGCAACGGCGATTTGTGTAAATCAAGCAAAAAAGCGGAATATTCCAGATCGGAATCAGTGTAATTTCGGAAGCGGAACCTACATGAACTCTTCTTCTAGCATCAGGTCTCCTGTACAGGAGACCTCATGATAGAAGAAGAGTTCGAGTGGAGAAAAGTTTCGAATCGGCGCGATTTAAATCGAATCGAATCGAACCTAGGGACTATTTCGGATGGAATCGAATTTCGAAGCTTCGCAGGGCCCTACGTAAGTCCCAAACACAGCTTTGTGTAAAATATTCCTACCATATCACTACGACACATCGGCCACCAATGATATACATCAGTATATAGGTGCCCTGCCATGACCGTACCCCCACCCCCTCCCCCAGTTCTAAATACTTTTTACACCTCTAACCAAAAGACCTTTAAGGCTAAACAACTAAATGGAGTTTGCAGCTCTTATTTTAGCGCTGAAACGAATATTTTAATATTCAAATATCCGTTTGTGGAAGGTCATTTCGAACATAAAATTGGTATTCTACCCCCATACTTCCCCTTGAGGTATCAGAGAACTAAATATTTTCACACAGGCTACCATTCAGGCGAAAAAAAATATTATCGCATCACTTCAGTTTTGACATTCAAATATCTTTGTCAAGTACAGCCCTTCAGACGAATTTTTCTGACCCGAAAAGAGGGGGGGGGGGGGGGGGGGGGGGTCATGCAACAAATACGAGAGAGAAACTGACAGGAAGGGAAGTTCCGGTCACATGCACATATTTTTCAGAGAATTCCCAACACAAACACACCAATAGTCAATTGCCTTTTTAGGTACAAAAAATCATCAAATCTCTCTCTTTATTTATTCGGAATGTTCAACATTAATGCAAGATGGCAGTAGAATGCTTCAAGCGTTTATTGAAACAATATATTTCCCTAAGGCTGCTTAGTTTTGGAGATTGCATCATTTCCGAGTTTTCAAGGCAGGTAACTCTAATTCAAATATTCAGTACGGTCATACCATGATTCCATGAACAAACATCATTTACGACCATAGCTCCCCGAGTAAGCAAATGTAGTATAGATGTGACTTTACGGAAAATTTGGCAACAACATCCGACGAGCGCTTAACCCTTTACCCAACGCAGACGATATCAAAATTTATTATTTTCAATATAATTTTTTTCAAATTTTTCAAACAGTTTCAACAAAACCATATCATGTGACCCCTCGTTGGAACGAGCTCGACGAGGGGTCACATGATATGGTTTTGTTGAAATTTTTAGAAATATAATACTTTTCCAACTACTGAATTTGCATATTACTGTCGGATGCGACCGATTCGTTGGGTAAAGGACAAATTATCGCTTTCTCGGTCTTTTTGATCGATACTACTGCCTACAGGGGATTTTTATGAATTAGTGTTGACTCCGGAAGGCTCAACATATATAACTACAGAATTGGACTGTGAGGCTTTAAGTTAATTTGTTAGTGTGGTGCGCTCTGTCAGGTCATACCACCACAGTATATAAACTTCGCTCGTACCGTTGAAGTTTGTAATGAGGACGTAGAAACTCATATATAACGATGCGGGTTACATATGAAAAGTAAAGTGAGACAAATATCCGAATAATATTCAAATTCTTTGAATGAATGTGATGCAAACACTTAAATATGCTATTTGTTTCACCAGAAGTTCATTTTTCAATTGTGCAAAATGAGGTTCCAAATGAGTTTACCGTAATAAATAATTAAGAGTTGCCTGCCTTGAAATATACACTGTGATCTCCAAAACTAAGTAGCATTGGAAAGACATGGGCCCTTGATTGGAAAACTCTTTGAAACAGCATTCCACTCATGCATTATTACAGATTATTCCTGACAAAAGAGAGGTTGATTTGATTAGTCTTGAACCTAAAATGCACTGGACTATTGGTGTTTGTTGTGAGCTCAAGCCTCCGGCAGTGAAACATGTGCACGTGACTGGTGCTTTCCTTCCTGTCCATTTTATCTCCTATTTGTCGCGTGACCCCATGATCAGAAGTGCGATATTTGACAAAATTATTTGAGTGCCCAAAATTAAGTTGATGCAAGTATATATATTCTTTTTATCCATACGTTACAGAACGGCAACGAACAAAAGTGGACAACGGGTAATACCAAACCTGAAAGAGTGACTGCAAGCCTTCAAACGTTTCATAGATAACCAAGGGGGACTGAAAAGCAGCCACGCCTAGCGACCGCAAACATTTTCCCAGGCGCCTGCGGCGCCATAATCAACATATCTTATCGTTACAGAACGGCCACCGTGGACTGGCCACTTTCCATTGGTGAGCAATATTTCCACGAATGAAAGGATAGTACATTCCAAACACTAATTATAGGAATAACATTTAAACATTTAATCAATGAAGCATCGGGTACAACCCGGTGCTTCATTAATTAAAATTTTTCTGATAATGATTTTTATTATACCTGGAAAACGCATGCGTGGACATCACTGCCCAAGCGTGGGTTACGTCCAGTCCACGGCGACTGTACTGCATAATGGTCGCCCACGGGAAAATATTTATTACCATTATGTCCATAGATTAGCTTCGAGTTGGTTAAGCGGAATAAGAAGATGTATGTGATGTTGAGATCTTTATCAGAGACACTGTATACTGAAAAGTGAATTACCAAACAACATGCTCTCATTACTCAAAGTCTGTCGATGAATAATTTAATACCTTCATACATCACGTAGCAGGTATTGCCTAGCTATCTTCCGGTCGTATACGCGCGAGTTTTGCGATTAATATTCCACTGTTGCACTGTGACATATTTATCTTGGAGAAGATGCCGCCTATAATTTTCTGAAAACCACAATGATGCCAGTGACGCACATGTATGTTGGAAGTACATCAACAAGCAACGTTTTTCATACAAGCATGTTTAACCCATTACCTAACATGAAAAGCAGACGACACTTGCAAACAAGATTCTTGAATAGCTAATGTTTTCCATTTTTTGTCTCAAAAACATAGGTTTTGACCCCTCTCTGGAACGAGCTCGACGAGCTCGTTCCAAAGAGGGGTCATAACCTATGTTTTTGAGACAAAAAATGAAAAAAACTAATGAAAATTAATTGGCGATTTTTGTGAGTAGCGCAGGTGGTTTTGGCTGTTACTTTGGGTAAAGGGTTAACCCTTTACATAACGAATCGGCCGCATATACGTACGCGTAATATACAGATTGAGCAGCTGAATAAATATTATTTTTCAAAAAATGTCAAGAAAACCATATCATGTGACCTCTCTTTGGAACGCGCTAGACGAGCTCGTTCCAATGAATGGTCACATAATATGGTTTTCTTGAAATGTTTTGAACGGTTTGAAAAATACTATTTAAAATAATAAAGTTTGATATCGCCTGCGTTGGGTAAAAGTTTAACCGCTTTAATAGTGATGCCTGGGAGCGCGTTGGCACAGTGATAGACTGTTGGACTTCTAAGCTTGTTCCCGAGTTCGATCCCCTTCCGGGACGACCCACGTTATGTCCTGGGCAAGGCACTTTATCCCTATTGCCTACATGAGGGGCACGATGACGCCGTGTACTGAGGCGTACTGCAAGTCGATGGTGCACATGTCTTCAATCGCTGCAACCCTGCTTGAGCGGAGCTTGAACAGAGTTAGAATGTTGAGGAGCTGACAGTTGCTCGTCGACGCTCGGTGGTTCTCTCCTGGTACTCCGGCTTCCTCCACCCGTAAAACTGTCACGTCACGATTAGCCAATGTGCATAAGTATGTTACTTTAAACACCAATAAATAAATGAATAAATAAATAAATAAATAAATAAATAAATAAATAAATAAATAAATAAATAGCGAAGCCAATCTGGTCGAAACTAAAAATTCTAGCTCATTCCCACAGTTTGTTTGTCATGCAGCAACGTGACACACTGCTGATAGGGGTTCATTTCCAGCAGTTTTTTCACATAACAGCTTTTCCTAATCTTAAACAAAAGTAATACCCGTAAAGATGTTAACCCTTTAACCAACTCACCTAATATCAATATTTTTTTATTAAGTTTATTTTTTGTTGTTGATATTTCAACAAAAGATTCGAGAAAACCATATCATGTGAACTCTCATTGGAATGAACTCGGCGAGCGTGTTCCTATGAGGAGTCACATGATATGGTTTTGTTGAAATTATTTGAAATTTTATTTTAACCCTTTACCCAACGCAGACAATATCAAAATTTATTATTTTAAATTTCATTTTTTCAAAATTTTCAAAAAATTTCAACAAAACCATATCATGTGAACCCTCGTTGGAACGAGCTCGATGAGCTCGTTCCAACGAGGGGTCACATGATATGGTTTTGTTGAAATTTTTTGAAAAATAATATTTTTTCATCTGCTGAATTTGCATATTACGCGGGCGGATGCGGGCGATTCGTTGGGTAAAGGGTTAACTGCTCAGTTTGTAAATTACGAGGGTCGATACGGCCGATCTTTGGATGAAGTGTTAATCACCTCCTCGACTATATTCGATTCAAATCGAGGGTAGGGCTTTCGCTAGCGTCTATGTTATGTGTATATTAGGGAGGGGGGTGAGGTGGGGGGGGGGGGGCTCTGTTTGTGTAGTTGACAGAAAAAAACCACAAAAAACTTGTATCTTTTCCCATCAATCTCTGTGCAGTATGGAACCTGTTAGGAACTGGACACCTGTTGTTGTTTTTATTGATTGTATTCCAAAGGACAAGGTCGAAGGTCAAGTTTCAATATCACAAAGTAGCGATATACAGAACATGCAGTAATAGGCGTGATCATCCATCTTGATTGAATGTCCTTTTATAGTTAATCCTCGATCGGCGGCGGCGGCGGCGGTTTGTGAGAACACGATAGTAACGTCATGCCGCTGTGCATTGTCGGTATCACTTGTGTCGTTATTGGTAGCGCGTGTGAACCACTATACTGTGGCGTTATTGCCATGGTGATTGGTGGTATCAGTGCGCATACGCATCTAATGTCGGAAGAGTGACATGTGTTTTCATGCCCCTGCAGACTTCCTCTTCCCTTGGCGCCATTTTTTTATTTATTAAGGTTTCAACGACACTTTAACAGCCAAGGTCATATCGTGTCGGTGACAGTTTTACGGGTGGGGGAAGCCGGAGTACCCGGAGAGAACCCCCGAGCAACGACGAGCAGCTGCCAGCTCCCCAACATCGTAACTCCGCACTGCAGCACAGGCAGGGTTAGATTGGTTGAAGACATGCGCACCATCGACGTGTAGTACGTCTTAGAGCACGGCGTCATCGTGTCTCATGTGGACAATCGGGGTTAAGTGCCTTACCCAAGGACACAACGCGGGAGTCCGAATCGATCGCTCAGACGGTCACCCATCCAAGGACTATCCGGGCTCGACGTTGCTTAACTTCGGTGATCTAAGGAGAACCGGTTTCCAAAAACGCTACCTCGCCCCTCCCTTGGCGCCAGTCCTGGTTATGACCCCTCATGGGACCAGCTCTTCGAGTTCGGCCCAATGAGGGATCAATGGTTATCTTTCCGAGACAGAAAGAAAAAAGAACTCTTCCTTGTACAAAAGTGCCGTATGCTATACAAAGGGTTATACAATATTCTGTATCGGCTACTGTTATGTATCCAGCACAGAAGCAGTTGAACAATAATTTAAAACTCAATATTAGATCTAACGCGATTTTCCTTCTCTCTGATCAGATGAGAGGTATATACTGTTTCCGAGAGTTTACTCTTTTCGTGGGGGAGCGCGGCGGGTCGGTGGTTACGGCACTGGACTTCACACCGAAAGCTCCATGGTTCGATCTTGCGTTGTGTCCTTGGACAAGGCACTTAATCCCGATTGCCTACGTTGGCGCTGTCTACTAAGGCGTACTTTACGTCGATGGTGCACTTGTCTTCAACCAATGCTAACCCTACTTGTGTGGAGTTGGAGAGTTGCTAGCCGTTACTCGGTGGTTCTCTCAGGGCACCCCGACTTCCTCCACCGTAAAATGTCCGACACTAGGTGACCCTGACTCTCGAAAGTGTCGTTAAACACTAATAAATGAATAACCTTTCACTGGTTTCAGAAATAATCGTGCGCAATTACCGTGCATTACACACTATCTAAAAATAGCCGTGAAATATTCTAGGACCTTCTATTGACCGAACACATCGCGCCTCTTTTTTTCTGGAATTCTGTTTCGTTTTATCTAAGTTCAAGAATGAAAATGCCTGTCTTGAGCAAGGTTCTTGACAATAGGCAAGGAATCCTGATGGGTAGCAGGATTCTTCGTCCGTTTATTCGATATATATAGAATATACCCATAGTTGCTTGGTGTACCAAATGTTCACCACAAGTGGTGAACATTTGGTACACCAAGCCACTTTGGGTATATTTTATTTATACCATGATCGTCAGATTATTAAGAATCGCTATTATTTTTTCTCGATTTTACTGAGCAGCAGACGTTCACATGTGCGAATCTGTTTTGCTTACATGAGCACCGGTGGGCCGTACTTCCGCTGTCAATTTTATCACCGAAACGAAAAGGAAACAGGGCCTTTTTCATTTTAATAACATAATAACGTACTATTTCGAGTTATGGATGATTTATTAACATGAGACAATGCATGTTTGTTAATTTTTGGTGTTTTATGGAGTGAACGCATTTTAAAACGTAATAAATAATTGCCACTTTCATTTCACTCTTCGTGAGGCGACGTGTGATAAATTTAGACAAGTTCGCATTCAGGTTGACGTCACCCAAGGTCAAGGATGTAGTTCCACTGTAGGTGTAAATTTTAACTATTGAAATCCCATTGCTTACGTGTTCACCACAGTTGGTGTATAAAGTTAAAATTTATGTCATTGGCTTTTCATATATAGTAGAATATAACAATAACATGATTTTGAAGGGCATTACAGTGTATTAACGGCTCAACAGAAATGGTTAACAGCCCAAGAGTTTATTAGCGGCCCGAGACGAAGCCGAGGGCCACTAATAAGCTCAAGGGCTGTTAACCATTTCTGTTGAGCCGTTGATACACAGTAATGCCCGACAAAGTCATGCTATTTCCATTATTGCCACTTTCGTACATCGGGTACATTGCGATTAAATTATATGGGAAATAAGATAAATAAATGAAGTTTGACGTTTTCGAATTAAAAAAAAAAAACAGCGAAATTGTCGTCTGATTTGTTGACAAACAAACTGGGTAACATGACTAATCGTCTGATCAGTCTACTGCGAAATTTGGAAAGTTAGATGATGAAATATATCTTCGAAATGCGAACTTTAGGCAAAGAGTTTATTCATCAGAGATGTCATTACTTGCTTTGTGTGTATCGCTTCCTATATTTGATACATTTTCTATCCGTGACACAAAGGGAAACACTTGAAACAAATGTGTTAATTGTCTTTACAAATTAAAAATCCGAACTGAATTTCGATCCAAATGGAAATCTGGGAAAAATATTATTGATCGGCTGAGAGATATGACGTCATTGTCTATATTTAGACGTGTCGGGCTGTTATTGACTTGTCGGGCCATTATAGTCAATAACGGCCCAACACGTCACTTGACTTGCACTTGTTGAGCATTACGAGATTTCAACGCCCGGTAAAACATCGTTAATGTGCTAGGAACTCCCGCAAAAGTGGTAACAATAGGTGAGTGATCATGGTAAATAAAATATTTGCACGGCGTGTCGTTGACTGTGCCAAAGTAGTGATCTTAGAAGAAGAATATTCCACAAGCCTCTGGCGCGTAGACTATTCTTGGCCGACGACCACTTTTTTGGCACACTCAACTCGAAGTCATACAATATGTATAATTTATACTACCATTCATTTACCCTTCGTCTACACGGAATCAGCCCCCCCCCCCCCTCCCCAACCGATTGCCCACGTGGGGTGACTGAAATGCTTCGAAAACGAATCAACCTCATGCAAGAAAGTAAACAGACCGCCGAAGATCGTATTTCTCTTAGAAAAATAGCAGCTTCATTACCTTAATTAAAGTTTAATCATGGTATTAATGCAGACCGGAGCCAATTCTATAAAACCTTTACAAACCTTTACAACTGTATATTCTAGAATTGTATTTTCTACCTATTAATATCACTGACTAAAATGAATCATTAGCATTTTAAAAGATATGGCAATTTGCCAACTGGCAAATTGCCACATCTTTGAAAATGCTAATGCTTCATTTCAACCCATTTAAAGCCATAAATAGAAAATACAATTCTAGAAAATACAATTGTAAAAGTTTTATACTATTGGCCCCAGAACGCAGGTAGAGTACGGAGGACAGGAATCAACGATCCTTGCTGGGTTTTTTCCTATATTTCACTTGAAAAACACCCAACTCGGTTCATTGATTCCTGATCCCCGTAAATCCCCCTCCCCTGTTTTTAACGATATATGAAGGAGCTCGGTGTCTCAGTAGGTAGAGATGTGTGGTTAACAAAGAGGTCCTCGGTTCGAATCCCACCTCCGGCAACCGCGTTGTGTCCTTGGTCAAGACACTTAATCCCAATTGCCCACGCGGGGCACGGTGGCCTTGTGTACTAAGGCGTACTGCACGTCGATGGTACACTTGTCTTCAACCAATGCTAACGCTGCATGTGTGGAGTTAGTACTTTGGGGAGTCCGGCAGTTGCTCGAACCGTGGACCTTCCGGATTGAAGTCCAACCATGATCGTAACCACTGAGTCACCACTCTCCCTGCTGAAACCATTACGTAGAACACAACTCAGACGCAGGTACAAAGAATTCAGTGACCTTTTCACCAAGGGAGCACATAGCAGGTGATCTTTCCTTCAGCATAACATGGGTTATATGACCGTCTTCCGTGCGTTAATAAGTGGCGTCATCATGTGCATGTGGTTGATTCTGTAGCAAGAACTGTGAGTTTTGTTGTTACGTAATAGTGGAGATATGTGCGGCATTTGTGCAAGTATTGCAAATGTTGACAGGGTGTTACCTATAGTATTCGTTGATGGGAGAAGTTATCCCAGACTTTAGTTGCTAATGCGGTCTAGCTTAGTACGGCGTGTTTTTTCCTCGTAATGTGTGGTTAACAAAGGTTTTGTTCTTTCAAATAAAATTTGAGGAAAGGTCTATCTCATTTTCACACTTCGCCTAGGGACTTCGAATGTGATGTGCACAATAGGCTAAAATGTGGAAAGGTGAAACTGTGTTCGACTGTCCCAGAGAGTTCTGAGATACAAAATGTCCTTCAAACTGGAACGAAACTAGCCAGCCATTAGATATCAACTGTATTTTTTCAGCCTTTAACCCTTTGAACACTCGTTTCCAGGAATGGTATCGCCTTTATGTACACTATTTATTTATTTATTGGTGTTTAAGGTCACATATTTATGCACAATGGCTAATCATGACCGTGACAGTTTTACGGGTGGAGGAAGCCAGAGTACCCGGAGAGAACCAGCGAGCAACGGCGAGCAACTGTCAGCTCCCCAGCACACTAACTCCACACAAGCAGGGTTAGCATTGGTTGAAGACAAGTGCACCATCGACGTGCAGTACGCCTTAGTACACAACGCCACCGAGCTCCCACGTGGGCAGTGGAGATGAAGTGTCTTGTCCAAGGACACAACGCGGTTGCCGAAGGTGGGATTCGAACCGAGGACCCCTCGGCTTGCAGCTTGCACCTCTACCTACTGAGCCACCGCGCTCCCCCTTTATGTACACTACAGCGAGATGGGTCAGTCCAGTATTAATATACAGGGAGGATAAAATAATAACTGCAGCCTGCAGTTGTTATTTTACCATCAATGCCCCGTGTGTAGACCTCTTAAAATGAGACAAAAAGCGGACGAAATTATGCCTTAGACCGAAACATCGGTCTTACGAGTTCAAAGAGATTTAAGCTACTCCTGTTTCTCTCTACTTTACATTCCTGGGGAAAACTGCTGAAAATTAAGAAACTGTTAGACTGCTGTTGGGCATATCGTCTCGAAACTGTCCCTTCTACCAAGATGTGGAGCAAGAAGCATAAAAGCTCCCTTCATTAGTTTTACAGCAGGTTTTCTGCCGATTCCATGAGAAGCTGATCAGAACCAGAAGACCTTACCAACAAAGAAAGTTGAATCTGTATAATATACGAGGTTTTCCACACATTGACTTGGTATTGTCTGTGTATAACATCAAGTTCCGGTTTTAAACACAGAATCAAACTTGTTGCAAGTTGGGGCACACCATCGAAGAATAAAGTTGTTAATGTTTCCTTCACTGATAATATCAGAGTAGGGCTTTGATCTCCGAAAAGATGTGCGACAGAGCATTACAGGAATCAATGTTGGGAATGGGGCCAGGCGCGCCGGTCGCCAACTGGGGCAGCGGAGGCAGGAGATGGAAACACGCCCCCACCCCACCGACGTTTAAAACTGATTTTTCATTTGTGTGTGAACGAAAACTCGGTTGTACATGAAGAAACAATATAATGAATAACAAAGAGGTATGGAGGATCGGTAATATTTCAATTCCATAAAGCATGCCCGTGGGATTAAATTAACACTGAACCTCCCTCCAAAGGCAAAGGGTATTGTAGCCAGTGTCTCTGATTCACGAACTCAGCGCTTAAATGGTTCAGGCACGGTTAAAGACCTATGCGTGACAAGCCTTATTAACCCTTTACCTAACGAATCACCACATCCACCCTCCTAATTTATAGATTGAGCAGTTGAAAAATTATTTTGCACAATGTTACAACGAAACTATATAGTGTGACGCCTCGTAGGAATGGGCTCGTCGGGCTCATTCCAGTGAGGGGTAACATGACATGGTTTTGTTATATCGTGTGCTTTGGGTGATGTATTAAAATCCTTTTTTCAAATAACTGAATCAAGCCCTTATGTGAAGATATTGGCTATTTTATTTTCTTTGTATCAAAAAGGTACTTTTCCGCCTCATCCCGCCATCGCAGACACGGGCCAGGGAGGATGTACGACGTCCCCGTTGGAAATGGGGCTCCGGCGCCCGTGAGGGGTTATATTTTTTAGGAAAACAAGGCTTTTTTTGGGGGGGGGGGTTATAATTTGAACTATAGGTGCTTTACACATCATCCAGTACATTACAGGTTCACGCACCCTTAAGATTTATAAGTGATGCGCAAGCACACTGCGAATCGTTACAGATTCTCTCCATATTCTACAAAAGAGAATGGATTATATCTTATGAAAGCTCACATGTACACGCGAATCGAATTCACGTAAGCTTGTAGTACCTATCATCGGCAGTATGTTTATTCTAAACATCTTCAAATCTGGCACTGAGAACCATTACACTTGCCATCAGTGCAGTTCAGAATTCTCTCTTACTTATCGGTACACTTGATGTACATTCCAAGAAAAACCTTCTGCTATCAGTTTGAAATTTGTTTTAAAATGCTAGCTGGTCCACATGTTCCATTCGAAATCTTTCTTGTTTGATTTCGTTTGCATGATTTTTTATTGATGACTGTGTTAACACATGGCTAGCAATTTTCATCATTGGATGAACGAGAAAGTTAGCTCCCCTTAATTTCCGAAAGCTTTCGGTAAATTTAGCACTAAGAGTATGGGAATTACATTTAGAAACTGAAATTTGGAGATGTCAGCGCTATTCACAAAAATCGCCAATTAATTTTCATTATTTTTTTCTTTTTTGTCTCAAACACATAGGTTATGACCCCACGTTGGAACGAGCTCGTCGAGCTCGTTCCAATGAGGGGTCCTAACCTATGTTTTTGAGACAAAAAATGAAAAAAATTAAATTAGTTATTCAAGAAGTTTGTTTGCAAGTGTAGTCTGCTTTTCGTGTTAGGTAAAGGGTTAAGGCATTTTCCCGTAGAATAGTACAAAAATACAGAAGCTGGTTTTTCGCATTTTTCCCAATCAGTTTGAACGTTTCACTGTTCTCTGATGAAACCCATTTAAAAATAAAAAAAAAAACAGCGTTTTCAACATTTTTTCTAATTCTGTAAGTTTTTCTGTTCATTGTATTAACAGTGTGCACATCGTGACATATAATACAGAGACTTCCTTTCCATTAATATATAGAGGATATGGAATGAGTGTTTTTCTCATATTTATGAAACGAGCCTAAGAATTTTCCGTTTGTGCAAGCCTCTGGCGAGCCGAAACGGAAAATTCGGACGAGTTTCATAAATATTATATGAGAAAAACACTCATTTCATAATCTATTTATCATATGACGAACACACGCACAAATTAGCCACTTAGTATGACTTTTTAACCCATCACCTAACTTGAGTTGCAGACGGCACTTGGAAAAAACATCCTCGTATAACTAAAAACTTTCATGTTTTGCTTCCAAAACATAGGTTATGACCCCTCATTGGAACGAGCGCGACACGCTAGTTCCAATGAGGGGTCATAACCCATGTTTTGGAAGCAAAAAGTGAAAATATAAAAAAAAATGAATGGCGTTTTTCTTGTATTGCGCGAGATGGTTTTTGCCGTTACGTTAGGTAAAAGATTAATACAATATAACCCACCCTAAAAAGGACAGAGAAAGTAAAATCTCCCTACTGAAGTTATGCAAATGTGACCCAGTTGTATTTTGTTTAGCCAATCAAATTGTCCAGTTTTGAAATTGACCAATGAAAGCTCCCAACTCTAATTATGCAAACTATGAAAATGTGGCCCAGTTGTATTTTGTTCAGCCAATCAAATTGTCTAGTTTTGAAATTGACCAATGAAATTGACGGAAGGCTTTATTTATCACTGATTAATATGAAAACAAAATATCAAATGTTTTAAAGTGAACAAAACGGACGAGTCATATGATAAAAAAGTATAGGGGATGACATCTGCTAATTTTTTCCTGAAAAAAATTATAAAAACTTGCAACTTACTGTAAAAACAAACACATTCGCTAAACAAAGTGCCAAAGTGGGCACTTTAGTGTTGGTAGGTGGAATACTGATAGATATTCTTAATGACGGATTATCCGTGAACTGGTTGCTTCTAATTAGCTTGCCACAAAAGGACAAATTTCCTTTGTTACTTTTCATAAACGAAAACAGCAGACAGCTCTAGAGCTGTCTGTTGTTTTCGTTTATTAAAAGTAACAAAAGAATACTTGACTTTATTTTCTACTAATATCACAGAGGTTTTCTCGACAATTGCTTGCTTCTTGATTGGACCTTCCTCGCTCGTCTAATAATTTCAAGGGAGATAACTATCGAAAGTCGATTTTCATGACGATATTAGTCAGGGATGACCTAGGTTAAAATCGAAGATACTCACCTACCATTTCAGGTAGGTTATTTATTTATTTATTGGTGTTTAATGTCACATACTTATGCACAATGGCCAATCGTGACCGTGACAGTTTTACGGGTGGAGGAAGCCGGGGTACCTGGGGAGAACCACCGAGCATCGACGAGCAACTGTCAGCTCCCCAACATTCTAACTCTGCTCAAGCATGGTTACAGCGGTTGAAGACATGTGCACCATCGACGTGCAGTACGCATTAGTACACGACGTCATCGTGCCCCCATGTAGGCAACCTTGATAAAAGTGCCTTACCCAAGGACACAACGCGGGATCGAACTCGGGACCTCCAGCATAGAAGCCCTACAGTCTACCACTGAGCCACCGCGCTCCCTTTTCGGGTAGGTGGTAGGTGACTAAAAAGAACCACCGGACAATAAATCTTTATAATTTTTTATTTTTGGTAAATTCAGTAATACTTTTCAAGCTTCTACGAGTTTAGACATTTTTCCTACGCGGAATCTCATATTATGTTGCTCAGTTTTGGTATTGGGTGTAATTCCTTTTTGAACGTACATGTAACATAGTTCTATTTATGTGGCTTCCAATCAGGCTCTTTTTTCGGATTTAGAGTCTTTTCTGAGATTTTCGTTCGCTGGGTTCCGCTCTTCACTTGTGGATATTGACAAGATCGGCTATACAAGCACGCGTTGATAACATGAAAAAACGTAGCAGTTTCCAGGTTGGAAGCCCTGGAAGCAAGCAGTAATTTTTAATATTGTAAACAAGAGTTGTTTTTAATGTTTTTAACATAGAACCCAGTTACCGACGCATGGGATGGAAATCCTCTAAAGTGGGCGCGCAGATAAAAGTGATTGTCTCAACTAGGGCTGCACGATATTCTAAACTGAATACCGATATCGGTATTCAAAAAAAATACAGCGATATACCGTCTCGAAAGACTGTTCAGATATCTGAACATACGCACCACAACTGGGACTTGAGCCTTCGCAGCCAGAACGAATGAGCATGCCTTAATGATGCAGCTTGAATAACCCCTTACCCAACGCAAGCGATATCAAAATTTATTATTTTAAATAGAAGTTTATAGAATTTTTCCACACATTTCAACAAAACAATATCATGTGACTCCTCATTGGAACGAGCTCGACGAGCTCGTTCCAGTGAGGGTCTACATGGTATGGTTTCGTTGAAATGTTTTGAAAAATATTTTTTCAACTGCCCTATTTGTATATTACGCTGGCGGATTAGGCCGGTTCGTTGGGTAAAGGGATAATATTAATCATTCGGGATTACAGTTGAAACTCAAGACATCTTGAATTGTGGGTAAATAAATAATGACGATAAACCGATATTTAATGTAATTACACCGGTATTTAAGGTGTTATATAAGTAACAGAATTTTGTTCATTTTAAAATTCTCACCTCTAATATTCCTTAAATTCAAATTAAATATACACAAACTGTGCATCAAAATGAAGGTTGGGTGGTGCAGAACACGAGAAATATATGAAATCAACTCATGAAGTTGACAGCAGGCACCACTGGTTCCTGGAAGTCTGCTACCGTATTCGTACCGGAACTGATAAGTAAATAATATTTCACGAGAACAACTTGTGGCCAAATGTGCTTCACATATTCGAGAACAAAGCTAGGGCATCAAAATTCTTCAGCTGCATGGGGGTAAATTCTAAAACTTTCGCTTTTGTTTACATTCAAATATACTTTCGATTTCAGGTCAACGTCATTGGACGGAAAAGCGTCGATATACGAGGCCATCTAAAATCAAATAATACAGCATACTATTATTATATAGAGACTGTACAGTTGCCATATTCTACGGAAGGTATCATGACACCTGCTGAAATGTCTTAGAATTACGATTTTGTTTTTCGATGGAAATTCGTGGTATCAAGTGATTTGTGCATGTCTATCGAACATGGAATCCATCTTCATTACAAAATGCAGACAATGCAGAAATGCAGACAGTGTTGTCCTTTTCCCAAATGCAGTCCTATCGCCGCATTCGAAAGTGTTTTGAATGCCTAGCTTTGTTCTTGGGTATCTGAAGCACATTTGGCCACAAGTTGTTCTCGTGAAATATTTTATTTTCATTTCTGGAACGAATACAGTTGCAGACTTCCAGGAACCAGTGGTGCCCGTTGTCAACTCATTGAGTTGATTACATATGTGTTTCGTATTCTATACATCTCCACCTTCATTTTGATGTATAATTTGTGTATATTTAATGGAAATTTCAAAAAAACAAAATTCTATTACCAATTTTGCACCTCAATCGATTCTGATTTGAATACCGGTATGTATCGGTTGATCGATATACCGTGCAACCCGTGCCTTAACTTGACTGCATACTTGTGTAGCGGTTTTGATATAGCCATGGGCGTTGAAACTGACCTTAAACACCACTAAATAAATAAAAATAAATAAACGTCGTAGTTGTTGGGTTTGGCTTCTTTTTCGAAGGTCAGCCTGTTTGCAAACAAATTATCGTTTCTCAACCCATCCATCACGTGTAATTTGAATCACGTGCTGGGCCTGGTGTCTCGGCAAATATCGAACAAATGTCACAAATCCAATTAAGTTGTGAATTAATTCATACACACCAGCTGTTGAAAGCCTTTTTTTCTGTTAATGCTGTTCATATTTTTATTGGACAACATTTCAGTGTTGCAGCTCAAAATCTCGGTCAATTGATTTGTAAGTAACAGCGTCGAGATGTGAAATACAAAAGGTGACGCCATTACATTATCTCGTTCATGCTCAAGCCAAGATCAAGGGTTGGCTGACCGGCTATGAGCGCGTTTTGGGCTTACTGAATTCTGAACTTTACAGACTCAGATATGTTACAAGGGAGCCCACAGGACCAAATGTATTCTTGACTTCAGGACGCATTTTATCAGTCTGGAAATGTGATTTTAGGGGTTTAGTGGACTTCCGACACCGACACGGTGCCGGTAGTCCACTATTCCCCTATAACCGCCCAGATCGCATAATTGGCCCACATGGGTGTAACATGACACACTTCTGGGGTTGATACTACTCTTACAATAATTCGGATCATTGTAATCGCCGATTCGAAAAGAATGTTCTTTGATACTAATGGTGACAAGTGGAATAACAAGCATTTAAGAATATAAACTGCAAACACATCGGTTAGGATAATGGTATAAATCGTTGTCAAAACTCATTTTGTTTACTATTTTGAAATACTGTGAACATTGTTGGCCAAAGGGAGAGAATTGACACCCACCCACCAGCTGCACCTGTATACAAGAACATTTTCAAAGCGCTGTCAGCACCATCTGAAGACGGCGCCTTAGGGCGGTGAGTGTGGGCGATTTATTACCTTCCGAGTGGAGGTAATATACAGAACAATCAGGCCTCAATTAGCAGAGTAATTGCGCTTCAGGAGTCATGTGTGATTAAAAAGGAACTCTTTGATAAATGCAGTTACTTATCTACCTAACATGACTTGCAGACGACACTTGTAAAAATACAATAAATAATAATAAAAAAAGAATGTTGAATAACTAAAAAAGTTTCATTTTTCTGTCCCAAAATATGGCTCGTTGCCAAAGGAGGGTAATGAGCTATGCTTTGGTGTCAAAAATATGAACAAAAACTATTAGGTGTGAACTATTAGGGCGGATAACCTAAACGCTAGATAAAGGGTAGGGTGTTGTGAAATTTAGATTCGATTCGAAATCGTTCCAGTGATTCGATTCAATCTGATTCAATTCGATTCGATTGTAGTGGCGTTGGTTCGCAGGCCTGGAGAGCAACTATGGATCCCTTAAACCAGTTTCAGGTGACCTATACTACACTTAAATCGATTACACAAGGTTATTAACCCTTTAACCAACGTAACGGCCAAAACCGGCCAGCCCTATTCTCAAAAATCGCCAATTAATTTTCATTATTTTTTCATGTTATTGTCTTAGAAACATAGGCCATGAACCCTTGTTGGAACGAGCTCCAATGAGGGGTCATAACCTATGTTTTTTAGACAAGAATGAAAAAAATAGTTATTCAAGAATATATTTTGCAAGTGTCGTCTGATTTTCATGTTAGGTAAAGGGTTAATAAAGGCATTGAAGGTTTAAGGGGAGTCATTACAGCTCGTAAGGAGAGTAATTATGGCTCTCCTTCAATTCATTTTGCAATAGCCATAGACGTCAGGAGCTATATAACCCCTCAAACGGCCAGGCACGTATTCGGAAAGTGTGCCTTTTGGACTCTTTTTCTACAGGAGACCTGATGATAGAAGAAAACTTTCAATGAGTTTCCGTTTCCGAAACTACTTTGATTTCGTTCTGAATAATCCGCTTTTTGATTTTGCTGAAAACAGACGAGTCGCCGTTGAAAAGAATTCATGAGTCATGTGAGTGAAATGAAGCGCATAGCCAGGATTCTATAATAGGGCTGCCCTATTTGTGAGGTGGGGCAAACATTATATTCGGAAGGCCGTTGTGGACGTGAGGTCAGGACCTCCCAAGTCCAAACGTGGACCCTGTGGTCGTTGAAGGAGAGTGGGAGGCGGTCTTATGACCGGAGGGTCCTAGTTAATACTAGGCCTCCTCCCGAAATTTTATTGCAAAATTCAGTGCTCTGAGAGCGAATCTGAGGCATTTGGAGCGTATGTAGCCCTTTCTTCGAGACCATTTTGGGGAATTTATGTTATGTTAAACTTGTATTCGGTGAATGTCTTTCAGGGACCATGCCCTCCCCCAGCCTCCCCCAGATCCCCGACCCCCACCCCCACCCCACACCACACCACCCCACCCCCACCCCACGGCTACGCCACTGAGGTTAAACTGGTAATATTTACGGTTGTAAACATTCAAGTTCGAGGTATCGGTTAAAAAATCCAATCTCAGGTTAAAAGTACTTATGAGATGTGAGACGGGGGATCTATCCATCGACCTCTTTGTGACTGACAGCGCTGACGTTGTTAATATGAAGATTGCCTAATCTCTTGCCGATTACTTAACTTCATTGAAGCAACAGATGGATGCAAGTGAAATGTCTTTAAATAAGACGTATAGCTGTTCGAATTCTCCACTGAAGATCCCACGGGGAGATCAGCAGGAGGTTATTAGTATAGTTCAGCGATAATCTGCTAGTCTTGGCTTTGGTTCAAAATGTGTTTTTTTTTAATTTTTTTATGACTGACGAAGCATTATTACTGAGGTGAAAACTAGAAATGAGTACTCTAAGATGTTTTCAAACAAATGGCGTACGGGGAAAAGTGTATAGAAAGTAGGTCTGTTTGTTTATTGGGATTTAACGACACTTTCAACAGCCAGAGGCATATCGTGTAGCCTCCCGAGTGCCTATTAATAGTGCAGGGTGAAAAATGTCTGAAAATTAATAAGAGCACAGGGTCTAATAATAGTGCAGGGTGGAAAATTTCAAGATGTGAGTCAGCTGCTTTGCTCAGAGGCATTTTTATGTTGATGACGTCTGACGCTTTTTTTACAGGTAAAGTGCTAAATTACTTTTGGTCATCATAATTTTCACGTCTTTGGCTTGTTACAATTTACGGGAGAGTGCCCACAAGCAATGGCGTAGCGGAAAATCTTGTGCCCCCCCCCCCCTCCCTCGAGATAGAGACGGGGGCCCTTTCATAATGGTGGTTGCCTTTGAAACGGGAGCAAATTTAGTGTTGTTACCATGCACAGCATACAAGATTTCACGTAGTACATACTCCATAAATTAAATGAAGGTATAGGATCGATTCTAAAAGTACGACTCTGTAGATTTTTTCATTACATGTTTTAAGTTTCAACCCACCATCCAACGATACACACATGGACGCCCAACACGTGTGACATGAGAGGCACCATGTATGTATATTGTTCATTTCTCACCCCTATCAGTTACAATGATGTAGCGTTCACTTAACCCTTTACCTAACCTGAAAAGCAGACAACACTTGCAAAAATAATTCTTGAATAACTAATTTTTTTTCATTTTTTTGTCTCAAAAACATAGGTTATGACCCCTCATTGGAACGAGCTCGACGAGCTCGTTCCAACGTGAGGTCATAACGTATGTTTTTGAGACAAAAAATGAAAAAAATAATGAAAATTAATTGCCGATTTTTGAGAATAGCGCAGGCCGATTTTTGCCGTTACGTTAGGTAAAGGGTTAAAATAATAATACATAGACAACAAAGAGTACGTCGTGTGGAAGTGAGAGTTTGAAATTATGTGTATTTGGTACACAGTCTCGCTCTCTCTCTCCCTTTCCCTCTTTCGTCCAGCGTTGGGACGTCCTTCAAGACGGGGGCCCCTCTTCTAGCCGCCCCCCCCCCCCCCCACCGCAATGAGGTCCCATCCCCTACGCCAGTGCCTACAAACGCTCTCCTACAAATTGTACCAAGGCAAAACCTCATAGACTAATTAATTCCACTTCAACGATAGTATGAAGCAAATCCACTGAGTATTAGGGCGTAAGGTTTCGATAACAGTACTTCAGAATAAAGCCCAAATGTACGCTTCCGGCTCTCTACCAGTTAACATCTCATTAAATCCTGTGCTTCCTTGTACCTAACTAGAATGTATTGGTGAACTTCCCGAGATAAGCGTCTGCTCCACACATTCGATCGCTGAAAATTAATAACTGTACAGGGTCAAATAAGGATCATACAGACGGAAATTTTGTTCGAAAAATAATCATACATTTCATTAATGCATCCCACAAACACGAGGTGCGACAGAGACCCAATACTTTTATAAAGTATTTAGCAAAATGGTTAACGTCGTATTAACGAACTTCCCAACTATGCAGCTCTTCGGAAGTGCGGTAGCTCAATTGTTACGGCAAAAGACTTCAAACCGAAAAATCAACGATTAGATCCCCACCAGGGGTAATTGTATTGTGTCCTTGGGCAAGGCACTTAATCTCTATTGCCCTCATGGGGGTGGGGGTATCACGGTGACGCTGTGTACTACTTAAGGCGAATTGCACGTCGATGTTGCACTTGCTTTCAACCGATGCTAACCCAGCTGTTGCGCACTTAATACATGTACGTTGGGGAGGCTGGCATATGCTCGCGGCTGCTCGATGGTTCTCTCCGGGTTCTCTGCCTTCCCCCACCCGTAAAACTGTCCAACACGAGGCGGCCCTGGCTGTCAAAAGTGTCGTTATACCCATGTAAAAAGGCAACTCTTTACCTTAAACGAATTGAAGACACTTACAAATGAAATTCTTGAACTAAAAGTTTAACTTTTGCCTCAAACATATAGCTTAAGACCCCTCGTTGAAACGGACGTAATCCCTTCCAACGGGGGTCACAACCTATGTTTTTGTGGCAAAAATTAAGCAATTTAGAATGACAGTTTTTTATAGCTAGCACTTGACGGTTTTGGCTTTGCGTTATCTAACGTGTTAATTGAAAGTAAAATTCAGGTCCATTCGTGGATGGACGTAGAATTTCGGTATGTAACCCATGTGGCGAATGATAAGGGATTATTTTGCCATATTTGGGAAACTTCCCGGGCCTGTGCCATTTGGGAAAATTTGCGTCATTGGAGCTCCAATTGGGAATTTGTTTTGAAAAGGAAAAACATTCAAAGACTAAGAATTTTTACGTTCGAACTGAGCAGAGAACATTAAGAATGCTGCAATATAGTAATAATAAGGTAAACTGTTCCAACTAATAGGCTCTTCTACGCTACTGGAGTATAATCTAGAACAAAGGAACATGGCCAGATAGACGAAAACTATTGCATATATAGACAGAAGCAGAGAATTCTGAAAGAATTCGAAATAGTAAAAGTTGGGATAGATTTTGGTGATTTGGAGAGATTGTAGGGTTATTTGTGGTAATTAGATTTACTCTTCTACAATCGAACATACCCTCCGAACATACCCCGTCTTAGTGCAGAAAAATTGGGTAACATAGCAATCACGTGCTACCATAGAAACAAAGATGGCGGCCTCCAGTATATAAAATGGACGACGGAAACACGTATCACCTTAACAACACGCGCTGCGCATGCGCACTCACACCACTTATCACTATGGAGATGACGTCACAAGATGGGTTACCATGACAACACAACATGGCGCCACTAGGTCACGTGACATGACGTCACTTCCGAGGTCCCCCAAATGGGTCCTGTTGGGGAACATACACTACTACTGTCATAAGGCCTCAGAAATCCAATTGGATTTCTGAGGCCTTATGACTACCCAGTTCAGGGCACAGGTTTGTATCAAATTTTTGTTTAAATGGGAACTGAGATTGGAAAATTTGGGGTTAAGAATTGGAAAAAAAATATTCCCAAATGTCATTGGGAAAGGGCCCCATAACGTCCCCTGTAGATACGCAAAAGAATCCCTGAAGATACCTCCAATGTATTTTAAAGACCACAGAGTTGATGTGTTGCCAAGGACGTCATCCCAAACACTATTTGTCCTAAACGGAGTCCTTAAGTCTTTACCCTCGGAGTATTATCAAGATATTTTGCATCAAATCTAGTCCTGGCTGCTGTGAAGAATTCATTTAAACTGAATCCCAGAAATCATTGGTGAAAAATTCCATTCGACTTTCAGGGGGAAAATTAGATTAAATGTGCCCCAGTTATATTTATTTCAGTGACAAGAGAAATCTTGTCCTGGGCAGGAATTTCCATCAGCAGAATGCAAAGATTTGATGTAAGGCCACACAAAATAAATTCGTTGATTCCCAGGCAATTTTTGTTTTCAAATCAGTGAAGTAGGGAGGGATTTATTTTTAATTGTTATTTTTCTTTTGTAAAAAGTGCGCAAACATGGAGAGGATTTCGGCTGTCTTTTTACACACAGAAATATAGAAAGTGCACATTTATACAAATAAATTCATTTTTAATTTGAAAAATAAAGCATTCCTAGTAAAACAAACGGTAGGTATTGCAATTCAAAGGCTTCATATTCTTTCGACGCCCCTCATATTATCTTTGAAGTAAAAGTATTTAATCCATGGGGATGTGCCTCGTTACATTTTATGGGAGAGTACCTATAGGCACTCTTCCATAAATTGTAACAAGGCAAACATATAGGAGACGCAAATAAATAAATATGCATCAATCAAAAAATGTGAAAAGGTTTCGGGTCTCCCTGAGTTTGTACTAATATTGGAAGACACTGAAAGACAATATTAAAATAACCAATGAGGGGGGTTAAAATTCAATGCGGGATTGCCTGAGAATCCAAACACTTTATTTAGCCTAATACTGTGTTGTTGGAGTTTTTCGACATGCTTGTTGAATTAGCTTAGGCGTTTACCCAACGCAACAGGCATACCCGGCAAGAACCATTTACAAAAAAGATACCCATTCAAATTTCAATATGTTTTGTTCAATTTTCCTCCATAACATAGCTTATGACCCCTCGTTGGGACGAGCTCGCCGTTGTCGTTTCAGTTAGGGGCCATAAACTATGTTTTGGAGGCGAAAAATTAATTATTCAAAGATTTCTTTCCCAAGTGTCTTCTTTGTGTCGTGTTGGATAAAGCATTAAACAAAACAAAGCCATTTATACACAAACTCCTTTATCCAATATAGCGGGGGAGGAATTCGTCACATACAGGTGAATTGTGCACTTGGTGATACCTTCTTGAAATTTGGCACACTGTTAGTGTAGGCTATGAGGTTCTCAAAAACGATCGGCTACAAGTTGACACCGACCGGTGGCGACCAGTAGCGGCACAATCCAAAATGGCCGCCAGCGGCTGAAGGGAACCTCCTTTTCGACGGTCTACCGACTATACATCCGATTGTAAGGGCGCGAAAGTGAACTCTGATCCACGCACGTGTTGGAAACAGACGTGGGAGATGATGTAGAATAAAACGAGATTCTCTATACGGACGCATCAATTTCTTGGAACTTGAAAAGAGCGTTGTTTCTCCGGGATCAGCGTCATTCAGGCAAACCTGAATGACGCTGATCCCGGAGAAACAACGCTCTTTATGAAGCAGTCTCTTTGCCATACAATCTCTTGTTTGGCGTAATTCCGCAAGCAATTCTGATTTGTCTGTCGAAATTAATTCGAGAACGCGATTGTTCACAAAAATCATTCACAGAATGAGTGAGAATCCTCTTCGTGTACGGACTAGTACTGACTGGGAACGTTGTTGCTTTTGCCAGCAAGACAGTTCCAAGAAATTGATGCGTCCGTATAGAGAATCTCGTTTTCATGACGCCTATAAAGCTATTGAGGAAGACATAACGCGCTTCCTAGATAATGGCGTTGAGCTTCCATATAATTTGACCATTGATTGTTTGATGAGAGAGAGTGATGAGTGTATGTCGATGTCACTGTTGACGAATAAGGCAATATATCATAAGACATGCCGTGACAGTATTCGGACTCACATCGTACAGCGCGTGCTACACAAGCGAGAGCGAAATGAGGCAGTGGCATCCTGCTCCACGCTGAGTCCTAAAAGAACACGGACAAGTTTTGAATCTGGCTGTGACAGGAAACTGTCCCAGTGTGTTTATTGTCACAAACGCGAAGGTGACAGCAGTGAGCCTATTTGCAGATCAATGTCTGATAACAATAAACTCAAAATTATGGCAAAGGAAGCCGAGAACTGGGTTGTTTTTTCTCGGGTCAATGCAGCATTTGATTCCGCTGCTAGTGATCTTTACTATCACAAAACCTGTTATTGTAAGCTTGCCAATGAAGCACGAGCGGCTAAATCTAAAAAGTCGAAGAACGCCGAACATTCCGCGTCAGGCCTGCCCTATGACCCTCTCGTTATGGCAGAGCTCATAACATTTGTTGAACACAACGATTCCGCGATGAAGCTTGTCGATCTCAAGAATCTGTACAGTCGGAGGTTGAAGCAAGTCGGTTCTGATTGGCTTAGTGAAGAAATACATTCCACTCGATTCAAAGAACATTTGTTGCAGAAATTGGGCGATGGCTGGGACGCCTTCACACAGGGTAGAGATGTGTTTATTTCAAGTAGGTTTCGAGTTGGCTCCTTGTTGTCCGAATCTTTAACTCGTATAGTGTCTGAGGAAGAGGCAAAAAAGATAGTTGATGTGGGTCTTCTTCTGCGTAAACACATACTCATATCTCAAGCTCCTTTCACGGGATCATTTTCATCTTATTGCTTGAGCGAGCCTGTACCCAACTCACTCCTGACTCTTCTTAGAGTTCTACTTGAGGGCACATGTAGTATACAGAACTTAGGCGATGATGAGACTGTTAATGCCAAGACTCGAGTGGCTTGTACTATTTCACAGATGTTGATCAGCAATTCAGCGAAACGCTCCGAACATGCACAAAATGTTCACCAGAGACGTGACAGAGAAACTCCAATGCCTCTTTATGTGGGTTTGAAGTTGCATGCCCATGATCGTATGAAAAATCTTATCAGAGATTTTCATCAAATGGGACTCTCTGTCTCTTATGATCGCGTAATGGATGTTCGCAGGAGTTTCGCGAGAGCTGTTTCACTGCGGTTCAAGAACGAAGGTGTTGTAGTCCCAGCTAACTGCAAACGTAATGTTTTCTCGATAGGAACCACTGATAACATTGATGTATCTGGTAGATCTGATATGCATGGTACGTCCATCACACTCATTGGTCAACTGAGCAGGGACAATGTGGGTACTGATCCCCCACCACTGAGTTTAGATGTTCCAGAAGACACACAAATTGAACTCCCAGACGACTATGCATTTGTTCCTTTCGTTGAAGACTTTGGTGGGGACATCAGGCTTGAATCTCCAGATGAATGTAATGTACGGCCCAATGAATATGCAGATTTGAACGTGGGAGAGAATGACTGGTTGTCTCATGTGTCACAGATCAGCAATAAAGGGAAGGTTGATGGCAGCTGGCAGCTTGATGAAGTCCCTGTGACCTTTTCAGGCTTCTTTTCAAAACATGAAGATCAAGACAATGTCAAACCTCGTGCAGTTATTGGGGTATTCCCTGTTTTCAGTGAGCAGAAAGCGGACTCACTCAGTATGCAGAAGCATGCTATGTATGTGGTCAGGGAAGCTACTGCTTTCGTAAACCCCGGCCAGATACCTGTCATTGAAGGTGACTGTCCGTTGTATGCCAGGCAGAAAAAATGTCAATGGCTGTTCCCAGAGGAGATAGGTGAGGATCGAATGGTGTGTATGATTGGATTCCTGCATCTTGAAATGTGCACCCAAGAAGCTGGTGGTAAGCTTATGGGTGGTTCTGGTTGGGAGCGAATGTTTCACCTCGCAAAGATATTCACACCCGGTGTAGCATCATCCCTACTTGGTGGGAAACATGTCAAGAGGACGCGACAGGCATATCTTCTCACTCTAGCTTGGCTTGAGATCCTCAGAAAGAATGCTTATGAGATTTACTGTCAGCAGACTGGGCCCCATGAGTCATTTGAAATGTGGGAACAGAGGATTCTTTCACAATCTCCAACTGCGCGCTATTGGGGTGAAATCGTTCGGAACTTTCTCTTGACAAGCTGTCAATTCGTTCGGAACCAACGAATCGGTAACTGGCCTGGTACACTGTGTTCTATCGATGAGTTGTGCAGTTACTTTTTTGCCCTAGGACATACAAATTATTGTCGGTGGGTCCCCGTATTTCTGAGAGACATGTCTCAGCTACCCAGGCGGCATCCTTCAATCCACAACAAATTCATGGAAGGCCATTTTGTGGTCCAGCGTAGTGAGAGGAAGTTCAGTATGATGGGTTTAGATCAGAGCCAAGAACATAGTATCCAACTACTCAAAGAAGACAGTGGTCCAAAAGGTCTCTATGGCCAGGCTGAAGAGAAAGTCGTTATTGAGCTTTCAAGGTCAGAAGTTCTGCGTGTTATAGATGAGTATGAATATGCAAGTTTCCACACAACATCATCAGATAACATGGAACACCCGGAAAGTTCGGTATCAGAGCAGAAAAAATTTCTGAATCAATTGAAATCTCTCCTCGATCTGGTGAATCAGGGACTCATTATCAACCCTTATGATGAAACTAGTGGTCAGCTGGTGACATTAGATACTGGTGAATATATGGACCCCGAAGTTAGTAAGAGTTTACGGTCATTACCCGAAAGGGGCAAGCATTTATATTCCACTTTCTTGAAGGAAAGGCTTGTGGAATGCACCGTACCCCTGAATGATGTTATTCCCAAGGCAAATATATATACCTTCCTTAACCCACCCCCAGCCAACCTGGACAAAGGCCGAGACAAACTCATGTCAAGTAAAGCAACTGCCGCAATAGTTACCCAGATGTTCGTTTCACTGCAAGCCCGGCCTGATTCAAACATGGATGAGTTTTTCATGCACGAGAATGCACGTGATCCGCCAGCATTATCCGATAGAGGTAAGCTACGGAGTGGGACAAAATCTCAAATTCTCAATTGTTTACCAGCTATTCCTGCACAAGGGAAGAATTCAGCAGCTAGACAAGCTTCAGTTGTCATCTTGGATATGCCTGCTGTAGTCCATGTAATCAAACCACAGAAAGCGGATCTGTTTGGAGAATATGCTCGATTGCAATTATTGCCATACATCGAATCTCTGATTAACACGAACACCACAAGGGTTGATGCGATCTATGACTGTTACCCCGAAGGCAGTTTGAAGAATCAGACGCGAGCAAAACGCCTCGGTGAGACAGCAGTTAGGTTGATACGGGTGTCCGAGAACGTCCCTTTACCTAAAGGGAAGAATTGGCAGGCATTCTTGAAAGTTAGTGAGAATAAAGACGAATTTTTCAAGTTCCTGTCTGCTGAACTGCTGAAATTAACATCAACATCCGAGTACCAGTTGTTAACGACATCAGGAGAATATGTACTATGCAATAAGGATGTTAGCTTATGTGACATATCTCCATCGAACCACGAGGAAGCAGACACGCGCATGATGCTTCATCTCAACCATGCAGTCTCACAAGGTCACAAAATAGCTTTTCTTCGCACGGTTGATTCTGATGTCGTCATTCTGTCTTTGCACCATTTCGCAACATTCCGTGACCTTGGACTCAGTGAGCTGTGGATTGGGTTTGGAATTGGAAAGGCATATAAAGATATGCCAATTCATGAGATAGCTTCACAACTTGGACCTGATTACTGTAAGGCCCTGACTTTCTTCCACGCCTTCACAGGTTGTGATGTAACATCCAGCATGCTCGGCATTGGGAAGAAGACAGGATGGAATGCATGGATGAATTTTCCCGCATCAACTGAAATGATGATAGAATTGACTGAGAATCCGCAAGTCTTTTCAGAGGATTCCCCTCATATGCAGCATATCGAAAAACTCACCATACAGATGTACAGTAACAGTTGTGTCAGTACACGTGTCAATGATGCGAGACGGCATATGTTCACACATGGCCTTAAGTCTATGGAAAACATCCCGCCCACCAAAGCAGCTCTGTATCAACATGTAAAAAGGGTAATTCTTGTGTCATCTTTCATTTGGCATCGTGCTCTGCAGAAACACTTATGTGTGCCAGACCCATCACAGTACGGATGGGAGTGGAATCCACGTCTCAATATTCTGGTCCCATTTTGGACTCACCTAGGAGACGCAAGTGCTGCATGTGCACTGATGCTCCACTGTAGTTGTGCCAAGGCCTGCAAGGGCAATTGCAAATGCTTGAAAGCTGGATTAAGGTGCACACCTTTGTGTAAGTGTGAAGGTGGCTGTTGTAACAATATTGAGTAGTATACTGTCATGTTAGGACCAGTCATCTCCTATTCTGGTATTTTTTTTTCCATTTTCGGCCAGTTAACACATGTCATGTTTCTAGTTGAGTTGATTTTGCTAACAAATGTTCATCCCATGTGGCTTGCTACATTGTCCGGGGTATAGGAATACAGTTTTAGATTTCGGAAAATAGTCTGTTATTTACTGCACAAGACGGTGTTAATTCATGCATAGCATGATACAATATCCCCAACTATTTTGCCTCTGTACAACAGTTGATACCTTCGTTCACCCGTGTGTTCATCTATGGTATCCTTGTCTTTCTCTGGCCATAGGCCACATGTGACTAGTCAGTTCCTACTCCATAGCAAATCAACTTGGAAATCCTTCATCTTGTAGCGCACTCATGTCTCAATGAATCCATACCTGAGTTGATCTAATAAATCTAACGTAAGGTATCAAATTGCCATACCGGATCATATTTCGATAAGTTATTCGCTAAAACATTTCGACCACTCATCGACATCAAAGGTCATGTTTTGGCTCCCAGTGGTGGCTATATCTCTATATCCCTGGTAAAGTAGCATACCATGAGGGATGGGCATTAAGTGTCGGCAACATTAATCCTGACTTGGAACACACCACATCTTAACTGGCCGAAAATGAAGAATACTACTTGTAGTCAAAAAATATTCCTGTACCTCGAATGACTGCAAACATACACTCACCCCTTCTAGTCCCATTTTGCCAATGTTCTATACTGGCAAGATAACATTGTATAATTAACAACGGGAACTAATGCATCCCGAGTTCATTCCAGCACTGCCCTTGCTGGCAGACGTGTCGCTATGGTGTTGAGATTGAACCAGAACTCCTCTAGAAATTTGATAGTTTTATTTTCTTAGAAAATAAATCTATCGAAAATGCCGGAAGTTGAGAATAGACTGTCACTTTAATTGGATTATCAAATGTCCAAGTATCCCCACTGCTGCATACTATCGAGTACCCTTGTTCATGTGTTGACAGGAATCTCTCATACCATGTTCATTTGACCATTGCATTCCCGAGAAACATTCAACACTAATTTATCTACGGACGGACGATCATACTGACAGTCAGACACACAGACGCACACATCGACGGAAATTCTGATCCCATTATCCATTAATCTTCCCCCCAACTTGTTCCAAGGGCTTCACTCCATCATTCACATCAATTACAGCACATGTATGGTGTTAGGTTTGGAGCTTCAGTTGTGCGATCGGCGAAAATAGCTTTTTTTCGATCCGCTTGGCGGCCATTTTGGATTTCGCTGCTAGTGGTGGCTAGAGGATGGTGCCAACTTGTAGCCGATCGATTTTGAAATCTCTGATGCCTACCCTTACATCATGCCAAATTTCAGGAAGGTATCACCAAGTGCACAATTCTAGCGAATTCCTCCCCCGCTAATATCCACGAGAAAAGAATCGTTACGGTTCACACATTTATTTGTTATTTATTGTATTAACCCACTTCCTAACACAAGTTGGAGACGGATGTGTATGAGTGTATTTTTTCAAAGTTCATTTATTTTTCTTCCCAATCGTAGCGCGTGATCTTTTGTGGGAACAAGCTCAGCGAGTTCGTCCCGATGAGCTATGATGATTGAGAAAACAGGGACGCAGGAACCGATGGACAAGCGCCAAAACAAACCCTTTCCAGAAAATGAGAGAGAGAGAGAGAGAGAGAGAGAGGAGAGAGAGAGAGAGAGAGAGAGGGAAAGAGAGAGAGAGACACACACACACACACTCGCACGCACGCACGCACGCACGCACGCACGCACGCACGCACGCACGCACGCACGCGCACACGCACGCACGCACGCACGCACGCACACACACACAAACACACACACATACACAAACACACACAAACACACACACACACACACACACACACACACACACACACACACACACACACACACACACACACACACACACACACACACACACACAGAGTCTTGTCTACCCTACATACCGAGGTACCCCATTGTTTGTCCTTTGTGTGGACTAACGGTTTCTACCTCGTTTTGCCGGTACAGTTCTGGGAAAACAACCGAGGTAAAGGGTCTCTTTTGTCACCCCAGCCCACATATGGATATATACCAGGCATGCCCTCCCCAAGTTGGAATCATTTTCCTCAAAGTCTCCTTGAAGAAGCAAAAACAAGCGAAACGCGTCGAGACAGGCGGATTATTTTCTACCTTTGTTGAAGACTACAACCAATCCAGGTATCTTCTCTAATAGGTAATATCTAGATTTCATTTTAATTTATTTCATTTCTTCATTTTAAATTCATCTACCTATTTTTCAAATGGCTCAAAAAAGACAGAAGCATCAGGGAAAGAGAGTTGCCCAGTCTGGAAGAGGCCAGGAACAATCGTTCCAGGCCTATTCTAGATTGGTCAAGGCCCTTTTCCAGGTGATTCAGTGTATGCACCATATTGGGCTCTTAGAGCAGCATTTGGCCAACCGGGATTTCCCGAAACAGTTGGAGAAGAAAGTAGATGAGTTAGGTGGCTTTCTAAAGCCGGCTCTTCCCACCCCACACATTTTTTCTGTTTTTCGACAGATTAGTGTGGGATGGGCCAACCAAACGTTAAATGCTTTAGTTGAGCATTACAAGATAAATTTAAACCAGTTGAAGTCTAAGATAACTTTGGCTATGCGACCACCTCCTGGACTCGAAAAAATAGACTTCAACAGCGCTTCGGCGCGTGCCTTGATCTGGGCTCAAAAAAACTTTAAAAATAAGTTGACAGATAAGACGATTTCGGTCTATGAGTCTTACATTTCGGAACTTCGCCCAGCGTCTGGAGTAAGGAACAATACGGGAGGGAGCATGCAAACTCCGGCCCGTGTTGTCCCTCTACCCCAACGCGAAAAGCAAAATAAGAAAAGATCAAGGCAAAGCACTTCTCCCTCTTCATTTCCTTCTACTTCTTCTTTCTCTCAGAGTAAGCGCCTCAATTTGCAAACATCTCCGGTCCATATTGTGACTGAAGATGCTCGCAAATTGAGTAACGCTGTCTCGCCTCGTCTTGCTCCTCTACCTCCTACTCCTCCTCAGCCTTTCTTCTCTGGTTCTCCTAGTGCTCTTACTAGAACTCCTCCTTCTGTTTCTTCTCCTGCTTCTGTTTCCTCTCCTGCTTCTGTTTCCTCTCCTGCTTCTGTTTCCTCTCCCCCTTCTCCGGCCTCTAGTGTGGTTCAACCAGGTATATCGTACTCAGAGAAAGTCAAATCACCGAGCCGCAACTCGGGCCGCTCATTTGATTCTAAATTCTCCCAGTTTCGGCATAAAAGCGGAGTTAATTTTGACAAAAGGAATTGGCGCCTCCCCGATGTTTGTAAAAACATCCTTATGATTGGAAGTTCAAATTTAGGACGCATTGATCGAAATCCCCATCCGGACATCCAGGTGGAGTGTTACCCCGGCGCCAAATTCAATCATCTGCGCTCTATGTTTAAAGGGCACAGGGGCCAGTCCAGTCCCCAAAAAATATTATTAAATATTGGCGTGAATTCTCGAAACGATAATTCTGATCTCGTAGTTAAGCAGTTGCGGAATATGCTTAGCGATATCAGGGTCAAGTTTAGATCAGCAAAAATTTATTTCGCTGAACTAAACTTTTCGCAAAAACTCCCTCAGGCTGAGAGGAGAACCCTGAGCATCATCAACGAAACCATTCGGAAAGTGAAGGACGTTAACGTGATACCACAAATTGATGACGCGAAGTTTGATGTTGCTCAGGATTTAATCCATTGGACCACGAGAACCGCCAATATTATGTACGATCACTGGTTGAACCACCTAAATTTAAACTAAGTAAAGGCAAAGGTAACAGCCGCCTAACAGATGTGGGATTAGGAACTAATGTGGTTAACCTGTCTGGCACCAATGACCTAACAACCCAAGAGAAATCTCTTTTAGATCGCGGTTTAACTTTTGTACCAACACCAAAGCCTAAAACTGATAACCAAACAAATTTACCATCATACAACTGTAATTTTCTTAGGCAAATGAAATTAGCCGACCGCTTTAGAAACTCCAGCGATCGGAAACTTCCTTTTACAGAATCATCTGGTTGGTCACCTCCAGATAGTGAAGTAGATCCCGAAATTATTGAGGCTAGCAAACGAATCATCCAAAAGGTGTTCAGCATGAACATACTCTCCGATAAAGACAATTTAACAGCTGGTGAAAGGAGAGCCCTCACGAAACTTCGAAAAAATAAGAAATTAGTAATTAAACCAGCCGACAAAGGTGGGTCGGTAGTTGTTCTATCTCGGGATAATTATATAAAGGAAGCCATGAGACAACTCAGCAATACTAAACATTATAAGAAAATAGATTCACTTATTTGGCCTAGTAATATCGAAAAATTCAATAAGATCTTAAAATTTCTCCTCGACGAAGGTCACATTACCAAAAAACAATTGAAATATTTAACAGCTAAGCTCAGTGCTCAAACAAGACAATTTTATATCCTACCAAAGATCCACAAGGACCGTTCTTCATGGACGGATGACTTAACTCCACCGGGAGGCCAATTGTATCAGATTGTAATTCGGAATCTTATGCGATCTCGGAATTAATTGATTATCATCTTAAACCTATAGCAAATAGACATCCGAGTTATCTAAAAAACACAGGATTTCCTGTCACAAATTTCGAAATTGAAAATATCAAAAAATGCTATTCTGGCTACTTTGGATATCGACAGTATGTATACGAACATTGATATTGATAAAGGTGTTAAATCAATTAAAAATGCATTTGAAAAATATCCGGATGCGAAACGCCCGGATGAACAAATTTTGGATCTTTTAGAGCTGAGCTTAAAAGGTAATGACTTTCAATTCAATGGAGAATATTTTCTACAAATAATGGGTTGTCCTATGGGAAAAAGGTTCAGTCCTAATTTTGCAAGCATTTATGTAGCGGAATGGGAGGAAAATGCCTTAAGCAAATGTGCAAAGCATCCTCTCGTATATCTCAGATATTTAGATGACATTTTTATTATTTGGGAACATTCAAAAGAAGATTTTGAAGAATTTTTAGAAATTTTGAACAATCACGATCCAAATATTAAATTGAAAGCTACTATCAGTGAAAATTCTGTTGATTTTCTCGATGTGACCGTGTATAAAGGCAAGCAATTTCAGGCGTCCGGTCATTTAGATTATAAAGTGTATTTTAAACCAACTGATTCACATCAATTGTTGCACACAAAATCATTTCATCCTCAACATACATTTAAAGGTATCATCAAATCACAACTCATTCGTTTCCACCGCAATTCAAGTGATAAGGTAAATTTCAATGAGGCTTGTTCTACTCTATTTGGCGCCCTCAGATCGAGAGGGTACTCGCTGCGCCTCTTGCGTAGCCTGAAATCCCAAACCCTGAAAAAGCTCGAAAGTCCAGCTGAAACTACCGATTTCGAACCACTGAAGATTGGACACAACAGACCGTTGCAGAATGGTAGTGGCGCGGTATTTAATTGCAAAAAGCCTCGTTGTAGACTGCATACTTTTATGCCTGATCAGAAAGAGGAATTTTCCTCTGAACAAACGAAAAATCATTATCAGATCCGTAACCCCCTCCATTGTGATTCACCAAACATTATTTACCTTATCACTTGTAAGCGATGTCGGAAACAGTATGTTGGTCAAAGTCAAAATCCTTTTCGAGAACGTGCTACTAGACACAAACAGGATATAAAACATAATGCTGATGCCCCAGTAGCACAACATTTTAACCTTCCTGGCCATTCTTTGGACGATTTCGAAATCCATCCTATTGAACAACCACCAATTAAAGACACATTAGAAGAAACGGATGAATTTAGAAAAAAACGTGAAGCTTTTTGGATCAATACGCTTCAAACCCTCTGGCCATTTGGTATGAACATATCAGAGGGCGAATGCGAAAGGAGGTCCATCATTCCTTTCACTTTAACGTACAACAGAATGAATATCGAAATAGCAAAAATGTTAAAAGATGAATTCAATTTTACCAATGCTAAATTAAATAAACCTTTGAATCTTCGACCTGTCATCGCCTATAAGAAAAACAAAAGCTTGCGTAACATCCTTGTAAGGACTAAATTAGAGCCCATCAATGAATAACATCAATTTTTGCCAGTCAGTTTAACCAGTTCCTAAGCTCATCACTTAGTTTAAATCAATTTTATGTACTTTTTTGTCATGTTTGAAACCAATCAGGGTTCAGTAAATGAAAACAATTTTTCAGCGGCATATTAAAAGAAAAAAACGTTTCAGTAGGAAATGTCTGTGCCAGTGCGATTTTTTAACCTCAACACACACACACACACACACACACACACACACACACACACACACACACACACACACACACACACACACACACACACACACACACACACACACACACACAAAGAGACAGAGAGAGACAGAGACATAGAGTGAGAGTCTCATACCATACCCTACCAGAAAATCAGTGTCTGTATAGGTGGGAGATGTCCCCCCACAACTCAACTGAAATCATCCAAAACTTGCATTTCTCTCTTGCTTGTATGATTTATCTCTTCTACGGCATTTGAGGGAGATGAAATTGCACATATTTGCCTCCATATTTATTACATTACCCCCACCGGGCCGTTTCGTCCCGGTGGAAATATTTGTTACATATTGAGCTAAAAAGTTTCATTTTTCTCAGCACCTTTCGCCATTGGAAGTGACTTACAGGAAATTTAGCTCCCCTTAATTTCCAAAAAACATTCAGTAAATTTGACAATAAGGGTATACGAAATTCATATAAAGATAGAAATTTCGAAATATTAGCGAATTTCTAAAATCGATGTGCTCATCATTTCACAAACTTTGGGCATTTTCTTTGGTAATATAAAGATACAGAACCTGGCTCTTTACAATTTTTTCCTCAAAATACAAAACCTGGCTCTTTAAATTTTTTTCCCAACAGTTTCAACGTTTGGCTATTATTCTCTGTTTAAAACCATTTAAAAATAAGAAAACGCCATCTTTTGATATTCTGTAATTTTTTCTGTTCATTATATCAACAATTGTGTACATCGTGAGTTCTAATACAGGTACTTTTCTTTCCATTAATGTGAATGTCCAGGAAGTAAAATTATCGAATTTTTTTCCTGAAAGAATAAAAAACTTGAAAATTAATGTGAAAACGCATTCGCTAAACCAAGAACCGAATTGGACACTTAATATTGGATGGATGTGATACTGATAGATATACTTAATGACGGACTATCTGTGAACTATTTGCTTCTAATTACTTTGCCCTAAACAAGTCAAGTTTCCCTTAGCTACTTTTAGTAAACGAAATCAACAGACAGCTCCGAGAGCTGTCTGTTGTTTTCTTTTATTAAAACTAGCAAAAGGAAATTTGGCTTTATTTCCTGTTGATATCATCGCTGTTTTCTTCTAAATTGGACCTTCCTCACTCGTCTAGCAATTTCAATGGAGATGACTTTATCGAAAGTTGATTTTCCTGACGATACAAGTCAGGGATGCGAAGAGAGGTGCGATAGGCCTAAACACAGCTCTGTTTTTTTTGTATTGTTGCCATGCCACTAAAACGCATGGGCTATCACTGATATATATAAGTGTATGGGTGTCATTTTATGACCGTGCCCTCTTCCCCTCCCTCGCCCCAGTTTGAAATTCTTCCTATACCCCTGATCGGGAAAAAACACTTTATGCTGACATTACAACCAAATTCTCCTCTGATCTACCATTGCACGTCTTTCCTAGGCCCTGGAATGAAATTCCTTCGGAATTACAAAATAATTCAAGATCTGAGTTCAAAAAAAGCAATCGCAGAGAAATTTTTGAACTCATATCGCACTCAGGTCCACTGTAATAACCCCGAGTGCCATGATTGTGCTCAACGTACTACCTCGCATTTATAATGTTTGTTTGTTTATTAGTATACAATTATTTCAAATAACCTGGAGATTTTTCAACCCTTCGTGAGATCACAGCCCCAGTTGTGCTCTTTGTAAATTCTTATCAGAACATATGGACAATGGTTTTGTGACGTCACAAAAAACCCCATTAATGCCTGAAAATGTATTTGCCGTTGTCGGTCTTTGTGTCCTCAATTGTACCATATTGTCCAAGTTCCGAAGCTGATTCGTTATTAGTCCTAATATTCATAATAGGTACAAGGAAACTAGAGAACTATGAGCGTTTTGCGCGGAACAGGAACGCTAAGAGAGAAATAACTACACCATTTTTCTGTATCCACCGGAATTAAACTCACCGATATTGACTGTACTTTTTGTAATTGCTGCTGTCTTGTAAATTCATGAATATATTGTGATTTGTTTTTTTCTATCTTTTCCGGGGTGTGGCAGGAAAACAGCCAACCGGGGTATGTCACTTCCCCTTGTACAGTCGTCTTCTTCACAATTATGTAATTGCTCGTATATGTGTAAACTATATTGCAAATTAATTAATTAATTAATTAATTAATTAATTAATTAATTAATTAATTAATTCAGTAATAAAAAGAAAATTCAGGCGCGTAACCAGGAATTTTGATGGTGAGATGCGTTAAGTGGGGATAGACGATTATCGGCTACGTCAGGGCGACCATCGTTGCCGCTGAGGGAGAATTTTTGAAAACGAGTATCAAATGGAGCTCATTGGTAGCATCTTGGAAATATTATAAGTTATTCTGTTTGTTGACAAGGGACATGGTCTCACGTTCCCTGCATGAAACATATATTCAACCTCGGCTGTCAGCCGAGGCTGAATATATGTTTCATGCAGGGAACGTGAGACCTTGTCCCCTGTCAACAAACAGAATAACGTATATGTCCCATTCTTACACAAGTAAAATTGAATTGTTGTACAGCGAATATTAGAAAACAGACGTTGTTTCGGTAAAGTGTTAACTTTTATCATAACAGACTGCAGTGGTTTCCCTTTATTCAATGTTAACGTGCGCAACCAACGGGGCGATATGCTCTCGATTCGTTTCAGTTTATGTTACATAAATTAATGAAAAGAGACCTTATAATCTAATCGGTTTCATAAATAATTACCCATGTTTACATAATTAATCTTTTTGTACGTAATAACGGTACTTTTGTGTGTATTTTACTTCAGTTAAATGCATTTGTCTCAGTTGATTTCAAGTGAAAAAAAACATTGCGATGAACCGTTGCTCATGGCAACGAGACGCTTTCCTTGACAGTGGACATAAGAATCGCTGACAGTGGACATATGCGCGTGCCCGGCGACATAAAATAAAATCAACGAGGCATTGACCAATCACTGCAAGGTATTGATATCGGGACATTACGGTTGGTATCGGGACATTACGTAATATTTAGGATCTAAAATATGAGCACTTTTGCACTACTGTATGTGAAACATTATGTACAAAATAGAGCAATAAAGTTGATAAGCATACTTTATTTTTCAGAGGTATCTTATACCTACAGTACAGTCGCTGTGGACTGGTCGCATTCAACGCGAAGGCAGTTATGTCCACAGCGTTTACTAGGTAATAAAAATCATCAACAGCGAAAATTTTAATTAATGAAGCACCGGGTTGTACCCGGTGCTTCGTTAATTAACTTTTTGATGATTATTCCTGTAATTAGTGTTTGCAATCAAACATTATTGCGTCCTTGTCACATAGTTATGACGTCACGCCTTTGTTAAAAGTGTGTGATATATTTCGAAGAGTTGGTTAGAGCATGTGTGATATTCAACATATATCGCCACACTTTTACCAATCAAGGAACAATAAACAGTGATTGTGTAACCTGTCAGATCTAATACAAACACAGCCGAGAGGAAAGATTAAGGGCACCTGTGCTAAAATGTTTTGAACAGAGAAACGAGAATTTACCTGACTTTTGATTTTATTGAAAGAGTTAAAGAAAGAAATCCACACCCGGGTGTAAATGATAAATGGAACGTTTAATTTCTCGCTCAACCTTTTGAGCGCAATGACGAAACGGAAAAAATGAAGTAATATCACTTGCTTTCCATCAATCTTCATGTGTCTTGCAAGTTTGGCTTAAGAAATTAACTAATTAAACGGAATGGACACGTGTCAGACAAGGGTTCAGTGGAGTGTTTGATTGTTCGTGTTTTGATTGTTTGTGCAAACATCAATGTGACAAGTCGGTTACAGCACAAAAACTCGTGATATTGAACATACAATCGCTCGAGCTAGTTACTCGGACAAGTCCTCGTTAACTAACTCTCGCGATTGTATATTCAATATCACTCGTTTTCTATGCTGTAACCTATACTTTGTCACATAGTTATGACGTCACGCCTTTGTTAAAAGTGTGTGATATATTTCGAAGAGTTGGTTAGAGCATGTGTGATATTCAACATATATCGCCACACTTTTACCAATCAAGGAACAATAGACAGTGATTGTGTAACCTGTCAGTTCTAATACAAACACAGCCGAGAGGAAAGATTAAGGGCACCTGTGCTAAAATGTTTTGAACAGAGAAACGAGAATTTACCTGACTTTTGATTTTATTGAAAGAGTTAAAGAAAGAAATCCACACCCGGGTGTAAATGATAAATGGAACGTTTAATTTCTCGCTCAACCTTTTGAGCGCAATGACGAAACGGAAAAAATGAAGTAATATCACTTGCTTTCCATCAATCTTCATGTGTCTTGCAAGTTTGGCTTAAGAAATTAACTAATTAAACGGGAATGGACACGTGTCAGACAAGGGTTCAGTGGAGTGTTTGATTGTTCGTGTTTTGATTGTTTGTGCAAACATCAATGTGACAAGTCGGTTACAGCACAAAAACTTGTGATATTGAACATACAATCGCTCGAGCTAGTTACTCGGACAAGTCCTCGTTAACTAACTCTCGCGATTGTATATTCAATATCACTCGTTTTCTATGCTGTAACCTATACGTGTTAATACTGCCCCCCCCCCCCCCCGTGGAAAGTGACCAGTTCAGGGTGGCCGTACTATAGATATGTATTTCTGATAATACTTGTATGTGATTCTGACAGAAATTAAACAGCGATAAGCTTGGTGCAACATGCAGGGCCTGTAACACCAGGACTTTGGAACTGGTTTCTGTGAAACACCAAGGCACTTTGATCCTTTTTATAGCTGAGAGTATAAAAAAGAATTAAAGTAGTGCCTAGGCGTTTCACGGAAACTACATGCAAACGAGAACATTTATATTTTAATCCTTTGCCTAACATGAAAAGCAGACGACACTTGCAACGAAAATTCTTGAATAACTAATTGTTTTCATTTTTTGTCTGAAAAACATAGGTTATGACCCCTCATTGGAACGAGCACGAGGAGCTTGCTCCAATGAGGGGTCATAACCTATTTTTTGAGACAAAAAATGAAAAAATGATTAAATTAATTGGCAATTTTTGAGAATAGCGCTGGCCGGTTTCGGCCGTTACGTTGGATAAAGAGTTCAAACAACGTGCCCCGTACCTCCGCCACAGAGAGAACGATGTATCGGGGTAAGTGAAGCTGCACCGTTTTATCAAAAATTTCAAATCATAAACAGGAGACTGTCCTCTAAGTGGAACTCAAATTTTGTGGGGAGGCGCATTCACGCCCGTCGTCCTCCCGTGGCTAGGCGCCTGAAATCTGTACGCTATTTTTATGTTTCGTACTTCAGTGGATCCGGACGTATCGTCAGTTAAAGGATTTAGAATGACATGACCACAGAAGGAATTACCAGCTCATACAAAACATCGTTTCCAATTACAATCAAGTCACTACTACACGACAACTTTTTTGCTCGATAAGATTCGAGACGTTAGAGCAAGCAGATTGTATCAGACTGGAGGCCATGTATGATAGTGATATGAACCGGAACCCGTAGGTGTTGTGGTGTAGTGATATAGGTGTTGGGAGCCATGGTGCTCAGTAGTACATATGGGAGACTCTAGCACAAGATATTACACCTCACTTGACTTCCTTGCATACTGATTGGCTGAAAGGTGATACCCTATTTCGTGTAGTTGTCCAGCACAGAGCTGAAGGGTCACTACATGTGGACTCTATATGTTTTCCATTTTTAGCACGGGCACTATATGCATTTTCTGATTATAAAAACGTACAAAGCAACGATTTATCCAAAATGGTGGCAGAAAATCCCGGCCATCAATTAGACAATTCGATTTACATAAAAAATATACACTTCGTTTTTTTTTAGTGTCGCAAGAATAGCCGCAAAGTTTTCCGAGGTGATACGTTCCGATAAATAGAGATTATTACCATTCTGTGGATGTACAAAATATGTATCCGAGTCGAGCTCTGGGTTCTAAGGGCAGATCACGACGAGTCGAAGACTCGTCGTGATCTACCCTTAGAACCCGGAGTGAGACATTGGCAGAGGCGAGGAATAGTATCATTGTGTCGAACAATTATCAATATTCAGACATTCTCATTTCTCCTTTATTGTTTAAAATAAAAACATCATTACATGTTTACAATTTGGATTGTAAATTATTTGGTTAATTTGCATTTTCGGGTTGTTGGATATAATATAAGGTCTAGTGCATGGCTTGTCGTTGACTACGCCCATATAGTGCCCAGTGAGGTGGTGGAGTTCCCCCCGCTTCGCGTCGGGAACTACACCACCTCACTGGGCACTATATGGGCGTCGTCAACGACAAGCCATGCACTATTCCTTAAATAGTGGTAGTCAATAGTAGTGGTACAGTACAACGGCAGTGGGAGTAAAGAGTGTCCGGTAATCGTTGGACAGACGGTGGTGACAATGGACAAATTAGCAGTAGAATATTCGCCTTGGAGTTACGAAGAAGTGGGTGTGGCCTAGAAGCCAGGAACTGAACAGGCGCTACGCCCCACAACTATCCTCTAAAAATATCCCCCAATCCGTATCCTCCAATTTACATTCTCCAATAGGTATCCTTAATATACACCACCATGTCATAGGTATCCTCCAATACCCAGATGAGCATAAGAGTCCTAAACTAGTCAGTCGTTCGAGCAATTACTCGATAGCTTATTTGGTCGATAAGATTCGAGTCGTTCGAGCAATGCTTGTTCCTGCTCGATTGTCTTTCGGGTGTAAGAATCATATAGGTCTTTGTTATGCACAATTGAGATAACTCTGTATGGGTAGGTACAGTTTACAGGAAATGAAGCAATCAGATTTGACATTCAGACACTTGGATAAGGATAAAGTTAGGAACCAGAGAGAGCTAGGGCTGGATAGACTGTTAGAGTTAGAGTAGCGAGAATAGCATCTGTAACAGTGAGTAGTGTTAGACTAGCTTTGTAAAACTATTCCAAGTTAAAGTAAAGGTTCTACCGCCTTAGGAGAGTACACCTGAACTTACAAAATGAAGTAATACAATTGTTTCGAACTGGTCAAAATGGACCAGGAAGCCTAAAAATAGTTACCCATAAGCTAAAACTGTTCAAAGGTAAGCTACGGAAATATACTCCGGAACTTCGCACGCATCACGGGAGACACCTCGGTCCTATAGCACTACGTGCTACTCTTATAAGTCTGATTGTCCAAAAATCCTACCTGAAATAAATAAGTAGAAACTGAAGATTTAGTGAGAAATCCGATAGAAACAGAGGATTTCAAAGACATTCGAACCAGATAAATCAGATGTAACCATGATATGGATTTGGGGTTATTAAATTGACTCTTATACAAAGAAAGAACGCGCCTATTATTGGAAAAAAGAGGATTCTGGGGGAGTCCGTTTCGGTGCTTTTGGATGGTTTTTGGTGATTTAGAGGGATTGTTGGGTCTAATTGGGTAATTTAGTTTCTTATACACAGGAACACGCCTTATAGCACAACGTGCTACTCTTATGAGCCCTAGATGGTGGATTTGCCAGGTCCGTTTCGGTAGTTTTGATTGGTTTTGGGTGATTTGTAGGGATTGTGGGGTCCATTTGGGTAATTAGATTTACTCTTATACAAAGGAACTCACCCTCCGAAATACCACTTTCCTAGTGCAGACCTTTGGGTCACATAGCAACCGCGTGCTATCATAGAAATAAACATGGCGGTCTGATTTATACAAAATGGACGACGGAAACACGTATCACCATAACAAGACGCTCTGCGCATTCGTAGTAAGATCACGTATCAATATGGGGATGTCGCCCCAAAATGGATGCTCGCGTGGTCTACCATGACAACCAAACGTGGCGTAATTAGGTGATGTGACTATGACGTCACTTCCGTGATACTCTCTGGGGTCCCCCAATGAGGCGCGATCCATCGCTGTCCTACTACTCACACAGAATTAATCGGTTAGTTCCATTCACAAAATCGTCACCTAATTTTTTTTAAATGTTCGCCTCTTTGCTTAGCATTTGACTCTTCACTGGAACGAGCTCGTTGATCTCGTTCCAATGATGGGTCATTAGCTATGATTTGGGTAAAAAAAAGTCTATTTAGTCAAAATTTTTTAGCAACTGTCCTTTCTCGTCACATTATTTATTTAATAGGGTGGGGAGCACGGTGACTAAGTGGTAGACTGTTGGACTTATGTGCTAGAAGTCCCGAGTTCGATTCCCGTCAAGGACGACCCGCGCTGGGTCCTTTGGCAAGGCACTTTATCCCGGTTGCCCACATGGAGGTACGATAACGCCGTGCACTAAGGCGTACTGCACGTCGGTGGTGTACATGTCTTCAACCGCTGTAACCCTGCTCGAGCGGAGCTTGCACAGAATTAGAATGTTGAGGAGCTGACAGTTGCTCGTCGATGCTCAGTGGTTCTCTCCGGGTACTCCGGCTTCCTCCACCTGTAAAACTATCACGGCCACGATTAGCTATTGTGCATAAGTATGTGACCTTAAACACCAATAAATAAATAAATAAATAAATTTAATAGGGTTTTAACGACACTTTCCGCAACCAGGGTCCACAACGTACTAACTCCACACAAGCAGGATTAGCATTGGTTGAAGACAAGTGCACCATCGACGTGTAGTACACATTAGTACACAGCGCCTTCGTACCCAGAAGTGGACAATCGGGATTAAGTGCCTTGCCCAAGGACGCAAAGCAGTTACCCCAGGTGGGGATCGAACTGTGGACTTTCAGCTATGAAGTCCAAAGCCGTAACCATAGCGGCACCGAGCTCCCTTTTTCGTTACTTTAGGTAAAGGGTTAAATACATGAATTGGATAACTCAACATGAAACGTCTGATCTTATTTCAAGACATGGCGATCATAATTTCTCCGAGATGGGGAGAGGGTGTGATCACATACACTATACCCCAGTACAAATGTAACGAGGATGTATTCCCTCATCCCACTAGATTTACTCCTATGTTTTATAGGCCGAATCGGACTATTCGCAACGTAAAGGGTTAGGCCAAGTCGCAAAGTACAGTGTCCTAGACACGGGAAGAAGGGCCATACCCCAACCCCCGGATTTTGTCGGAATATTTTCGGCTCGTGGAAGACATTTTGAAACTTTTTCAAAAAGGAGGGAAATTATTGATATTTTGGCAAAAACGTATGATTTTTGACTGAATATTTGATAACTAATCCGTTTTGGGCTACAAGAATTTGGTTGTCCAGTTGAAATTTGACGAAAAGTTTTATTGCTGTGTCGAATAATTTTAAATAACCAATAATCAAAATAAATTTTGAATCGTGTGGTTTGGGTGGCGGGTTAAACACGATGCAAAAAGGATAACAATGACTCTATTAATCACGCAGCTTTGGAAAGCAATAACATCGAGAGCAATATAGATTGCTTTTTGCCCAAGGGTTGAATGAAATAACTCCTTATTAGTTTGTTTCCAGAGAATATCTCGCTTACGAAAGGGCAACTCGTTTTCAGCACGTTCTGCTGTCGGAAACGGAAGTCATATATTAAGTTTCTCTACTAAGAGCCTTTTCAGTTTGTTTCAGTAGGAAATTGTCAGTGAAGATAAAATTGCTTTGAGGAAATGCTCTGAATTTGAAATGTTATAATTTTTTTTTTTTTTTTTTTTTAGTGTTGTTATTTGGTAGTCTTCATAAAATGCAAATGACAGTACTGTTATTCATAACACACCCATCTAAAATTAAGGTTGGTTCACGACATTCTAGAATGTGTGATAAAAATAAGTTGTATCGCACATGTGTGTGATACAGGTTTTTGCACTTTTTCAATATAAAAATGGAACCAGTCATATTTCTGGGGATTTATTATTTATTATTTATTGGTGTTTAAGGTCACACACAGTACCGGTAGAGTGTATTATCACTAAATCACCCGCGGAGTGGAGATTCCACCAAAGCAATAATTGCAAATCTGTTGCAAAGCATAACAAGCACAAGCAAAGTTCCAGCCATTGGACCTCCGGGTTAAACCCGGAGGTCCATTGGCTGAAACATTTTTTGTGTCGTCTGTCCATATGTACAGAATTTGAAAGTGATACTTTGTGTGATAACTCCACTCCACGAGTGATTTTGTTACAATCCTCTCTGCACGTACTGTATGCACAATGGCTAATCCTGACCGTGACAGTTTTACGCAGTTTTACGGGTGGAGGAAGCCGGAGTACCCGGAGAGAACCACCAAGCATCGACGAGAAACTGTCAGCTCCTCAACATTCTAACTCTGTTCAAGCTCCACTAAAGCAGGGTTACAGCGGTTGAAGACATGTGCACCGTCGACGTAAAGTACGCCTCAGTGCACTTAACAGCGACTCGTATATTTGGACAAGTCAGTCAAAAAGACGAAACTTTCAGAAACGAAATCTAGGTTGTTTCGGAAGCGGTACCACCTTCAACCCTTCTGTACAGGAGACCTGAGATAGTCCGGACACCACGAATCCGGTTCATGCAATTTCAGACATAAAATCACTGTCGTTGAGTTTAAATTATACTTAGTGATTCTACTCTACAATCGCCGTGAACTGATCGTAATCCACGCAAGGGCTGTGATGTCCACATATGCGTTTACCAGGTAATACAAATCATCACCAGCAATATTTTAATTAATGAAACCCCGGGTTGTACCCGGTGCTTCATTAATTAAATTTTTGATAATTATTCCTGTAATGAGTGTTTGGAATGCTATATTATTGCGACCGTGGAAACATTGCCTATCCGTGGAAAGTGACCATTCCACGGTGGCCGTACTGTATCTTTTACATTGGACATTATATATACGATAATACCATAGTGTGTTTTGATATGTTTGATATCTCAACGAGTTGAAAGTGAGTTTTTTTCGCGAGGCTTGCCGAGCGAAAAAAACTCACTTTCAACGAGTTGAGATATCAAACATATCAAAACACACTATCGTATTGTTGTATTTATCTTATACCGACCATTTTTGTTATTTTCTGCATTTTTAAAAGGGTTTTGGGGATGATTTCGTTTCAAAATGTCGACTCATCTGGAGTGGAGTCGACTGCTTTCTCTTGTTGGGCATGAATACATGTGATGTGCCCGGTAAAGCTGTTGGTGCGTAACAAGGCTACAAATTAAACTGAATGATAGAGTATAGTTCCCCTTAGAAAGTGACCCTGTAACTGGGAAAACAATTACAGAAAATATACTTACGCCTCAATTCTTAAATTTATGACAAAATTATGTTTGATAATCAATTTCACCAGATTTGACACGATTTATAAACAATTTTGCGAATGTCATCATTATATTATAATATAGAAAAAGACTACAGTCCGTTCTCCAATCTATAGGACATAGGGGTATGTGTTATAGATAATCTATAACACATGGGCTATATCTTCAACAGGTATAAGATAAACTCAGTTTTGTTGCTAGTTGCCTTTGTTTGACTGCAAGACTCAAATTTAAGTATTCACATCACACCAAAAATCCCAAAGACAAGTCGTTAATTTTTAGTCACCGCATACCACGTAACGCATGCATCGTGGTCAGTGTGTCATAGACGTGTCTTATTCGTCTGGCTGTAAATTATCGAGTAAATGTGAAAGTTGTAACAAAACAGAATACAACATGGATGGAGTACGGGAAGTAGCAATCAACGACCCGAGCTGGAGATTTTTTTTATTTGTTTCATGAGTGCGAGAGAAATATGGGGAAAACTCCAACAAGGGTACGAGAAATTATTTTTTTCATACAATATATACTTCTCAACACATTCGTGAGATAATCGTTGGATCCAACCAAAACACCGGATACCCTCAATATCGTATCGAGGTTTTGTTGTTAGTCTATGGTTGTGTACGACTATCAAATGTGCGCTTTGCGTCTACAGTTGCTGTGTAGACTATTATGGTCTTGACCCATATTGGAGAGAGTGGATGTCGAAAAACCGTGGTCTCGTTTAATCTAATGACAGCTGATCATCATTGTTAGAAATGAACAGCATAAAAGTATAAAAATTGAGATAGAATCCCGAATGTGCTGAAAAGTTATTGGCGGAGCTGTCACTTATCCAGCGCCTATATATCAACGCCTTTGAAACATCTTGATTTTGTCTTCAATGTCGTTTGGTGTGTTTCTAAGTATATCCGGATTTATGCCCCCCCCCCCCCCCCCCCCCCCATATTTCCATTATATAGACAAATTAATCTGCTGTTGATCTTGATTCAAACTGTGTCCAGTCAGGTATATTTCAGTTGGATGTCAAGGTCACGTTGGAGTGTTCATGGTTAAGCCAGACTTGATTGGGAGCTGACATTTTGCAAGTGAAAAATGAGAGAACTGTTGTTTAAATTCCGATTGGGAAGTCATTTTGACAAAATGACAAAGTTTGATTGCAACCCATGCACAGAAATGAAATTGTACCTCCAAAATGTGAATTTTTTTTTTTTTTTTATATCTCTTTTGACCAATTTTCGAGCACTCAGCTCTGTTATTCAGTTGATTGTATTTGAATGATAAAGTAAGATTTTTATTGTTTTGTTTTCAACGGAACGGCCACAATGAGAGCGTTCAGATAATATACACATAATGAACATTTGTGAATAGGGGAGGTAATTTGAATGCGAAATATCCTCTGGTGTTGATTTCCCCCAAAACAGACATGTCAATGGTAGGAGAGCGATGAACTGGCCATCATTGGGGTGGACCCCGGAAGTGACGTCATGTCACGCGACCCAGTGGAGCCATGTTGTGTTGTCATGGTAACCCGCGTGAGCGGCCATCCTGTGATGTCATCTCCATAGTGACACGTGGTCCGAGTGCGCATGCGCAGCGGTTGTTAGGGTGATACGTGTTTCCGTCACCCATTTTGTATACTGGAGGCCTCCATCTTGGTTTCTATGAAAGCACATGCTTGCTATGTTACCCAATGGCCTACAAAAAGACAGGGGTATGTTCGAAGGGTATGCTTGATTGAACAGGAGTAATTTCCCGTTTCGTAGAATTACCACAAACAACCCGAAAATCCCCCCACATCACAAAAACGACTTTATTTATTACGGATTCCCCTCAGAATCCTTTTTAGGGCCGCCATACCGTAGATTTTAATAGTAGCACGTAGTGCTATAGTGCCGAGAGGGCAGCAGGGGTAAAGTTCGATTGAACAAGAATAGTTTTTCTGGTTCGGATTTCCCCCAGAATCCTTTTTAGGACCACCATACCATGGGTTTTAATAGTAGCACGTATAGCCAACTGATAGACAACCTCCATGAAAGCCTATATCACTCCTAAAGCCAAGAATCTATCGAGTAGTTACTGATAAGTCATTGCTCGAACGACACGAATCCCATCGAGCAAATAAGCCATAGAGTATTTACTCGAGTGACTCGCACATACGACTCTTAGCCTAATTTCGGTATTTGAGGATACCTATGACCTGGGATTGTATTATTTAAGGATACCTATCAAGGATACCTTCTGGAGAATCCCTTTTTTGTCGTATGAGGTCATGAGGACCATGGGAAAATCCCTCAATGAGGTCTAATTTACTATCCCTCTTAGCCTCATTTCGTTTGAGGCCACGGGGGACATGAAAAAATCCCTCAATGAGGTCTAATTTACTATCCCTCTTAGCCTCATCTCGGTATTTAAAAGCCATAACCCCTGGCACCCCCAATTTCAGCACCCCTTTTTGGAAAACGTCTAGCCGTTGGCTTCCCTTTTTAGCCGTATGACGCCGTGATGGCTATGAGAAAAGCCCTCAATGAGGTCTAATTTACTATCCCTCTTATCCCCATGTCGTTTGAGGCCATGAGGGCCATGAATAAAATCCCTCAATGAGGTCTAATTTACTATCCCTCTTAGTCTCATTTCGGCATTTAAGGATACCTATGACCCAGCTCCTATAAGCTCCTATATGGCTCCTATAGAGGTAGTCTTACCAATGGCTTCCATCTCATCTCCAAAGCTCCAAGGCCATTACTTGTCTATGGTCTATCTGTCATATCATTAGCTTCTACAGCAGTCTTGTGCCATTGCGGCATTGTACCAGTATTATTGGCTACTGTTATTCTGCCCCATGTCTCAACCATAAATATTGACTTGTAACTCTACTTCCTAGCTATACCTTCGCTCAGGCCTTCAAAATGTTCAATCAGATTGCTTCATTTCCCCCGAATAACACGTATACATATAGACAGGCCATATAAGGTATTCCGTAAGTGGGCTTCAATAAATTTTATAAAATACTTTATTAAATTCACTTAAGGGGTACTAAAGTGGGGAAATTCGCCATTTTATTGACATCGCGCGGATGTAGAGTATTGGATCCACCAATGCGCAGTATTATAACACGTCGGACTGCCGTCTTGTTGTGTTATATGAAGAAATTTTCATTATTTTGGCATGGGGGAGCCTACTTGTATTTTATGATGGACGCCATATTTTTCATTAAATTTTCTAAAATACACCATGCCACAAAGTCAAGGCGAGTTGTTTATATCCCAATCTTTTAATTTATAAAAAATATAGAAATATATGACTTTAAACACCCATTAATAATGCTCATCCTCGTCCCTCACTGCACACAAGCGCGTTAGACCCTCATCACAAAAATCAGTAACCGCCATCCCATTAAGCAAAGTATAGAAAAATATGGCTGCTGCACATAAAAGCATATTTCGAGAAACAAGTTCAGACACGTCCTGAAGGTAACGCACACCTGTGGAGCTTACCCAATCTACTTATCAAATAAGTGTTTACACAAACAAGATAATCTTCTTAACTGAGTACTTTGAAAATATCTCGGTACAATATTAACCTGAACACATTGTATATTTTCGGAAACAGGAACGAGATTTTTGAATTTGAATTTTTTAATTTTAATTTTAATATTTAAATCACTGGCAGAGTAGCTTGTTTACATCACAGATATCATGGGGAAGACGCCATCTTGTCATCCGCCATCTTGGGCCGCCATCTTGGGTCCCAATGGACTTTGGGTACAGGGAGGGAAGGGGAGCCCTCCCACTTTGTGTATTATGGTAGCCACGTCACAGATATCATGGGGGAAGACGCCATCTTGCCATCTGCCATCTTGGGTCCCAATAAGCTTTGGGTACAGGGAGGGAGGGGGAGCCCTCCCACTTTATGTATTATGGTAGCCACGTCACAGATATCATGGAGGAAGCCGCCATCTTGGGTACAAGGAGGGGTTAAGGGGGTCCAAAGAAGTTTAAGACATTAAGGGGTTCTGGGAGGGATGAGGCCCAACAGCTTTTGGGCGTAGGGATGGTGCCAAAGGGGCTTTGGGCACGAGGAGGAGGAAGGTGGCCTAACGGGTTTGGGCACGGGGAGGCTGAGGGGAGCCTAAAAGGGCCTGGGCGTTTTGGGCGCGGGGTCAGGGTGGGGGTCCAGGGTAAACGAGCATGAGATGACCATCTCCTACTACTATCGAACTTCAAATATAGACCATTTTTACATTCCGCCATTTCACATCCGGGACTTCATTTGCCCCCACAAACCGGCTTTAGTTATCAACATTGATCACACGTGTACTGAACTGCTGATTGGTATTGAAAGCTTCGTTTTTCGTCCCCGTTTTATCAATTAAAATTCGACGAAAAACGAACCTTTCAATGCCGATCAGCAGCTCAGTAGACGTGTGATCAATGTTGATAAATGAAGCCGGTTTGTGGGGGCAAATGAAGTTCCGGATGTAAGATGGCCGAATGTAAAAATGGTCTATTGACCAAACTGCGGAGAATAAAACAACAAGAAGTTTTCAAATAACTAATAAGTGTGGCACACCCCACCATTATATGGCCAGTTGTGGAGGGTATTTGTCAAAGAACAAGCAGTCAGAATGTTATTTTGATTTTATAAATTTTTGACTCGAATCTGATTGTTTAAATATCCCGGTTAAAAAATTTAAATGCGGAACCTGGAATTTCCAAGCGATCTCGACTCCGGTGCATGCGGCCAATGATTGGCGTGATTTATTTAGATTCTCTCGCGCCCTGTTCACGTTGGAAACGAAATTGAACGTGTTTTGCGATAATACCTGTAATTAAATACTGATTATTTTGTATTCATCAAACGTGAGGGGATGAGGTGGTACAAAAATATACAATCTGAAAAGGTGGGGTAGGCAAAGCTCTCGTGCACCACCCCCCCCCCCTCCTCCGGCGGACTACTATTCCTAGAAATGTTAGACATAGGACTATAATTCCGCAGAATAATAGTCCAGAGGGACTAATTTTCCTACGGACTTCCATTCCTGTCACACTGGCCTGCGCTATTCTAAAAAATCGACAATTAATTTTCATTATTTTTTCATTTTTGTCTCAAAAACATAGGTTATGACCACTCGTTGGAACGAGCTCGTCGAGCTCGTTCCAATGAAGGGTCATAACCTATGTTTTTGAGATAAAAAATGAAAAAAATTAAGTTATTCACCAATTTTTTTTTGCAAGTGTTTTCTGCTTTTCATGTTAGGTAAAGGTTTAATGAGTTTTCCACCTTCACGGCAGCTGTGACAAGATTTGATGAAAAATGCTTTGAAATACTTAGCTGGCAAGAGTTAATTCGCCAGATATCTTTACCTTAGAGGAATAGAGTGTATTTATTAGATATGATTTTCATTCCCAGAATTCCCCATTATCGAGCTTGGCTGATATGACTTCATACTCGGCCGATATGACACCTACTTCGGCCGATATGAACCAAGCTACACTTGTCCCCGTTGATACGCTTCTCGCCGAAGTCACTTTCGTTACAGAGAAATCGTTCACCGTTATTCGTCGAATTAATCGGTAAAATATGCGTTATGCGTTATTATCTGGCGAAATGGGAAGTTTGTGTATGGTGAGGAAGTAATGGCGGCAATAAGTAACGATTAGGTGGGTGAAGATAATAAAGAAGAGAGTTGTACACAAATTACAACTAAGATTCAGAGTGGTAAGTATTTATTTATTTATTTATTTATTTATTTATTTATTTATTTATTTATTTATTTATTGGTGTTTAACCCTTTACCTAACATGAAAAGCAGACAACACATGCAAAGAAAATTCTTGAATAATTATTTTTTTTTATTTTTGTCTCAAAAACAGGTTATGACCCCCTCCTTGGAACGAGATCGACGAGCTCGTTCCAAAGAGGGGTCATAACCTATGTTTTTGAGACAAAAAATGAAAAAAATAATGAAAATTAATTGGTTACTTTTGTGAATAGCGCTGTTCGGTTTTGGCCGTTAGGATAAAAAAGGTTTAAGGTCAACTATTTCTGCACATTGGCTAATCATGACCAAGACAGTTTTACGGGTGGAGGAAGTCAGAGTAACCGGAGAGAACCACCGAGCAACTGTCAGCTCCCCAACATACTAACTCCACACATTCAGGGTTAGCATTGGTTGAAGACAGGTGCACCATCGACGTGCAGTATACCTAAGTACAAAACGTCACCGTGCCCCCACGTAGGCAATGGTGGTGAAGTGTCTTGCCCAAGGATACAACGCGTTTGCCGCAGCCTGCACCTCTACCTACTGAGCCACCACGCCCCTATAGTCGTAAGTGGAGATTCGTAGAAGCTACAGAAGAGATAGTTCAGCTATTCGAATGCTGTGGCTTCCCCACTGGGAGGCCATGACTGCGGATAGCTGAACTACAGTACGTGGAGAGTGTATTATCACTAAATCGCCCACAGAGTAGAGATTCCGACCACGCAATTATTGCAATAATTTGGTGCAAAGCATAACACGCACAAGCAAAGTTCCAGCCAATGGACCTCCGGGTTAAACCCGGAGTCCATTAGCTGAAACAATGCTTGTGTTTTTTTTTTGTCCATATGTACAGAATTTGAAAGTGATATTTTGGGTCATAACTCCACTCCACAGGTGATTTAATTACAATCCAACACTGTCAGAAATCTAACAGTTCTGAGAACATTTTGTAATTATTTTATTTGGTTTAATAAATACTGAGCTTATTACTTGGTTTGTTTCATATCGGACGAGATATCAATGCTCGGCAGGTTCACATCAGTCCTCTACCTTCGGGATCAGGTTAATATGGAGATACCGCGGGCTGATCTCTCAGCCGATATGAAACTAACCAGGTAATAACCTTGAAATAACGCTGAGCGTCAGCGACAGCGAATAGCTTCCGGCTTACTGTCGAATCCACACAAAAGGTTATTGTAAACTTTGTATCACTTTGGAAAATATTTGGAAGTAAATATTGTTTAAGCTAAAATAAATTCTTGAATAGCTAACAATTTTCTTTTTTTTTTCTTTCACCACAGAGACGGAGCGTATGACCCTTCATTAGAACGTGCTGGGCGAACGCGTATCATTGAGGGTTGTAGGTGATGCTTCTGAGGCAAAAACTGAAGAAAAAAATTTGAATATCCAGATATGGTTGCTACGTCACTCGAAGAGTTAATAGAATACAGAACACAATTATCGAACATATCCATCTTGTGGAGTAAACCGTAGTACAGGAAGTAACCTATACTCACGATTTATTGTAAGTAATGAGTTTGTAATTGTAACCAAATATGAGTGTTTAAATTAAATTAACAACAAAACACTTCAAATTTCGAAAATGAAAAAAAAACTTTGGTCGATCGATGAAATCAATAAATTCTCTATGCAAAAGCACTCTCTTGTTTTGTACATCATTCGAATAACAAATTGACTTGATGGAGACAGCTGCATGCTTGAATTCGACTTTTGTGGTAAGAAGGTTTGTTTTGGTTAAATTTGTTAACAGGGACATGGCGAAGAAGACCGACTGGGGAAGATATGGCGGGGTAGGGTGTGGGGGGAGGGGGTGTAAACCTGATTTATCCTGAGTGATAAATTATTCAAACTGCATCATCAAGGCATCCCTTCGTTGCAGGCGTGATTTGACAATACATTTGGAATATTCATCATTCGATATTATAGTTCAAAAACTCAAGACTTCTTAGAAATTTATTTAGATAACTAAAATATGAATATACAGGACAGTCGCCGTGGACTGGTAGAAATCCACGTGTGGGACGTAATGTCCACGCATGCGATTACCGGATAATAAAAATCATAATGTGCGAAATTTTAATTAATGAAGCACCGGGTTGAACCCGGTGCTTCATTAACCCTTTACCCAACGAATCGGCCGCATCGGCCCGCGCAATATGTAAATTCAGCAGTTGAACAAATATTATTTTTCAAATACTTTCAACAAAACCATATCATGTGACCCCTCGTTGGAACGAGCTCGACGAGCTCGTTCCAACGAGGGGTCACATGATACGGTTTTGTTGAAAGTTTTTTGAAAACTTTCAAAAAATGATATTTAAAATAATAAATTTTGATGTCGTCTGCGTTTGGGTAAAGGGTTAATTAAATTTTTTTTGTGATTTTTCTTATAATAATTATTTGTAATCTCATATTATTGCGTCCGTGGAAATATTGCCAACCCGTGGAACGTGACCAGTCCACTCCGGCCGCACTGTAGTAGTCGACTGTTGTGATGCGGCGTCTTAATTAATTAACACTTATCGTACTGACGCTCCAGACTGGTAATGCTGGGCCCCAACAATCCGAATCTGGTAATATAGACCTCCATTTGTATGATCGACTATAGTTGTAACATAAATGCAGATTACCACAACAGTCAATTGATATGTGTTGTTGTATTCCGTCAATTGAGTGTTGTAGTAGTAATTTGTTTATTATATGACAATTAGTATTCTAAACTGAGCACAACACCTGAAAAATCAAATACAACAAGAATTATATTAGCCAAATAACCATTAACAATTTATGGAATCGGGGAATCCCAAAACGCCTAGTAATATCGAACGTTCGTGTCGAACATGAAACTTGGAAGTCAAAACAATGGAGACAAGACTTGAATTTCAATCGGAATCTCTTTCAATAACACTGATTCTCCTACATTTTGTTGGATTCGCATCTTGAAAATAATTGTTAATTGTTATTTTGAATTTGTTCAGCACGGCATTTTCAAACAGACCTCAACTGGAATGTTTGTCAACGGAGTTTTAAGAGGAAACACTCGCGTTTATGTTGTGCTTATGCTTTATATTTATTTATAGGTCACTGGTAGAAATAGTCCTTTCATGTGCGACTCGTTTGAGACAGGCATGATAACGATCTGGAAAACGTGACACTCTTGTTTTCTGGAGATCTGGATTTGATGGGCAAACTACAGTGGTATTGAGGGGGGGGGGGGGAGGGGGGGGGGGGCTATTTGTGGTAGTCAGATAATAAAGTCAAGTGTCAAATCCAGTTTCAACAGAGATTACACGATAAGGGCTGTCACAATTAATCGATTGTTGATCGGTCACACCGAAATCGATTAGTATTTTTCGTTGTCGAAAAGTCTGCAAATTTTACCCCGTTTTAGACGTTTAATAATTAAAAAAAATGATAAAAAAACTATTGTTTCTAAAGGTAAAAGGCCAAGAACGTCGACGTTAAACATTAAGAAGCCGTTAGAGGCATTTGTCTTCTAGGTACATTCAAAGCTTTGATGTTCTGAACTTTTGAACCGTCAGTGTAATAATCAAGACCGGTTGGCAGTTGTGAAGTTCGCAACTGACAACCGGTCTTGATTATTACACCGACGGTTCAAAAGTTCAGAACATCAAAGCTTTGAATGTACCTGAAAGAGGATCGCCTTCGTTGTTTACCTGAGGTAGGTCAACTGACTTGAACTTCATTTTTATCGATTTCAAAGAGAGAGGGGGGGGGGGGGGGTCATCTAGGTACGATTTATCGATTATTACCGATTATTTGCAACGATTAATCGATTCCTAAATTAAAAAATCGCGACAGCCCTATACACGATTACTAGCAAGCGTGAATCGATATATAAGAGCTCCGTTCAGACGAAAATGTCCCTACTGGAAAAAAATTATTGGAGGCCTTAGCGAAGCCCCTGCTTGTTAACAGGGGATGAAATCTATACTATAATGTAACAATAATCTGAGTTTGGAGGCGTTACGGTTTATTAACGGTCCAAGAGGAAAGAATAACATCCCGAGGGTTTATTACCGACCCGAGACCAAGTCGAAGGCCGTTAATAAGCCAGAGGCGGGCGAATTTTTTTTCATTAACGCCCGACGCCCGCTTTCGTCGTCTTGAATTACATAGTTTTACCGCCCCGCTAAACTCCGTTATATCTTAGAGAACGCCCGCTAAAGATATAAAGTGGTAATAATTTGAGTTATTCTGTTTGTTATGCATGAGTAATGTGCCCTCTCTCCCCAGCCTCTAAGGACCCGATCGACTTCAAACTCGGAAGATGTATATATTTCTATTAGTACTTGACCCAAATAAATAAATAAATAAATAAATAAATAAATAAATAAATAAATAAATAAATAAATAAATAAATAGTACATGAACCAGTTTTAGAGATTTCAGGCATGAATGGATACTAGGTTAGCATCTTTCATGAAAGGTGAGGGACGATCCCAACCGAATTTCTGACGCCTTATAATTTGAAGTGAGTATTGAAGTAAAACAAGAGGAGAAAGTCATATATACACAGTACAAAAAGTGTTGCACTCCCATATTAAAACTCTGATTACGTTGGCATATCCAAAACGCCCGTCGAGACTGTTGATGATAACCATTCAGTTGGGATTTGGTGATAAAGTCATTATGTTTTTGTTGAAAAAATGATCTCCAAAACGCAGCAACTAGCACGTGAATCCCACACCCCATGCTTTTAGCAAACTGCACTATCTTTATGTGATAAATCTTGCCTATATAAACCGTTTTACTGGCCGTTTTATCCATTGTAATGGAGAATGCCGGGAGCAAGAATACCAGAAGCAGTCAGATGGCAGATTATTGGCCTTCATGCAGCAGGTCTTTCCTTTAAGGAAATCGACAGAAGAACCGGATATCATTACTCCGCAATAAGCCGCCTGGTGAGAAAATATGCCCAAACTGATGACGTAAAGGACTGTAGACCTTCAGGCAGACCTCATACAACCACACACAGGGAAGACAGAGCATTGCTATAACTGGTAAGGCGTCATCCCTTTCCTTCAAGGGCAGCCCTAAAACGCCAATGGCTCCCTCATTGTCAGATCAGAAGTCAGATAGTGAGAAATCGACTTAAAGCCGCTGGATTGAAGTCCAGAAGAGTCATCAAGCGTCCCCAACTCACAGACAACCACAAGCTTTTACGTCTAGCCTGGTGTAGATAGAGACGAAGGTGGAACTTAAGGTCTCGGAGAAGAGTTCACTGGTCAGATGAGAGCAGGTTTCTTTTGCATATTGTGGATGGTAGAGTCAGAGTTTGGAGGCGTCCAGGCACAGCTTATACACCTTGGAACATCATGCCTACTGTACCCTATGGAGGTGGATCGGTTATGGTATGGGGATGCTTCTCCTTTGACTGGAAGCTGGATCTAGTGACCATACAAGGCAATTTAACAGGCGATCGCTACATTCAGGAAGAGCTTGATCCATTTGTTGTGCCTCATTTTGACAATCATCCACTTGCAACAAGGCCAATATTCATGGATGGTTATGCTCGGCCTCATCGTTTACGAGCTGTGACCCAGGTTATGGAGAACAAAGCACCGACGCACCTCCCATGGCCAGCAATGAGTCCAGATCTCAACCTCATTGAACACGTATGGGACATTCTGGGCCGACGAATACAATGCAGAGATCCTCCTCCACAGAACTTGCAGGAACTGGAAGCAGCATAGCATGAAGAGTGGCAGCGGCTGCCCATGGAGCGATTTCGACGTCTGGTGATGAGTATGAGACGTAGACTGGATGCCGCCATCCAAGCACTGGGCGGAAGTAAACAATATTGACTATTTATGTCTGTTCACTCTCTGAATGTCACCTTTCAACCTACCGAAGCTTTTTAACGACATTAAATTTCCATCTGTTGCCATACCTGAAACTGTCTCAATTTTAACGCATTAATTAAGCACCAAATGTTTACACACCATGAGGTCATGGGATACAACATTTCAGTTCATTTTATAGGCAAAAGACTTGTTTGTTGGTGTATGTATCATCCCGTTTTTAAATTTAATTCCCTTATCTTTTCAATCACACCAAAAGATGATACCCTGGGAAAAGCCAGGGGGTGCAACACTTTTTTTACTATGTATATATTGGTGTTTCACAACTGTTCCCAAGTGTATGTCAACAGACTGGTCCCATATTTTTCTATTTATCCCATAAATGGCCGTTTATTTGAAACATAAAGGCCTTGGATAAATTTTTGCTCTATTCACCTAGTAGGGTGATAAATTTTCCCCATAGGTTTAACACTGAAATAATTTATTCCCCCAGTAGCGACGGACTTCTTGACCTCTGGCCTCTACCACATTTGTCTAGCATAATTATAGTTCGATTCTTAATTTCTTTAAATCATTTTGAAAGTATTACACAATGCCAGTAGAAAACACCACCCACTGCTCATATAATAAAGTATTTTTGCAAGTTTAGCTCAAGTTTGTAGGGAATTATTTTTAGACAGATATGTATCACTGCGCCTTGTTTATTTTTGCCAATTTTGCTGGTCGATCGAATTGGACCAATGTGCTCCTCACTTTTCGCTGTGTTTTGTAGCGAATTATAGCACGATTTTGCCGCGACTGCACTGTAGAAGATTTATGGGATAAACAAAATAAACGTACAGTGTTTTCAAGTAAAAATTTTATTCTACTCGTAGAATTAAGAATGAAACCGACTCGTCTCTCTGGCGAGTCGATTTCATTCTTTATTCTACGAGTAGAATACATTTTTTACTTGAAAACACTATACGTTTATTCTATATTTATCTTCATTGGTTTCCCCAATTAAAACTACCTCACAACTCGGAAAACGTGCTTCTTCAGTTACAGGGCTGGGCGTCATCCTTAGCTTTGATGCAGAGTGGATGATGAACCTTGGCCATCTGGTCTGCCCTGGGAAAGAAAAAAAAACACACACACATCACCACAAGCACCCCCAAACACACACACCCACCTACACATACACCCACAGACAAACACCTAAAAGCCCTTAAAAGGGCTGTTATATCCTTATTCATCTGTTCATTTATTTAAAATGTACAATGGTCCTAACCAAGCAAGCTTGTTTCAATCCTTGCTTGGTGTTTAGTGGTTTCCTGTGTATGTTGGCAGGAAGCTTGTTCTAATCCCTCCTGACTTTCGTCTACTTTTTCCCCGCGTCTTCTTGGTTAGAGTGTTTCAAGAAAATTTGAGAGTGTTCAATTAGACAAGTTATTGATATGAGAGAGATAAGAATTCGCTATTGTATATTTTGACTGTTGTGTGATTATTGTTATTGATGAGGCGAGGGTGGGTTTCTTCCTACCACACTCTCTTTACCCGTAAGTTGGAGCATGGAATTTCCCGACGTAGGGAGTATGATCCCCGAATAGGGGGCTCACCGGACCAACCATGGTTCGGCCCGGTTTGAGAAAGTTTTGTTTTAATTGCGAAAAAGTCGCGATAACCGTGAGTCTAGAGGCTTTGAGAGAGTCAAAAACGCAAATGAAATTGTGACTTGTGGAACTAGGGTATCAAAAACAGGTGTCATGGCGAGACATCTATTTTGATACCATAGTTCCAGTCTTCCAGCCTAGTCTTCGAGGGTATTATCTTTATATAATTTCAGCTCCCCAAAGATTCGGCCGGTTTTCCCTACGGGAGGGGGGGGGGGCGGGGGGGGGGGACTGTACCCCCGGGTAACACCACTGTTTAGTTATTCTGAAGCATCTTCTGGAAACTACAACTGAAAGAAGACCAATGAATTTGATCTCACCTGGTTTTGACGGCAAATACTGATTAAATGTTATCATTATCATGTCGCGCTACTCTTTATTAAATGAACAGCCTAGTTTACTCATGTATGTGATGCAAGCTCTCTCGTCCAATAGACATCGTAGGATGTAACTAATAAGAGGGTTAACCGTCAACTGGAATGAGCACAGCACTCGGGTCCATATTCCTAGAGGCCAAAAAAATGAGTCTCAACTGATGAAGTGCAGCCACAAGCCTCAAACTTACAGCAGATGGAAATATTAAAAGAGGACTTCCGTGCATTAAATGATGTGGATGTAATTGTAGCATTCACAATTCCTGAGAAGTTAGTACCTTTTCCTGGAAACTAGCTCTACCTATACATTTCTAGTAGGGTTCAATCCTGGGAACGGGAATTCCCCGTTGGTTCCAAAAGCCGACCCCGATACCCGGGAAATCTATAGCACGGAACCGGGAATCAAGCGTGGCACCCATTGAGTGTTAAACTGAAGTTTTATGAATTGAAAAACAACCCTTATGTAACTTTGTAGAATTTCGTTAGCCCTTCCACGCCTGAAATTTTTACAGTCCTGACTCCTGATGAACCTTCTTCACTAGATTACTGCAGCTCTTAACCAGTTCTGGAGGACCCCAACTTCAACAGCAAGATCTTCACCCGGTTCAACGTTCAAACTAGCCTTCCTTCCCAGAATCACTATTCACTACCTCCTTCAACATCACCCCCCCCCCCCCCCCCGAGGAGACTGGTGACGGCAGTGAAGAGGGTGCTGATGTTCGTGGAGGTAGAGGTGATAATACTAGTTATTCTGAAAATGAAGACGAGATTGAAGCGGGTTTGGGTTTTCACACTTCTCTCAGAAAAAGGACTCTTTCGCATGGAGGAAGAAGATTACCAAAGAAATATGTTCATTTTCATTACATATAAATGCGTTTTGTTACTCTCGTAAATTTGTTTGCTATTACCCGGGAAATTTCCCGGTTCTCGGTTCTGAAGGTTATTTCATACCAGTTCCTGGTTCTTACAAAACTAAGTAATATATTAAACCCTAATTTCTAGAGGCCATAGTAGATAAGTCTCAACGAATGAAGTGCAGCTACAAGCCTCAAACTTACAGCAGATGTAAATATGAAAGTGGATTTCCATGCATTAAATGATGTGGATGAAATTGTGACATTACAATTCCTAAGAAATTAGAACCTTTCCCTGGAAGATGGCTCTACGTACATTTTAGGTGAACACGGTTTGCGTTGACAATTGTTACAACCGATAATGTTACAACGCCGCATAATGTTACACCAACGCATAACGTTACAAAAAATGTAGTAAACAACCGATAATGTTATAAACTCCGCATAATGTTATAACTTTTTTCAACCCGTTATGTTATAAAAATCGACGCATAATGTTATAACTTTTTTCAACCCGTTATGTTACAACAAATTAACCGATAATGTTATAACTAATGTATACTAATTCCAGTTACAGCTATTGTAGATGGACTTTACCACTTACCATTTATTGCCGCATAAAGGTATGTAATATTTATACTAAAGGTTTCTGCTCTGGTTAAGGCGAGGAGACACCCCCACCCCCCAACTCCTGGGGAATTATCATAGAATGACCTAGTCACGTTACATAGACGCGGATTATCCTGTTAACTCAATCGTGTGACGTCATTACCATGGTCATCCAGTGCCCAACATGGTGAAGGCGGGGGTGGTGGAGGAGGGGAGCTATTTTATCCGGTTGGCACGTTTACCAACATGCGTAGTCTCCGCTTCCAGAAATGTAGTGTACCATAGTCCCCTGACGCCTTTGGGGGTGGGCAAATGCCTCTGTTTCTGCTTGTTTTGGGCATCTAAAACTCATTTGTCGCATATTTCTTAGTCATAAGAATATCTTATGGTTCATTAATTTGTCATTTTATCAACTAACAGTGAACAAAAATGAGGTGGAGTTAAAAGAGGCCAAACAGTTGGATGAAGCGAGGTACATATGGTGGATGTGGCAGGTTGGTAGTGTCGCATGGAAGCCGAAGAATAAGATTCAAGACTGGGTAGGAAGAGGAATGGGATTTAGGAGGATTGAAAGGGGTGGGCAGGGATTAGGCTGAGAAAGAGAGGAGGTCATGTATTAGTACATCAGGGTGATTGTGCAGAGAAAGCTATCTGAGAAAACTATAAGAGAGTAGTGCTAGACGGTATGATAATATAAATGGTGGAGATGTTGGAAGAAGTGGAAGTGATGAATTTGGGATTACAGGTTCTGGAAAAGGCGGAATCACTAGAACAGGCAGTATAGGGAGAAGGAGGAGGTTGTGGAGGAGGAGTTGTGCTAATGTTGGTGTTGTGGCGGTGTTGGTGATGGTGTTGAGTAGTTATGTATGTTGACAATGAGCCATTTTGTAGGACCCCGGGGCAGGACCCCGGAAGTGACGTCATGTCACGAGATTGGGCGGTCATGCTGGGTTGTCGTAATAGTGCACGTGTGGCCATGTTGTGATGTCATTATCATGATAATAGGTGCTAGGAGTGCGTATGCGCAGCGCGTGTTGTTATGGGGACACGTGCTCCGGCTCACCCCTAACAACCCGACAGTAGATATCGAATTAATCCAAACAACCCGACAATCTTCAGAAAACTGACCCAAACACTCCCGACAACACTCCCAAATAAAGGTAGGATAGTATCCTTAATGAGGGTATGAGACGTATGAAGAGGTAACCATTGCGCTCATTTTCATAGCTTTCATTTTGAGACGTATGATTTTACGCACATCGTGCTCATTTTCATAGCTTTCATTGCTTCATACGACGAAAAGGGGGATTCCGTGGGTTTAGTATCCTTAAAATATAGGATAGTATCGTTACCTAATGTCCGACCATATAATGCGCGCATAATTTATCACAGAAATGGGTTTATTACAATAATGGTTGGTTTATTACAATAGTGTTGTTTTTTAACTGAGAGATAAACTGGAAGGGATGGGGGCGCCGCCCCTGTCCCCGGAGCCCTACTGCCCCTTGCCCCTGGAGCTCCTGAAGTCCCGGTCCCTCGAGTTTCTGGCGAGTTACTAAATCGGTACTGGCAGGATTCGGGAGTGTTTTCGGGAATGTTTTGGACAGTTTCCTGAAGATTGTCGGGTTGTTTGGATTAATTCGATATCTATTGTCGGGTTGTTAGGGATGAGACGGAGCACGTGTCCCTATAACAACACGCGCTGCGCATACGCACTCCTACCACCTTTTTCATGATAATGACATCACAACATGGCCACCCACGTGCACTATCATGGCAACCCAACATGATCGCCCAGTCACGTGACATGACGTCACTTCCGGGGTCCTGCCCCGGGGTCCTACAAAATGGCTCATTTTCAACATACATAACTACTCAACACCATCACCAACACCGCCACAACATCAACACAACTCCTCCTCCACAATCTCCTCCTTCTCCCTATACTGCCTGTTCTAGCGATTCCGCCTTATCCAGAAACTGTAATCCCAAATTCATCACTTCCACTTCTTCCAACATCTCCACCATCTATATTATCATACCCTCTAGCACTCTATTATAGTATTCTCAGATAGCCTTCTCTGCACAATCACCCTGATGTACTAATCCATGACCTCCTCTCTTTCTCAATCTAAACCCCGCCCACCCCTTTCAATCCTCCTAAACCTCATTCCTCTTCCTACCCAGTCTCGCATCTTATTCTTTGGCTTCCGTGCGACACTACCAACCTGCCACATCCACCATATATGCCTCGCTCCATCCAACTTTTTGACCTCTTTAAACTCCACCTCATTTTTGTTCACTGTTAGTTGTTAAAATGTCAAATTAATAAACAATAAGATATTCTTATGACTAAGAAATATGCGACAAATGAGTTTTAGATGCCCAAAACAAGCAGAAGCAGAGGCATTTGTCCATCCCTAAAGGCGTCGGGGGACTATGGTACACTACATTTCTGGAAGCGGAGATTACGCATGTTGGTAAACGTACCAATCGGATAAAATAGCACCCCTCCTCCACCACCCCCGCCTTCACCATGTTGGGCACTGGATGATCATGGTAATGACGTCACACGATTGAGTTACCAGGATAATCCGCGTCTATGTAATGTGACTAGGTCATTCTATGATAAATCCCCAGGAGTTGGGGGAGGGGGGGGGGGGGGGGGTCTCCTCGCCTTAACCGGAGCAGAAACCTTTAGCATAAATATTACATACCTTTATGTGGCAATAAATGGTAAGTGGTAAAGTCCATCTACAAAAGCTGTAACTGGAATTAGTATACATTAGTTATAACATTATCGGTTAATTTGTTGTAACATAACGGGTTGAAAAAAGTTATAACATTATGCGTCGATTTTTATAACATAACGGGTTGAAAAAAGTTATAACATTATGCGGAGTTTGTAACATTATCGGTTGTTTACTACATTTTTTGTAACATTATGCGTTGGTGTAACATTATGCGGCGTTGTAACATTATCGGTTGTAACAACAATTTCTTCCGGTTTGGAAGCATATGGTTATTTTTCATTCTGAACCAAGAACTGTTCCCAAATTTGGAACAGCTGTTGTAATTATGGATTTAGAAGAATTGTATGCAGGATTTCTAAATGAATAAGTACTTCTGCCAAATGACAAGCTATCCATCTAGAAAATTAGAAATGATATGAAACATGACATGGAATCGATTTAACTTGGTAATAAGAGGAGAAAAACGGAATTATAACCCTTTGCCCTGGAGGTATATTCCTTGTCAGTTCAGTGGCATCCGTTGGAAGAGTCCATAGTAGTTACTTGGGGTAGACCACTTAATATTTTCAAGGCTGCACGTTTAAAATATTGATTGGCCCACCCCATAAATTCAATGAGCTGTCATGAAATTAACACATTAAGATCCTATCTCAGCAGATCGGGCTTTCGATTTCAAAGGATTAAAAAGCACCATACCACGAGGATCAAGTCCAATTCTTTGATATGCTCACCATCATTAATTATAATTACAAAAAGATTCTGATGATAATCGTCACACAATACCACATTCTATAACAAGCTCGGTGTTACTGGTAGAATAGGACCCAGTTACCAATGCTTGGGGTGAAGTTCTCTAAAATGAGCAGGATGGGTGTAAACGATTGACTACACTTCATTTTATCTTCATGTTGTGGTCACGATTAGCCACTGTACCGAAATATGTGAGCTTGAATACCAATAAATAAATAAATAAATAAATAAATAAATAAATAAATAAATAAATAAATAAATAAATAAATATCACTTTCTATGCTGCATGCACATTTTGTGTCTCCATATCTGCTACATTCTGTATTGTGGATGTGCGTGATGCATTGAAGCTTTGGACACTGATGCTATATTCCATGCCAGTTCAGAGCCACCAACTGGTAGAGTCGGTATTCGTTACTTGGAATATACCAATAAATATTTTCAACAGTCTCGGGGATGCACGTTGAAATTCTTCATTGTTCTATCACACAAATTCACTGAACGACAACTATCTACTTGATGAATTCCGGTCCTATCACGGTCCTGGACCGCAAAAGCGGCCATTCAGGTCCAAAGTGTTAACCCACTGTTTGCTATACAACTGGATATTACTGGAACATTCATTGGTCAAAAACATAAAAGTTTCCCAGCTTCCACCGTTTTGTACTTGGAGGGCTTCCTTAATTTTGTGTGGTGGAGGTGGCATTTATTCCTAAAAATACACAATGCTCAACAAAACTGATTTCTCGATAGTGTTCAATTTTTCGCCGATTTCTTTTGAACCCTTCACCCAAAGTAACAATCAAAACCGGCCAGCGCTATTCTCAAAAATCGCCAATTAATTTTTATTATTTTTTCATTTTTTGTCTCAAAAACATAGGTTATGACACCTCATTGGAACGAGCTCGTCGAGCTCGTTCCAATGAGGGGTCATAACCTATGTTTTTGAGACAAAAAATAAAAAAAATTAGTTATTCAAGATTTTTTTTTACAACTGTCGTCTGCTTTTCATGTTAGGTAAAGGGTTAATGAAGATGTCTGTGACAAAAGAATATGTCTATATATTTATGATGAACACATTTATTACATGTAAATAGAATATTCACAGCAAATTTTACTTTATTATTGACAAAAGAAGAAAAAAAAAGAAGAAGTAATCGCTGATATTATTACCGTGTTACTAGTTTTCGTGCTTGGCTTCACGGTAAACACCACGATGTTTGCTGATGGGAAGCTGGCCCTGCAGTCACGGCGAAACAGCCTTCAATAACAAATTTCAGGGATGAGATTTTTCAGTTTTTTATCGGATTTCAGTCTTTTTTGATTTTTAAAAAAAAATGTATTTCTTTGAATTCACAGGAAAATGGTATTTCCATCACAGCCTTATTCAAACTGAGGTATCATATAATTTGGGGCATAATAGATGATTTTGAAACATTTTCCTTCATGCAAACACAATTTTATTTTATTTTCAGTTTTTTTTTTTTTTTTTTTGTTTTTGTTTGTTTTTGTTTATTAGTCTGGTGGCTCAGTGGCAGACTGTTGGTTTTCTACGCTCGAGGTCCCGAGTTCGATCCCCGTCCAGGACGACCCGCGTTGTGTCCTTGGGCAAGGCACTTTATCCTGGTTGCCTACATGGGTGTACGATGACGCCGTGTACTAAGGCGTACTGCACGTCGATGGTGCACGTCAACCGTTGTAACCCTGCTTGAGCGGAGCTTGAACAGAGTTAGAATGTTGAGGAGCTGACACTTACTCGTCGATGCTCGGTGGCTCTCTTCGGGTACTCCGGCTTCTTCCACCCGTAAAACTGTCACAGTCAAGATTAGCCATTGTGCATAAGTATGTGACCTGAAACACCAATAAAAACAAAATAATAGAATTTTATTAGTCTAAAGTCTCATGCTGGCTTCATATTACCAAATGTCGCGTTGTGGAATGGGTTACAAGCGTTGATCTACAGGACGCCATCTTGTGGGTTGGATGAGTTGCGACGTTTCAGCGACCCACTTACATGGAGATCGCAACTAATTTGCTGAATAACGTTGGAATACTATCTCTTTTTTTTCCTTTTTTTTTTGGCGGGGGCGGGCATTCCTTGGAGGGAACGTTTTCTGCTGGAAAATAACATTTTTAGCATTACCGGTAACCATATTGGCTTCCAGTTTACATTTTATTCAGAAATACTGGACCAATAAATAACGTGAGCTATACAAATCACACACTTCTTTCATAATATGTGAACTCCTTGCGAGTTTTATGTTTATTCATTTATTTATTGGTGTTTAAGGTCACATACTTATGCACAGTGGCTAATCGTGACCGTGATAGTTTTACACGCGGAGGAAGCCGGAGTACCCGGAGAGAACAGCCGAATATCGACGAGCAACTGTCAGCTCCTCAACATTCTAACTCTGTTCAAGCTCCGTTCAAGCAGGGTTACAGCGGTTGAAGACATGTGCACCATCGACGTGTAGTACGCCTTAGTACACTGCGTCAGCGTGCCCCCATGTAGGCAACCGGGATAATGAGCCTTGTCCAAGGACACAACGTGGGTCGTGAGTTTTATATTAAATATGCACCAACACACAGCATTTCTAAAATATCGAGTTTGTAATGGGTTGCCAGTTTTGTGTCTATTCTTCTCAGACATGCCAAATATGTAGTATTAACAATACCCCTCTATTGTGATATGAGATCAGCATATGGAGAAGTGCGCCCGAGAGAACCAAACACTACTACAAAATGGGACCGGGAGCAATTACTCATTTGTAAAGTTCAAACGAACTATACGCTTGATACAAATCTCTATAGGCATTGTTGATAACACAACAATGTCAGAATTTGTTCTAAAGTAACGACGGCGAGTAACTTGATGCGGGATTTGAGCACTAGTGCATTACGCCTCCATGTACACAAAACCGTTGTGGCCAATCCACCCCAGTATGGCTGAATTTTGCTGCCAAGCCACATGATTAAGAAATCAAGTTGATACGAGGTAAAGTATTTTATTTTATCATATGACTCGTCCGTTTTGTTCACTTTAAAACATTTGATATTTTGCTTTCATATTAATCAGTGACAAATAAAGCCTTCCGTCAATTTCATTGGTCAATTTCAAAACTAGACAATTTGATTGGCTGAACAAAATACAACTGGGCCACATTTTCATAATTTGCATAATTAGAGTTGGGAGCTTTCATTGGTCAATTTCAATACTGGACAATTTGATTGGCTAAACAAAATACAACTGGGTCACATTTGCATAATTTCAGTAGGGAGAATTTACGTTATCTGTCCTATTTAGGGTGGGTTATATCGTATTAATCTTTTACCTACAAGAAAAACGCCATTCATTTTTTTTATATTTTCACTTTTTGCTTTCAAAACATAGGTTATGACCCCTCATTGCAACGATCTCGACGAGCTCGTTCCAATGAGGGGTCATAACCTATGTTTTGGAAGCAAAAAATGAAATTTTTTAGTAACACGAGAATGTTTGTTCCAAGTGCCGTCTGCAACTCAAGTCAGGTGATGGGTTAAAAAGTCATACTAAGTGGATAATTTGTGCGTGTGTGTGTCATATGATCAATAGAATATGAAATGAGTGTTTTTTTCATATAATATTTTTGAAACTCGTCCGAATTTTCCGTTTGGGCTCGCCAGAGGCTCGCCAAAACAGACAATTCTTAGACTCGTTTCATAAATATCATATGAGAAAAACACTCATTCCATATCCTCTATATATGCTAGTCTGTGAATTATCGGAAATTATCTAAAATATATTTCTCGATATCCATTGACAAGGTGGATATCGAGAAATATCCCCCAGTAGCTTCCCAAATGACGTCACGCCACGCTGAATCACGTCGCCTTGAAGGAACGATTGGCTGATCTTTGTTATTGTTTTAAAACGTGCGCATTTGGGGTCGAATTGGGTTGAATATTGTGCTATAAAATGTCTCGTAGCATATAATAAAAAAGAAAATCTACTTTATTTTAGTCAGTATCCAGAGCAATCTCATGAGTGCGGACTTGAAAGTTTTATTTTTCACGAGCGCTTGCGCGAGTGAAAAATAATATTTTCAGGTCCACTTGATGGATTTTTTCAGAAGCTTCCCAAATGACGTTGCGCTTCGGCGCATGACGTCGCCTTGAATGTCGCCTTCAAGAACCGATCAGCAGCTATTTGTGATTGTCTTGAAACTGTTTGCTGTCGAATTCGGCTGAATATTGCACAGTAAAATGTCACGAAGCATATAATAAAAAGAAAATCCACGTTGTTTTAGTAAATATCGGGACAGCGCTCGTGAAAAATAAAACTTTCAGGTCCACACTCATGAGATAATTCCCGATATTCACTAAAATAGCGTAGATATCCTCTATATATCCCCTACAATGACATTCATCACATTTAGTATCAATCACATAAGACTTCCTGCACTGGAGCAAATCGTTTTCAATAAACTGAGGCTCTCCTCCCCAACCAATCCCACCGGCTCTTTCTTTGCAAGATTCACTAATCCGTCCCTGAGTTGATTACTTCAGCTTCAAATAAGAGCGACTGTCTGAGTTGCTACGACCTGTTCGTCAGCCACTAGTCTAAGAGAGGGAATTTTTGTTTTCGAACTTCTGATCACGAACAGATTTACCGATACGCAGGTCCCAATCTGGTGGGTTCCCCAGGAGGGGGGGGGGGGGGGCGAACCATGAACGTCCCTGTCAGAAATGTTTACTTACAGTCGGAAAAATAAATGTGGGCAACCATGCCAAAGTTTTTGTTCTCAGAGTCAATAGCCATGTGCAAATACTGCAAAAGTTGATCTTTTGTTGTGACTTTCACAAAATTCTGGAACGACTGTGATCCAACAGCCAGTTGGAATACAGTTGCTCTTGAATTTTATGAAACTCACATCAATAGATCAACTTATGAAGTGTGTGCACATGGCTGTTGTCTAGATTAATCACACGAAATTATCTAATGACAGTTTGCTACAATCCATTGGAACTTGGGACATCTGGGTGGGGGACCGTTGACGTGTCGAAACTTTTTATCCCAGCCCCCCCCCCCCCCCCTATGTCGGATGGCAAAGCGTCTCCTGGCCTCGGCCCTGCCGATACGACTACTTCTTGATCTGGTGATCGTTCGGGCACAGCTAACAGCAGCAGCAGTGCTTGTTTATCGCGATAAACAAGTTCTGCTTTACTGGTAAACTGGGACACGAAACCACCGCCCGGGTAGAAGTCCTCAAAGGTGGGCAGCATAGGGATGAATGATTAGCTAACCTTGACTCCATACATATTCTGCGGTCATGATGCAGCCGAACTGAAAAAGGCGTGAATACATTACTTAATGAGGTCGCGTGGCTTGAATTCGAAAGTCCGCCTGGGGCCAATACTATAAAACTTTTACAATTGTATTTTCTAGAATTGTATTTTCTAGTTATGACTTTAAATGGCTTGAAATGAACCATTAGCATTTTCAAAGATGTGGCAATTTGCCAGTTGGCAAATTGCCATATCTTTTAAAATGCTAATGATTCATTTTAGTCAGATATATTAATAAGTAGAAAATACAATTCTAGAAAATACAACTGTGAAAGGTTTATAGTATTAGCGCCTGGTTGTATAGTTTGAGAGTAGTTTGTCTTATGTCTATTGCGGGGAATGTACGCGTGTTGTGCATTGCGGGGCTCGATTTAATCTGAATTTTTCGAATAGCAATTTTCTATTCATAGGGGAAAATTGATTAGCTGTTGATGAAAATTAACTTTGGGCAGATATTTATTGAATAACAAAATTTAGAAATTGAATTGCGAAATGCTATACGAATTCAGGTAAATCGGCCCCCGGTGCATTGATGCACACACCCTCTTTATTTCCATATTTATACTTCTTAATTTTGAAAAGAAATTTGATTAACCGACAAACACGGTTTCGTGAATTCCGTATATCTCCCAAATGGAGTTTTATTCAGGTCTATCGGATCATCTGTAGTTGTGTGCATTAGACAAAGCTTTGTAGCTGTCAGCGAAAAATTGATCGACAATCAGAATTTGCATCAGCGGTGTTTGTGTTGAGCGTAAAGATATAAAAATTATATTGATTGCCTGATAATTCCTTGAAACAATTAACTCTTTGAATACGACGCTATATCTACCGGGTACCGGGAGCGACGCACTAGTCATGTCGAGATTCTGACGAGTATGCTCCAACTTGGCTCACTGGTTACGGTATTGGTCTTCAAATCAAAAGGCCCAGGGTTCGATCCACGCCAGGGGTTACTGCGTTGTGTCCTTGGACAAGACACTTAATCCCGATTGCCCATGTGGGGACACAGTGGCGCTGTGTACTGGGACGTACTGCACGTTGATGGCACACTTGTCTTCAGCCAATGCTAACCCAACTTGTTTGGAGTTACTACGTTGGGGAGTCTGAATGTTGATTCCCGCTGCTCGGTGGTTCCCTCCGGGTACACCGGCTTCCTCCACCCTGGGTGTCGTAAATGTCGTTAAACCCAATAAATAAATAAATAAATAAATAAATAAATAAATAAATAAATAAATAAATAAATAACGCTTCAACTACTCCCACCCACATGCTGCCTACTTCATTCTCTATTTTGTCTAAGCCTCGTTTAAATGTGTTTGTGGGTGTCATTATTTAACTTATTGAGTACTAGAAGCCACTATCATGGCTCTATTGAAAAGTGCTGGAAGCCACTTTGGTGGCTTTACACTTTATGCATTAGATTGATGTTTGCTGAGCAGTAGAAGACAATTTTTTATATTGGCACTCTCCAATAAATTGCAGCAAAATTATTATTTATGTAAAAAATCTAACTAAACTAAGGTTACTCTTGGTGGTAGTGTGGTATTTTTGAAAAAAATACCCATGTTATTCAATTCACCTTTGAAAAATAATTTAGCACTCAACCAGTTAACGAGCATGTTGGAGGTGGAGTGTCTGTCAGTTTGAAACAGCTGTTCCCCAAAAGGAACTTTTATGTCTGCCAGGTCGGAAGCTAGCAGGGACGGTGGGTTGGGAATTCGCTCCATGACCATGTCTGTCGAACATATCTAATGTCCGTGGGAAAATTTGTTGGTCGCTCGAACGCCACATTTTCTCTGAAAGCCGCAAATATGACCATTTTGCGAAACCAAAATTTCCCTCATGCAAAAATACCCATGTGTTTCAACATCCTTCGTATGGAACAATCATTATATGTATAATGACTACGGAGAGCAGGGGTTCTGTGGTTATGGCATTGTACTTCAAAACGAAAGATCCAAGGTTCGATCCTTGCCGGGGTAACTGCGTTGTGTCCTTGGCAAGGCACTTAATCTCAATTGTCCGTGGTGGCATGGTGACGCTGCTTACTAAGGCGTACTGCACGTCGACGGTGCACATGTCTTCAACCAGTGCTAACCTTGCTTGTGTGTAGTTAGTACGTTGGGGAGTCTGACAGTTGTTCGTCGCTGCCCAGTGGTTCTCTCCTGTGACTTTCTCCACCCGTAAAACTGTTCGACACGATGTGACCCTGGTTGTTGAATGTGTCGTCAAACCCCAATAAATAAATGTACATGATTATCAACTGGCCAAATGCTCAACAATACTTCTTGTATTATTATTATTATTTTAAAAAATTACTTTCGTTAAACGAAAGTAATTCTTTAACCCTTTACCAAACGTAACGGCCAAAATGGGCCAGCGCTATTCTCAAAAATCGCCAATTAATTTTCATTATTTTTTTCATTTTTTGTCTCACAAACATAGGTAATGACCCCTCGTTGGAACGAGCTCGTCGAGCTCGTTCCAACGAGGAGTCATAACCTATGTTTTTGAGACAAAAAATGAAAAAAAAATAATTATTCAAGAATTATTTTTGCAAGTGTCGTCTGCTTTTCAGGTTGGGTAAAGGGTTAAAATACTAATAATAATCATAACAAACAAATATTTTCAACCTGTTTAATTTGTTATTGTTTCAAAGTAGTATACCGAGTTAGGTTTCAAGTTCGTACCCTCAGTCAACGACCCGGGAACTCGGAAAATTTCAACTCTAAACGTCGCCGTGATCTAGCTTCCGGCATGAGGCCTTCCAATCTATTCTGAATGCAATTTGCTACCATATGATATTAGCACGACCTAATCTCCCGTAGTAACTGACTGCCTTTCCAAATACTGTAAAACTACCAGTCGCGGCTGTGTTTAATTTTAGAATATGACCCTTCTTGAAAGATGTTAAATCCTTACCAAATACAGCTTGAGGACGACACAGCCCAAAACATTTCATGGATACGGTTGAATGATTCAAAAATTGTGTTTTTACCTCCAAAAGCATAGCTTTTGATCTCCTCATTGGAATGATTTCGACAAGCTGGTTCCATTGAGGGATCGTAAGCAACACTTTGACAGAGAAAAATATAAGACAAAATTGAGTAGAGATTTATTTGAATAGCCCTGGCCACATGTTCAAACGTTTAGGACATGTTGGGCCAAGCTGACCAGTTACGTTATGGATAAAGTATCGAGCGACCCCAGCCACGAAAAGCTACCCTGACCCCTTATCGTCAGTTTAGTTTATTTTCTCTCCAAAAAAGAAACCAATCTCACTTTAGAATTGTTACTACACGAGCATTGGCCGTGTTAAAGGTTAAAAGATTTCCCCATTGAGGGGGCGCGGTGGCTCAGTAGGTAGAGGTGCGGGCTGCAAGCCGAGAGGTCCTCGGTTCGAATCGCACCTGCGGCAACCGCGTTGTGTCCTTGGGCAAGACACTTCACCCCCATTGCCCATGTGGGGGCACGATGACGCCGTGTACTAAGGCGTACTGCACGTCGATGGTACGCGTGTCTTCAACCAATCTAACCCTGCCTGTGCTGCAGTGCGGAGTTACGATGTTGGGGAGCTGGCAGCTGCTCGTCGTTGCTCGGTGGTTCTCTCCGGGTACTCCGGCTTCCTCCACCCGTAAAACTGTCACAGTCATGATAAGCCATTGTGCATAAATATGTGACCTTAAACATCAATAAATAAATATAAATATTTCCCATTGAGGTATTGATTTCTCATTTACTGGCAAAATTTAACCCAGAAATCAAAACCTGGGGTGGAAGTCTTCACAATTGGGCAGTAGATGTATAAACGATAGGTTAAACTTTACTTTGAAGTGATTCATACTGAACTATTTCTATTGCCTGAGTCAGACATTAAATTTCGAGTTGTCGCCCCTATTTTTTCACACTTGACTGCGCGGGTAATAATTAAAAAGCTTCGCACCTCGTTGTGTACCATCGATGAAGAAATTAATTTACAGTCGTCTCGAACGCACAAGCACATTGGAATATGAAAGCGAAATGTGATTACCAACAGTCGGCGACCATTCGTTACCTACACATCGTATTCATGACTGTAGATGATCAATTCTCACATGTCTAGGCGTGTTGGAGGAGGAACGGGCTCAGGTACTCGGCAGGTGTCACCGGTTGCGGCGTGATGGTCTCTTTGGCTGATGTCGGTTGAACCCCTCGGGTGAGGACCAGTGTGAGAGGTTGGGTCCTCTCACACAGGTACTACCTCTCCCCGAGGGTGCAGTGGTTCTGAAGATGTACTGGTTTTATAATAATTAGAAACCTGACATTGAGTAATTGTTTAAAAAAATACCCACATCAAAGTTTTTCCAATTAGCTGTCAACTTCAGGTTAACCTAATTGTTCTAAACCTGTACACCGTCAGCAAAGTTATTAATTCTAAATTGTTAAAATCACATACATTGTGTTCAATGCAAAATTAAACACTTATATTAACGAGTCAATAGAAATGATGGAGCTTTTAAGTCCTTTCATTCACGTCAGTGAAGACAATATTAGCCGCGGAGAATCAATCGTCTGTTGAAATCGCATAAATATAAAAATCACTATTTTCAAAGTGAAATGGAAACATTCAAACAAAACCATAATTGAAATATTTTTATAGAATCAAATAATTTAAAGTTTACTTTATTCCGAATGATGTACGCGGAATGCATGCTATTGATGGTTAATATATATTTTTAACTTTAAAGCTACCGCAGTCAGCCTTTTTTCATAAATTCATAAGGAAATGCACACAGATAAAATAAGATATTTAAAACAAAAATGGAAACATGAAGAATGTTGTCCAGCAATAAGTATTAAACATCACTTTAAAGAGGATACCCCTAAACTATTTGACCACATGTACGCGAATTTTATTGAAAAGCAAATATGGATGAAAAATGAAGTTTTATTGCTCTCTCCCATTGACCTCCATAGTAAATTGGATAATGAAGATAGCTCTGTTTTACGCAACTAGGGGGATAGAAATAGCTGTACATGTTTCGGTCATGGTGTACAGCCAAAGTAACGTTCACCCCAATTAATAACCGATTCATCTGAGAATATGGCGATTCTACAGGCTCATTTGACACGAGTAACACCTCGAAGAACTTCGTGAGCATATGCGAGAAATCGGCTTGCCAACCTCAAACAACTAACCAGATGGAGTTTCCAAAGTCGGTTACACGAAATGTGCGACAGAACATCGATACCATGTACTGTTGGTGATAGGGTTCTACGAAGCGAAATTCGATTCGATTCGAAATCGGCCTAATGATTCGATTGGAGTCGAGTAGCGCTAATTCGGAAATTTCTGAATCGTCGAGATGTTCATAAAATCCTAACAAGTGTATCCTCTTGAATTCTTCTTCTAGCATCAGGACACCCGTACAGGACAGGGCTCAAAATAAGCGGTGTCGCGTCGCTTTTTGCTATGCAAAACTTGCAAAAAGCTACACAATGTTCAATTATGTATAGCATTTTACGATACAAGATAATCAACTGCAGCCTATTAGGCTGCAGTTGATTATCTTGTATCGCAAAATGTAAATGAAAATTTGCAAACAAATTTGAAAACTAGTTCACTGATGCTTTACTTCTGATTGTGGAACATTCCAGGCATAACTCAGATTAACTCTCCATCAAGTATCATTAGCAACTTCACATGTAAGATGAATTCTATTGGTTTAAATTCTTCCTGTTTTTACAACATTTGGCCTAAAATGTCCATTAAAAATAACTTCAAGCCCATCAAATTAAAAATCCCAACTTCCATTTTGAGAACTCTATTGAACAACCAAGACGCCCTTTGAAATATCCAAGTCCATGCAACCCTTAAAGGCAGTTCAGTTAAAAAAACATAGTAAATTTTTCATGTGTTGAAGATCATTTGGAAATGCCCAGAAATGGATGGAAACTATTCCATCTACTTAGAAGAATTCAATACAAAACAGCATAACATAACTCTGGTATACAAAAATAGCTATGGAATTTTTACAAAATGCTATTCATTTTTTTGGAAATGTGTAGCATTTTGCTACGCAAAGAAAAAATGTTATGTTGGTTACTGGTACAGGAGGTAGAGGGGAGGGGTGCCCTGTACAGAAGACCTGATGCTAGAAGAAGAGTTCAAGGGGGTTCCGCTTCCGAAACTACTTTGATTCCGTCCTGAAATATTCCGCTTTTTGATTCACTCAAACAGACCAGTCGCAGTTGAATAGAAGACTCGAGTGGAGACTGGCTATATTCACGGCTGTATGAAAGTTAAATATTTATAATTTGAAAAGCCGTGAGATTAGATTGCATTCGATTCGAGATTCGAAATTCTCTCCCGGGTTCGATTCGAATCGAAATTTGCGGGTGATACAAATATCAACAAGATAGACCAATACATAATCTCCTTCCAAAAAATGACTGTGTTTATATTTTAGAATTTCCGGGTTGTTATTCAAACCGCAACTCGTGATCCCCTATTGCCAAGTATTGGAATGACTATGAGCTGGTCGAGGCAACATCGTTTCAATAGAAATCATATGCTGTACAACAACAGAAAAAATAAAGCAAGTAAAGAATATCTTTTAGTGTTGTCATCCACAAGTTTGATAGGTAAAGCATTTTTTTGCATTGTAAAGGTTTGCCGTGCAAAAAAACCAAAAAAAAACCCAAATGCGGCATATTTATTACTTTCCAAAGTGTGATTTACTGGGATTTCCGGGTTTGATTATAAACGATAACTTCACAAGTGAATTATGCAATCAACAATTGAGTCATGTATCCGTGCGCGCAAACGAAGACGCTTTGCTGTAGGTGTAATGGGGACTTCATTGTTTGGTTTTTTTTAACTTGAAAAGCAGACGACACTTGCAAAATAATTCTTGAATAACTATTATTTTCATTTTTTGTCTCAAAAACATAGGTTATGACCCCTCATTGGAACGATCTCGACGAGCTCGTTCCAATGAGGGGTCATAACCCATGTTTTAGAGACAAAAAATGAAAAAAAAAATGAAAATTACTTGGCGATTTTTGAGAATAGCGCTGGTCGGTTTTTGCCGTTTCGTAATTAAAGGGTTAAATTATATAATTATCGTTAATAATGAAAAGTAATAAACAGAGTAATCGCTTACTGAACTGGTTACGTGAAATAATTCATAGACGAGGAACTATATTGTAAAACACTCGTGCGCATTCGCGCACTCCTGTTTGTACAACGTCCCTCACCTCTCATGAACTATTTCACGTAACCAGCCCAATCAAGCGATTACTCTCTATTTAATATGGTCATCGTATCGCGATTTGAGCTAAGAGTATACCAGTTTACCGATGGACTCGACTGATATAATCTACCACAAGACAATTATCTCATTATCTCATGTAATGGTTTTTAGCACCTCAGAGCATTGTATTCCATAATAAATCTCATAAGACATAGAACTCCTTGTCTGTTCACACACAGTGCTTCTGTCTGACGAAATCGTTTTCTTTTTTATCGGGACCCAGTGCACCAGTGGCCAGTTTCTCCAGTTCGAGTTTCTTGCCAGCTTTATCTTTAGAAATAATTCAGTCATTGTTATTTTCACATGGATGAATATCATCCCCTAAGTTCATCGAAGTGCCATCTGCAGATTGCTCATTAACCCTTTCAACCCTGTGTGAATATATTTTTGCATGAAGAAAATGTTTGTAGTGGACGAGCAGACGATATAAAGAGCAAAAACTCTGAAGCGAGGCTCGCTAATAAATTAATCCAAAAGCTCGACAGAGCTGTTGGATTAAATTATTACTGAACCTCCCAACACACCAAGATGGTTTCGCCCATTTCGCCGTTGACACTATTGACTGAAATGATACCTTCCATGACGTCAGTGTTGAAAGGGTTAATGCATTCAGGGGACGAAATATAGATTTGTCTCTAGTGTACGTTTCGTTTGACCTTTACAAACGAGGTTATCGTCCTATAAATCTAATTTTGTAGCATTGTTTGGCTTTCTCCGACACTTTTCTCCATACATTGACCTGGTAACACCAAAGATGCGGCTATTATCGTTACCTATTTATTATTTAGAAGCCATCCAAATGAAAATTGGAAACATTGTGTGATGTATCTTGTTAAAGTAGCCTCTGTGAAGTCCATTACTTTAATTGAATATTCTCCTGGGGGGGGGGGGGGGGGTAATTTATCGGGTTAGATTGTTTCCTACTATTAGTATACGCTCCGTAAAAATAAATTTTTCTGTTGAAAAATTTAGCAAAAATGCCGGAGGTAATTGAGGTGGAGGTGGCAAATCAGATGAAAATGCGCTTTGAACCATCATTTTTTACGAAGATAGCCCTAGAAGTAGAAAGCGACATCATTGCATTATTGTTTCATAAATCGGGAGAATATTGTTCATAAAAAAGTCGCGCGATATCAGGAATATCACAAAAAACGAAGAAACAGTCATAAGAATATGTATTCCATGGCTCACTGGTACTATTACTTATCACCTGAATATCGGGAAAGACTACCTTTGCAACGTCTGGAAAGGGATAAAGGTAATTGAGGAATGATTGAGCTTCTCGCGGTAGAAAGATCTTTATATTGTGATACACGAATGGTGTTTTCTCATTTGTACCCGGTTTAATAAATGAACAAGTGAAGGCTTGAAGAATGTCTTAGACGGCCCAAAATATACAAACTCTACAGTGTTAATGCCTGTCATGCTGGTTAAAACCCCACATGGTTATCGATTTGGGTTTTCGCCTCGATCCTGCTGGCTCGAGGGATGCAATGTGTCTTATTATCCGCGCGCATTCCTGATCCAACAGGCTTGGTGAGAATGTCCAAGTTTAAAAATCCGTTATATTCAATTCCTGTCAAGCGCACGTGTCAACGCTGGTGCTAAAACTTCACCAAGGACAGAGGACCTAAAATTTGTCAAAAACATCGAAAATTTAACTGGCATTCTTTGTTAAGGGTGTAGGAATTGCTCCATAAAGGAGCTAAAAGGAGTCAGCTTGTTTCCAACGATTGGTGTGCACCATGACAGATGTATTGCAAAAACACCACAAAAAAAACAAGTGAGATTGCATTTTACACGTGAATCAGTATAAATGCTCAAAAGTTGAAGATAATTTATAGTGGGTTGTTTGCTTACTGTATGGTGGATTCGTATAGGGAGACACGCCATTAGCCCTCTGCACCCGTGAACCTGCTTTTTCCGGCCCAGGAACATGATATGTCATAATTTCATTTTGTAGAACGCGAATGAGTGGGGTAGACCAGTCAATATTTTCAACGTGTAGCCTCAAGGCTGCACGTTGAAAATATGAATTGGTCCACCCCAAATAATCAATATGGACTCTTCCAATTGCTGCCACTGACTTGACATGGAAGATACCACCAGGGTTCAAAGGGGTTGAATAGTTTCTGTGTCAGCAACATTACACACGTAACAGAGTCTTTTTTATGTATATCTTATCACTGAAGTACCCAATTTTAACCAATTTTAACATGAAAAATGTGTATGTCTCCAGAGGGTTCATTCTCAAGCTGACAATGTCTGAATACAAAATTGTCAGAAAACTCAATTCCAAGTAAAAAATACTGGAAAACTCATGTGGATGTTGTGGAAACAAAATTGTGTTTACTGATATTCTGTCTATTCAAACTGTTGTGCATGAAGAATATTGATTCAAATATTTCTTTCCCATGCTCCACTATTTTGATACTACTATAGATTAAAGAAGGGATTTTGTCTTATAATAACCACGTCTAAATTGTATTACTCAACAAGTCTGTGCGATTAAATTAACCCTTCAACATCTTGATTTTATGTGTAATGGCAGGCAATGCAAATTGGGCGGAGTAAGTCAGCATAACCTTTTCTAATATCGCTATAATTTATAATTCGTTCATGTCATTTGTCATGTATATTCGGCGCCATGGTCTAAAAGTCTCAAACTTAACATGTGAAATGGACCCCGCAGATATTTTCAGCCCACAGCCTTATGGTTGAAGATTCGCAATATTAATCGAGCTTTCCTGCAGTTTAGGGGATTGCAGTTCGATATCAGTAAATTACAAACTATCTTGATGAAGTTTCTAAAGGAGATCCATCGTGCTCGACGGGTTAACATTTTATCATGCAAAACGACAAGTCAGCAGGAGAAAAAAGGGCTCAGACTGTTGCTTTGAAGTTTCATTTCAGTTCTACTAAAGCTTAATTGTGATCTTAATTTGCGCGAACACGCGGGAGATCCATTTATCGGACAAGCCGTGGTCTGGTCGTAATCCACGCGTGGGCAGTGATGCCTACGTGTGCGTTTAACAGGTAATAAAAAATCATCATCAACAAAATTTTAATTAATGAAGCGCCGGATGTACCTGGCGATTCATTGATTAAATTGTTGATGCTTATTCCTATAACTAGTATTTGGCATCTAATATTACTGCGTCCGTGGATATATTGCCCACACGTGGAAAATGGCCAGTTCACGACGGCTGCACTTTATGTTTCAGAAAGAAAGTAATGAACTTGGAATTATTCCAACAAAGATCTCGACTGTGGGCGAGCACAGAACATCGTGATGCTGATACAATGCAATTTGCACATTATTAGCTGGTTTCTGACCAATATGTCACAGTCACACCTCCCACTCTTTCATTATTTATTTATTCATTTATTGGTGTTTAAGGTCACATACTTATGCACAATGGCTAATCGTGACCGTGACAGTTTTCGGGTGGAGGAAGCCGGAGTACCCGGAGAGAACCACCGAGGAACGACGAGCATCTGTCAGCTCTCCATCATCGTAACTCTGAACAGGCAGAGTTAGATTGGTTGAAGACATGCGCACCGTCGACGTGCAGTACGCCTCAGTACACAGAGTCATCGTGCCCCCATGTAGGCAATTGGGGTGAAGTGTCTTGCCCAAGGACACAACGCGGTTGCTGCAGGTGGGATTCACTCTTTCATTAAGCACGAATGTTTCATTCTGGATACGTTTTTGAAGCATCGATGTTTAAAAGCGTATTATCATTGCCTCTAACTGCGAAGTATTTTAGCGTGGGCTTTCATAATAGGTCAAAGGATGGACTCAAAGTTGGTCGCGGAAAGCCTTATGTCCATACGCCCCCGAATATGCAAATGAAAATAAGTCGTTGAAGAGCAGAAGCGTGACTGAAAAGCAGTAACTCAAACACGGATCCGCATTGCACCATACTTTACTTTTAAGTTTAACACTCTTTTGCATATTTCAAAATAGTTGTCTCCCGCTTTTTGAAATAAAACGGGAGATATTAAATTCGGGATGTCCTTCCGTCCTTCCATCCTTCCGTCCTTACATCCTTCAGTCCTTTTCATTTCCAGACTCTAACTTTCCTTACAGTGCCCAGATTTCGATGAAATTTGGGTAGTAGATTACTTTCATCAATTGTGGATCCAAGTTCGAATATGGGCATTTTCCGCGCATATTTAATTAGGTTGCTGAAATTTGATTGGCTGACGGTTTCCAGACTCTAACTTTCCTTAAAATCAACCGATTTAGAGGAAATTTCATATATGGATTACTTTTATCAATACCTAGGTCAAGTTCGAATGTGGGAAATTTTGTACCGAAAATCTGTCCATCTGCCTGCTCGTCTGCCCCGTGCGTCAACGCACCTCGGACTAAAAGCCGTATTTATGAACCAATGTTCACGAAACTTCTTGGGTATCTTTGTTATCATTGTGACACCAGAATATGTGTTTTGGGGTTTGATCCAGAATTCAAGATGGCCGCCAGCGGCCATTTTGTTCCGAAATTGGGTGCAATCAGTTTTTTGTACAGAACTTCTATATGAAAGTTTGGATTTGAATAAATTTTTGTATGAATGTTTAGTAACATGCAATACATCACATATAATACGGGTTTTGTTCTAGTGCAAAAATTATACAAATTAGGGAAACTTTGGTTTATTCAGTGCTACTACTAATGCACAGTAAGTGCACACCTTCCGCGTTTTTCGTTTCCAGACTCTAACTTTCCTTACAGTCAGTCGATTTCAATGAAATTTGGGTAGTAGATCACTTTCATCAATGATGGGTCCAAGTTCGAATATGGGCATTTTCCACGCATATTTAATTAGGTTGCTGAAATTTGATTGGCTGACGGTCTCCAGACTCTAACTTTCCTTAAATTCAACCGATTTCGATAAAATTTCATATATGGATTACTTTTATCAATACATAGGTCAAATTCGAATGTGGGAAATTTTGTACCGAAAATCTGTCCGTCTACCTGTCCGTCTGCCACGTGCGTCAACGCACCTCGGTCTAAAAGCCGTATTTATGAACCTATCTTCACGAAACTTCTTGGGTATCTTTGTTATCCTTGTGAGACCAGAATATGTGTTTTGGGGTTTGATCCAAAATTCAAGATGGCCGCCAGTGGCCATTTTGTTCCGAAATTGGGTGTAATCAGTTTTTTTGTACAGAACTTCTATATGAAAGTTCAGATTTGAATAAATTTTTGTATGAATGTTTAGTAACATGCAATACATCACATATAATACGGGTTTTGTTCTCGTGCAAAAATTATGCAAATTAGGGAAACTTTGATTTATTCAGTGCTACTACTAACACACAGTAAGTGCACACCTTCCGTGTTTTTCGTTTCCAGACTCTAACTTTTCTTACAGTCAGTCGATTTCGATGAAATTTGGGTAGAAGATCACTTTCATCAATTGTGGGTCCAAGTTCGATTCGAACATGGGCATTTTCCGCGCATATTTAATTAGGTTGCTTAAATTTGATTGACTGATGGTTTCCAGACTCTAACTCTCCTTAGAGTCAACCGATTTCAATGAAATTTCATATATGGATTACTTTTCACATCAGTTTAATGTAATATGTCTTATCATACAGTCTTAATTTTTAGTGATTCTCACAGTTATACACCACATCATTTCACTTGCTTTGACAGTGACCTCCGTGAAAAAAAATCTGATAACCACTGTCTGAAGCACTGTCTGTTCTGTCTCTTCTAAATAACTTCCATGTGCAACTCAACTATATTCCACTGGATGCATCAATTCCCCTTGAAACTGCTGCCCAGCGGGAGACATGAATTCACTGAATTTGCTTGTTTTTACTGGAGATAAGTTGGGTTCATAATTACACACCCTTTTGACCCTTTACCTAACGAATCGACCGCGTCCGCCCGCATAATATTCAAATTCAGCAGTTGGAAAATAATATTTTTCAAAATGTTTCAACAAAACCATATCATATTACCCCTTTTTGGAACGAGCTCGACGAGCTCGTTCCAATCAGGGGTCACATGGTATGGCTTTGTTGAATTGTTTTGAAAAATTTGGAAACATAATATTTAAAATAATAAATTTTGATATAACCTTCATTGGGTAAAGCGTTAAGCTAAATTCCGATCCGCTGCTGAGCGTCGAATATAGGCTTGGCCAAGTACAACTGTGCCAAGCTCTTATATAGACCGAGAATGGGTGAGACAAGACTGAAACGGTGGTGCCAAAGTAGAAGAATCCTTCATTCTATACTTTTCTTTTCCAATCCGTCCGTTCATCAATTATCCTTTTCCCAGTGTTTTTGAGTGTGTCAAGTTAAGTTTACTTTGGCTGTGCACACGTTTCAATGTACTGTCAGCGAAGTTCTAGGTCTTGGTATACAAATTAGAAAATATAGATACTCAGTTTTCACAGTTGTATGATACCTTATGGGGTCCCGTCCTTGGTTTTGAAGATGTAGTTTCTGAACGAGCTGCTGGCGAAGCAAGATCGGATCTCGTTAGATCACCGAAGTTATGCAACGTCGAGCTCGGTTAATCCTTGGATGGGTGACAATTCGGCGATTGATTCGGGTGCTTCCCGTTGTAGTGGCTGGAGTGAGATCGGCAAAGTTTGAGTGTGTGATTCTGCGACGTTGCATCACATGCCAGCTGTGGACGTTGTGAATGTTCACCAGTACTACGCAATCCCCACGGTACCTAGGTGTAAAATAGGGACCTGTTGAGGTGCTTGCCTTGTGTGCCCGTCTCTGGAGCTCCGGTAGTATGCTCCTTTGAGTTGAGCCAAGAATGTCATAGAATGAACAAAGAGTGTGAACACCTGTGATACGGGGTAATAATGTACGTCAGAGAGCACTGCTGTGGATTCTAGACGTTAACATTGCATTGTTGTTGTTGCATTGCATTGCTTGTTTGAAATTTTATCCACCCAGACTCCAATACACCCCTCGACAGATATAATTCTTTTATTAAATGAATATATTGTATTATCTATTGGTTAATAAATGAATAATCTGATGTGTTAATTGGATAAGCATTATCCTATTTTTCAGAAGACTCGTTCCAGTTATTTATCACTGTGCTAAAGCCTCAGTTTAAACGCTTGATGTTCACTGTTACTAGGCGATATTTCCGACTGTGCTTAATGAATTGTCGAGAAAGAAATAAGGAAAACTATTAAAAAACGTTTCGCAATATTTTCTGACGAATAAATTGAAATGAATGAGAAGAATCCGAATCTGTTTTGGCGTTATGTTAGAAAACATAATTATCGAGAAATGTTTTGACCATAGAAACTCGATGGTGCAGTTGGAGCAATCGGCGGAAACGAGGTGGGGATCTAGAGCATGGGCCCCTCACTTTTTCAGATTTTGCCTTTCACACTATTTCAATTGGCATTTATTTATTCTTGCATGAATTGCAGACGCCACTTGCCAAAACAATTCTGAAAGAGCTAAGCTCGTCCCAATATAGAGTAATAAGCTATATTTTTTACCAAATTGACCCCCCCCCCCCCCCCCATCCTACACCACACACAAACACACACACACGCGCGCAGTTTTAGTTCAGCTGCCACTGAAATGCTTTGTCCATCATTTTAAGTGATAACTTTTCTTAAAAGGACGTTCGAAATGTGTAATTATTTATATTTATTGGTGTTTAAGGTCACATACTTATGCACAGTGACTAATCGTGACCGTGACAGTTTTACGGCTGGAGGAAGCCGGAGTACCCGGAGAGAACCACCGAGCATCGACGAGCAACTGTCAGCTCCTCAACATTCCAACTCTGATCAAGCTTCGCTCAAGCAGGGTTACATCGGTTGAGTACGCCTTAGTACACGGCGTCATCGTGCCCCCATGTAGGCAACCGGGATAAAGTGCCTTGCCCAAGGATACAACGCGGGTCGTACCGGACGGGGATCGAACTCGGGACCTCTCTGGCATAGAAGTCCAACAGTCTACCACTGAGCCACCGCGCACCCTTGAAAAGCGTAATCTCGTTCAGATTTGACACTTAGAGGTTATTAGTACTTGATTAGATTCATATCGGCCGAGATAACAGCCCGAGGATACCTCATATCAACCTGAGACCGAGGTCGAAGGCTGATGTGAAGTTACCAAGGACTGATATCTTGGCCGATAAGAAATTAACCTAGTAGTAACCTCTTTATTTTTTAAACCAAATCAAATAATTACAAAATGCTTTCAGAACTGTTGCACTTTTCAGACTGTGTTATTGTTTTTCATTCTTTTCATAAAGTCCAAAGTTTTCTCTTCTCCTAATTCAGTCACCTGAACGTCGTGGATTCCCCAGTGGGGAAGCAACGACGTTTGGATTAGGGTTTAATCCCGGGAACTGGAATTCCCGGGTTCCCGGTTCCAAAAGCTGGCCCTGATACCAGGGAAATCTATAGCACGGAACCGGTAATCAAGCGTGGCACTCGTTGAGTGTTGAACTGAAGTTTTCTGAATATAAAAACTGCCCTTATGTAACTTTGTAGAATTTCGTTAGCCCTTCCACGCCTGAAATCTTTACAGTCCTGACTCCTGACGAACCTTCTTCACCTGATCACTGTAGTTCCCAACCAGTTCCGGAGGATCCACACTTCAACAGCAAGATCTTCACCCGGTTCAAAGTTCAAACTAGCCTTCCTTCCCAGAATCACTAGTATCCCTATGCACTACTTCCTTCAACATCAACCCCCCTCTTCACTGCTGTCACCCGTCTCCTCTGCTTTAAGCAGAGGAGACTGGTGACGGCAGTGAAGAGGGTGTTGATGTTCGGGGAGGTAGAGGTGATAATACTAGTGATTCTGAAAATGAAGACGAGATTGAAGCGGGTTTGGGTTTTTACACTTCTCTTAGAAAAAAGAACATTTCCGTTTGGAGGAAAAAGGTTCCCAATGAAATATGTTCATTTTCATTACATATAAATGCGTTTTGTTACTCTCGTAAATTTGCTTGCCATTACCCGAGAAATTTTCCGGTTCCCGGTTCTGAGGGTCATTTCATACCCATTCCCGGTTCTTACAAAAACTAGGTAATATATTAAACCCTAGTTCGGATAGCTCAACTATATCTCTTCTCACACTTCGACGGATCTCCGCTTACGACTCGGAAACTCAGTTTGCATTTTTTATATAACTCTCTCCTTTTTTCTCTTCATCCACCAAATTCTTACTTATTGCTTTATTAATTCTTCATCATACAAAAACTTCTCAATTTTGCCTGCTAAAGTCAATTTTACTTATTGGATGCTTTCGACGAATAACGGTGAACGATTTCTCTGTAAACAAAATGTCCGCGCCTCTTAATACAGGGGACAACTCTAGCTTGGTTCATATTAGCCGAGACTGGCGTCATATCAGACGAGTTTGAAGCCATATTTGACGAGTTTGATAATGTGCAATTCTGGGAAAGAAAATCATATCTAATAAATAAATGAGTACATTTTCTGATGGGAATTGACTACTTAGTAATACACTCCAACACAACTGGATTTTCTATAAAAACTTTGGAGGATGAGAGCGCACCTCCGCTCCCAATATCCCCTGCAATACAGTACAGTCGCCGTGGATTGGTCATAATCCACGCATGGGCAGTGATGTCCACGCATGCGTTTACTAAGTAATAAAAATCATCATCAACAAAATTTTAATTTGTGTGTCGGAAACCGGGGCTTTGTCGCTGCTGGGGGAAATAGATTCACGCCGCGCATTCAACCAAAACTCAAGGAATGTTGCCTGAACCCGTACGTGAACATATGTCTCACCATGACGAACCCGCTCGTTTCACTTTTGATAGGGTGGTTCTTATCCTGAAGGGGTCTGTGACTTTTCGTCAAAAAGCATGAATCAACAGGGGGTTCACCGAAAACAACAATTTTAAAAAATAAATGTGGTAATTTGTGACTTACATGGAATCCAGTGAATATGAAAAACAAAACGTCAATCAGCCCCTACCCACACAGTTTTTTGCGTCACTTGCGTGCCCGCATTCTCTGTTGTCGCTGGTTTTCCTCCTTCTCGTTGGTGTTTGTTCTTTGGTCCCCTCTTCACTTCACCCTTTTCCTGCCGTCGCACGGCCACTAACGTATTGTCACTTTATTATGTCGCCTTCCCTCTAACAAGTGACGGAATGTCACTCTTCCACTGCCGTCGCACGGCCACTAGCCTATTGTCACTTTACTGGACGCTTTTCACTCAAGCAGCCGTCACCAATGGGGTTAAACGCCCCCTCCTTTTATCTCAGAATAATGTCCATACAGGCAAAGCCAGCTCTGCTTACGTTTGGCTTGCCTTCTAAAACAGGTAATGCCGTTTGCCTAAATGAAAATAGCTCCCTAAGCTCGTATTTCGTGTTTCTGATCCTATTCTCATATATGGCAACCGATTTGGCCCGCGACTTCTCCTATTCTAAATATGAGCTCTGTGTACCCCCCCCCCTCCACCCCCCCCCCCACCACCACCACCTACATCACAGCATGCCTATACTTTCGCACCGATGCGGCACCTCCTCTAACCTATAACACGGGACTTCCCCATCTACTCGCAACGACCCACAGCCTAACACACCTTCATACTAGAATCAATTTTTCGAGAAATCCGCCGATTTTTATTTCGTACCCAGAACATTAATTCTCATTTTAATCGCTTCTCTTGAATGTGGCCGCTCAGATATATCTTAATTTAATATTCGCTTTAAAGTTCCTTTGAAAGACTCGAATTTCGATATTTCCTGACATTCGTGACAGGCTAGATGGGTACTGTGGGTGTGTGTCTAGAACATGCGCGATGTACCGCTTTTCCAACAATTATCCATTAACTGGCCATAATTACACAGATAACGAGTTGCAGAAGAATACTCCTTTAATCAGTTATCAGATAGCCCATGTGGCGTTCAACAAATGCGCCATAATGGACATTAAATTTCACGCTTAATTTAGCAGCTCTTGAATTATTGCTGGTCTGTTTAAATGACAAAACGGTTTTCGGCGTCTGTCATATAAACGCACATTCTTATACCTTGGCCCGAACGAGAAAAATTATCAAAGATATATACACTTTTATACAACAAAATCGAAAATCTGAACTATCACCTTGACATAGTGAAGCACCGTGTTGTACCCGGTGCTTCATTAATTTAATTTTTGATGATTATTCCTATAATTAGTGTTTGGAATCTAATATTATTGCTTCCCGTGGAAGTATTGTCCACTCCTGGAGAGTGACCACTCCATGGCGTCCTTACTCTATCTTTACCACAATGAAAATATAAAAAATGACAAATAAGTTTATTCTTTCTCAGAAAAAAACTTCAAAAAACTGAATTTGTTGCGACAAATGAAGTTTACTGACTTTAATAACAGATAACACGCAAGTGAAGCTCAGCAGTTCAAATGTGTGGTGCTTCAGTCACAAAACTGAAGATTATAAAAATGTAAACGCAGCACGATTGATGACGGCTGTGAAATGTGTTCATCCAGTTTAGAAAGAAAAAGGAACATTCTTCACGACCAATAGTTTGTAATCACGGGTGACAAGGAATACGATGATTCAGTTTCTTGCTGTGGAGAACATTCCATCATTTTGATTTCAATAACAGGCATAGGACTCGAGACATCTATTTATTCTTAAAGAAAGGTTTACCTTTAACTCTCAAACCGTTATTTGCTTAAACCTTTGAACACTGGTGGTGTCTTCCAAGTCAGTTCAATGACAGCAATTGGAAGAGTCCACAGTTATTATTTGGGGGCTAGACCAATTAATATTTGCAACTTGCAGCCATGTGGCTGCACGTTGAATATATTAATAGGACTACCCACACATTCACTTAGCAGCCATCCTACTTAAGGAAATTATGACGTATCATGCTTCTGGTTCGGAAAAGCGACCGCTCGTGTTCAAGAGGTTAAGTTTCAAGAAAACTGGACGGGACTGTTGCACGGCTACGTTTGCTGTACTTGATACGCAAAAAATATCATCATGCGGGTTATTGCCGCCATGGAGCTTCCGAGATGGCGTATTCAGGTCGAGACTACGTTTCAGGGCCAATATCGACGAGACCTAATAACGTGTTGATGTGTGGCCAGATACGATGTCGGTACCCCAATGGAGGTAATTACCAATTTATTTTGTCATATCCTCCTTAACAAGTGGTCAAATCTTCATTTAAATTAGGAATTATTTTATTGCACGCAAACCAGAACAGCGCTGTTGTCATGGGTGATTGGAACATTTGCGGAAATGCATTTTCGTATCTTAAAAAGGATGTCATTGTCAATAGAGTTTTCGTTTCAGTTGCGCGTAAAACAATTGATTACCGGGTGAGCTTGACGTTGTCACCCATAATAAATCAGTTGGCGTGATTGACTTAACACGTATTATCAAACATCGGCGACCGCAACTTGTGAACAAATTGAAGAATTCGATTAATTTTGTGGTTAAGCATATGCGGCTCCTAAATTCTTCATTCCCAAGACCGCACGTGGTGGAGTATTAGCACCTTTAATGTAGTAGTATTTCATCCAGATGTTGTGGCTCTGTGGTTACGGCATTGGACTTCATACCGAAAGATTAGTTCGATCCCCGCCAAGGGTAACTGCGTTGTGTCCTTGGACAAAGCACTTCATCCCAATTGCCCATGTGGGGGTACGGTTGCGTTGTGTATTAACCCTTTACCCAACGAATCGCCCGCATCCGCCCGCGTAATATGCAAATTCAGCAGCTGAAAAAAATTTTTTTTTTGAAAAAGTTCAACAAAACCATATCATGTGACCCCTCTTTGGAACGAGCTCGTTCCAAAGAGGGGTCACATGATATGGTTTTGTTGAAATTTTTTGAAAAAATTTAAAAAATGATATTTAAAATAATAGATTTTGATATCGTCTGCGTTGGGTAAAGAGTTAAAGCCTACTGCACGTCGATGGTGCACTTGTCTTCAACCAAAGCTAACCCTGCTTGTGCGGAGTAAGTACTTTGGGGAGTCTGACAGCTGCTTGCCTTTACTCGGTGGTTCTCTCCGGGTGCTCTGGCTACCTCACTCTGACATGGGGTGACCCTGGCTGTCGAACTTGTCGTCAAAACCCAAATAAATAATCATCTAGGTGTTTTTACTTGAATTGGAATTTGAGGAAAATAAGTGCTTGCTATAAGATAAGGAAAGAAAGTACAAATATCATTGATGCGACGATTTAGGATTTAATCGACGAATATTGGGAAAGGGCCCTTTTCGGGAATAAGGACTCCCAAAGGTCACCAAAACCTGTAAATTCAGGCAAACTACGCCATAATTTCAGAAACCCAATAGACCTGTCGTGCCTGATAAATTGTCGGGCAAAACCGAACAATTATTGGTGTCCCTAGAATTTAAGTTCCGATAACGCGTCTTATATTAGACCCTCTGGGAACATATTTTTTGCCTACATGTATGCATGTAAAATATTCAGGACTTGGTTTGCTGATTGGATTTGCTTACTGGTGGATGGTAGGACAACCAACACAGGGTTAGTTCAACTGAGAAATGTTCGGTCTATTTCACATTGGGAATTGCGACAGAAATTCTGGCCTCAAAAGGCATTAGATCATTGACCAGTTTATCATATTGTTCCCGGGAATATTGACAAGATGACTACAATAACTGCCATAGGCATAAATATCTGTCGCTAGTAAGTGAGCAGTTAACCCAAGTTTTTGGAATAAAAATAAGTGAGTATGCTGTAGAGCTGAAACGGTTAAACGATTAATCGATTAATCAATGATCAACATCTGGATCGATCCAAAAAGTAATTGATCAGTTTACCGTTACTTTTGAACTACTGTATTATATGGGTTAACAAAGGAACAAACTTGCTCCAAAATAGGCAATCATTGTCACACAGAGTCACATCAATTATATGTGACAGAGCAAAGCATGCAAGTTACTTGCTGACATACTTGTTTACTTGCATGATCATCATACTGTATCAGTAGCTGGAAATGGTCACTCTCAACCCACTCTTTACCCATTGCGGGTAGCAGACGATACTTGCAAAATAAATTCATGAATTACAAAAATTTTTCAATTTTTGTTTCAAAAACATAGCTTATGACCCCCTCATTGGAACGAGCTCAAGGAGCTCGTTCCAATGAGGGATCATAAGCTATGTTTTTGAGACAAAAATTGAAAACATAATAAATTTGAATGGAGATTTTTGTATATAGGCCTAGTCGGTTTTGTTTGTTACGTTGCGTAAAGGGTTCATGCTGTAAATCATCAACGGTATGGCAATTATTCAGATATCTATTTGGACAAGTGATTAATCGATTAACCAAGGTTAATCCACGTGATTAATCGATCAAGAAAACCCCTTAACCGTTTGGTAATCAGTGGTCGAGATGTATCATGTAAGACTCACCAACCATCTTGGTTAGTCCGGATCTGTTAATCAAGAAGTAACACTGCCACTTTGTGTAAGAATATGTGAATTTGATAACAGTGCTCTGATCTATCTCCGGATCCCTGGCAGTTCGGGCTAGTTGGCGCCTAGACATGTGGTAAGGGTTCTCGTTGTTTAGAAATGAGACGAGAATATTTCAATCGCTCTGGACACGACTCTAGGTGCAAATCACAAGTAATGAATCTCGAAAGAACGGAAGGGGGGGGGGGGACCAAACTGCTAAAGCGGTTTGATGCCACGTAACAACTCGTCGTGCGTTTGTTATTTTGTGTGTTAGAAATGCTGATTTCAAGTCTCGGTTTCCAAACGTTTGCAATACAGCAGTAAAAAGGGTCAGCAGTTGTTTCTGCGTGCAACGATTTAAAGCCGAAGAACTAGCTCATCAATGGAGCCTCCCTTAAAATCCATTCACTCTTGGTTATAATACTATTCAATGGCCACAATGTTAAAACTGACAATACACTTGACAAGCCTAAAAACCTTTTAAAAAGTTCTCAATTAACCAGGCTAAGACTGTTTCACCGAAACTTTTTCAGCATTATGTTTTAGATTAACGTGACAACGTCAAGTATGAGCTATTGGGATGGGTTGAGATCCGCCCTACGTCCGTACCTTTGTCCGTCCACAATTTCTTTAGCCCATACTACATGCCGTATCTATAACCCGATCAGTTTCAAATTCCATAGGTGGCTTTGGGGTAATGTCTGGATGGGAGTTATCGAATTTTTCCGAATTTCGTTGAAAAACATGGCCGCCGCGGTCATCTTGGATTTGGCATATAAATTGTCAACAATTCCAATAGCACGCCCAGCATGCCGCATCCCTCATCCGATTTTTTTTTCAGATTTCACGTTTGTAACTTTGGTGTGATGTCTTTTCTGTAGAAACTTCATGGTCATGTTGAGCTGCAGTGTCAGAGACACTTTAATTTTAACGTTATCAATCATTGCAGTACTTTCGAGGAACATATCCGGCTCAGACTGTTCAGAAAACGAACTGACTGTTTCTGAGGAAAAACATGTCTTTCAACAGTCCGATCAATCTCCGTCACCGGAAGTGATATATACTTACCACGCTTCGATGTATGTATTTGCTTTCAGTTCAGACGACTTGTTATTATGTCTGCTTTGCGAGAGAAACGCAATCGTTTCTATAAACACTTCGCTATAAACTTTTCGATCTCATTCGTATTTGTATAGCCGGGATCTCCAATTTCCCAAATTTTATTTCGAAGTATTTGAAAGAATGATTACATTCCACTCGCAAAACGAAGTGTCAGGCTCAAAATGAAAGGCACGTATCTTTAAAGCACAAGCTGTGTGGAATGAAAAATGGCGAGAAATTTCCTAAAAGATGAATACATATCGAGACGCGTGTGTTATGTATATTATAATATTAGAACGTTTGTTTATGTACCCGAGTTTATGTGATTTCTGAAATAAAACCTGAAGCCGCAGTTTTATTTCAGAAATCACACAAACTCAGGTACTATCTATCGATAGAACATGAAAACAAACGTTCTAATTATTTTATTATGCCGAACAAAAATAGGTTTCATTCTGACGCGTTAACTGCAACATACCATCAATCTTGTAACAATGTAGTCGAATCCAAAAACATGTTTTTAGTGACATCATTTCGAACGAATGATGTCTCTTTAGTAGTTTCCAGATCACCAAATTCGAAAATGACTTATTACAAGTGCCGTCGCTTTGGGAGTTTCTATATCACCAAATGCCATTGTTTACAACTGCATCATGCTATTCATGTTAAAATTCATAATTAATGATTGTTTGATAAGTGGTATAATGGAATATAAATTCATGTTTCTTGGACGATGACAATTGTCAGAATTAAGCAGAGTGAAAGAATTTATTTTAAACTTGAGGCGGAGACTCAGTGAGGTCGAGGAGTAATAATACTACTAATTCTAAATTTGTAGAAATATAATTGATTGAAGTCACATTCATGATTCACTAAAGTGGTGAACAACACGTGAGTTTTTAATATTTCAGATTCTTTTGAATTCATTGTTTGCAGTTAAAACTGAAAACACATCCACTGAAGATGACATATTTGTTGGTAAGTTTGTGTCTATCGATGACAAAAAAAAAAATAATAAACAGACACGGCGCCAGCGTTTGGTGACGAGCAATTCCAACCAGAGCGTGCGTCATCGACGCTGGTCAATGGAAGTGGAGCTTATATTTTCTTTGTTCCCATGTCCTCAGGGAAGAACGTTCCGATAGTACCCGTGTTTTGTCCAAAAACTCCAGTACTATGACTTTTAGAAGGTGTCAAATTAACCAATCACGGATGATGTCACGGACGTGAGGCATAATAAATGCGCATATCACTTCTGGTGTCTTTTCGCCGACGTGGACTTAGTATGTTTGTTCAAATTAACGTAGAAAATTGAAGGAAACGAAGCTCTCGTATCACCCTAAAAATATTAGTTACAGTTTACTGATGACGTTACGAGGTGTGAGTAAAGTCTCTATCTGTTGGAAGAGAACGAGGCTCTCGCCCAATATGGAAAAAAATGACACCGTATATGCGTAACGAATACATTTTACGAACGACCCTTCTCTTTACTAATCTAACGATTGTGATGAATAATTGTTGCTAGAATAATTTATTGCTAACGTGAAGCGGTTATAGTCTACCACCATTTTGCTATACGAATAAACAATAGTGGAACCACACTGATTGGTAACCGTGTATGAATGCAATGAAATGAATGAAATGAAATGAATGAATGGATTTGTAGTAGAGTATGCGTAGACATAAGCAATTACATAATTTTGAAAAAGACAACTACACTACGGGATGTGGCATAGCCCAATTGGCTGTCTTCCTGCCAGCCCCCCCCCCCCCCCACACAAAAAAAAACCCACAAAAAAATTGAATTTGCAAGGCAGCCGAAGTTACAAAAGAAAACATTCAGCATCAGTGATTGTAATTACGGTGAACACATCAAAATATTTGTAATTATTTCTCTCTTAGAGTTCCCGTTCCACACACCCCACGTTTCTCTAGTTTCAGTATACCCATTATAGGTAGTATGGCTAAGGAATCAGCTTCAAACTTGGACAACATGGCAAAAGTGAGGACACAAAAACAACCAACCGCAAATAAATTCATAGGCACTAACAATCTTTTGTGATTCCAACAAGCCACTGTTGATAACTTCTGATAAATGGGTAGATAAAGAATTTTTTTTCTTTAAACATATTTTATTTGCCATAACTATTGAGCAAAAAGGGATAGGAGGACAAGTGCTTTCCACTTAGTAGAAACCTCCGCTCCCATAACATGAATACAGAAAATGTTATAATGGCAAAACAAACAAGTTTTTTGAAATTCATAAATGTAAAATAAACTATTTGAATGGGTTTATATATATATATATGTGTGCGTATGTGTATAAATAAATATGAATATGTAGCACTGAACAAAGACAGAAAAAGGAAGAAAGAAAGAAAGAAAGAAAGAAAGAAAAGCTGTTGATGTCCCTTTTGCATTCTGTATCTTTCTCGATTTGAATCAATTAATATTCAAAGCCAAAGGCCGCTTGGGCGCTGTTCTGATTAGGATGTGTTAAAATAATAATAATAATAATAATAATAATAATAATAATAATAATAATAATAATAATAATTTCTTCGCTTAGATAAAGCATGACTGGGGAGGTGATCTCGCGATGGGGTTGCTAAGATTTGGGGTTATTTAAAATATTTATATCTTAAAAGAATGTACATGGTATATGCACAGCTTGCACGTGGTGTCTTAAATACAGTGAAATTCTTATAAGTTTTGGGGAGGTAGAATACTACCCCATACATATCTCATGCAGACATTGTATGTGCTATGACAATGAACGCGTGTCCTCTAGGGCTGTGCGGTATATCGATAAACCGATATATACCGGTATTCAAACCAATATCGATTGAATACCGGTGTAATTACAAAAATATCGGTTTATCGTCATTATTTATTTGCCCACAGTCTAATTTTCAAGATGTCTTGAGTTTTTTAACTGTAGCCCCGAAGGAATAATATGATCCCTTTACCTAAGGAATCGTCTGCTTTTACCCACGCAATATACAAATTCAGTAGTTCAAAAAATAATTTTAAAAAATTTCAACAAATCTATATCATGTGACCCCTCATTGGAACGAGAACTTCCCCAGAAGGTATCCTCGATAGGTATCCTGAAATAATACAATACCGGGCCATAGGTATCCTAAAATACCGAAACGAGGCTAAGAGTCGTATGTGCAAGTCACTCGTTCGAGTAAATACCCTATGGCTTATTTGCTCGATGGGATTCAAGTCGTTCGAGCAATGGCTTATATCAGTAACTACTCGATAGATTCTTGGTTTTAGGAATGATATAAGCTTTCATGGAGGTTATCTATCAATTGGCTATAATCCAAAGGGCCCCCTTGGTACTGTAACACTACGTGCTACTATTAAAATCTACGGCATGGTGGTCCTAAAAAGGATTCTAGGGGAATCCGTAGTAAATAAAGTCAATTTTGGTGATTTGGAGGAATTGTCGGGTTGTTTGTGGTAATTAGATTTACTCCTGTACAAAAGAACATACCCTCCGAACATCCCCCCCTATCCTATAAGAAGCCTTTTGGTAACATAGCAACCACGTGCTACCATAGAAACCAAGATGGCGGCCCCCAGTATACAAAATGGACGACGGAAACACGTATCACCCTAACAACACGCGCTGCGCACGCGCATTAACACCAAGTATCACTATGGTGATGATGTCACAACATGGCCGCTCACGCGAGTTACCATGACAACACAACATGGCACCACTGCGTCGCGTGACATGACGTCACTTCCGGGGTCATCCACCGGGGCCATCCAAATATGGGATGAAAACCACATCACATACCACTATGATTCCCCAAGTATCGATTACGGTGCCTATGTTCATATATTTGAGCAGTTTTCGATATAACGGTAATCCGCAGTATTTTTTTTTTTTTTTGAATACCGATATTCAGTTTTGAATATCGTGCAGCCCTAGTGTCCTCTATTATCTAGTGACAGATGGAGATACAGGGATGTGACTCTTGTCGACCCTTGTCTGCAAGAAATGAATATCTACCTTTCCAACCTAGTGCTCATCGGTGATAACGTGGTACTGTATTCAGCAATCTGCTGGCTCTATATAATTTCACGTTCTCCGTGGGAACCCAGGGAAGTGGAGTGGTGCTTATTTACAAGAGTAAGTTCTACCTTATAAATAAAATTGGTCCCGAAGCCGATGCCTGGGGTGGAAGTCCATAAAGTGGGCGGCACAGGTATAACAATTGACTAAACTTGACTTTCACCCCTATAGTGCAGTTATGAGATAACCGAATGGGGTAAAATTGGTCTTAAACACTAATAAATAAATAAATAAATAAATAAATAAATAAATAAATAAATAAATAAATAAATAAATAAATATTTTCACGTCCCCATGAAGCTCTGGGAGGAAAGCAGTGCTTGATTATTGTGCTAAAGAAGTTCTGTTTTGCTTGTATGATTTATTTATTTATTGGTGTTTAAGGTCACATATTTCTGCACAATGGCTAATCATGACCAGGACAGTTTCGCGGGAGGAGGAAGCTGGAATACCCGGAGATAGCTACCGAACAACGGCGAGCAACTGACAGCTCCCCAACATACTAAATCCACACAAGCAGGGTTAGCATTGGTTAAAGACAGGTGCACCATCGGCGTCACAACGCAAGAGAGGGAAATTACTCCTGTTCAATCAATCGAACATACCCTCCGAATATAACCCTATCCTATAAGAAGCCTTTGGATCACACAGCTACCACGTGCTACCATAGAAACCAAGATGGCGGCCTTCGGTATACAAAATGGACGACGGAAACACGTATCACCCTAACAACGCGCTGCACATGCGCACTAATACCATGTATCACTATGGGGATAACGCCACAAGATGGCCGCTCACGCGCGTTACCATGACAACACAACATGACGCCACTGGGACACGTGACTATGATGTCACATGAGATCCTGCATGAGAGCATGCAACCTGGAGGTGAAAACCACATCACATACTACTGTCGTCTGCTTTTTATGTTAGGTAAAGGGTTAAAACATTCTTGCGGAAAGGGTTTTTAGGGTCATTTACAAAGTAACAACTTCTTTCATTTAGACAGATCCGCTTGTCATAGATTTTGCTCCCGGATGTAAGAGTTTGTTGAAGTGAAATATCAAACATTCCGTCAGAACACCGACCTGCTCTTTAATCTTTACGCCGTTTTGATAAACAAAATTCATCGTGAAAATTCAGACACTTTGACAATCACATTGGCCTAATGACAACTACTTCACAATATGGCACACCACACACCGAATCACAACAGCACGCATTTCTGGGAAGAGTCGGGGAGAATGTAGATGAAACTTGATACTTCCTTCCCCAAGGAGGGTGCATTGGGTTCAGATACTACTAAGTACGATAAAACTTTTGATCGAAAGAGTGATTTCTTAGAAAGTTTGTCTGAAACACCATTGGGATTGATAAGTTCGATTTAGATTAAACGACGTGGATTGAATGTTGAAAAGGTCAAAGGTTACCTCAGAAGCACTTGATCAATACCATAAAAGATGTGGAACGACAGGGGAATTCGTGACAGAATGACTTAAGTCGTACATCAAGAAAGCGGGGCACTTCAGACACAATCTATCGACTTGAGTTAAAGTATGAATAATCGAAGTGAAATGTTTCCAGGCCATTTGTTGTAACCAACATATCTGCCATCGATACTGGCTTTTGGAATTCTAAGTTTTATTCGTTAACGTTTGTTCGATGTTCAGCAAGTAAAAGCTGCGTGCCTCGGAAGATATAGCGAAACCGGGCGCGCTGAAGATTTGTGCCTCCTCCCCTTACGCACAGGTTTCCCCACAGATATGTTACAGCATAATAGCGTAGCCCAACTGCCTGAATCTATACGGCCCTCTCCTCTAAAATTCCTGAATTCTAATTTATTTATTTGTTTATTTAATTAATTAATTAATTTATTTATTTATTTATTTATTTATTTATTTATTTATTTATTTATTTATTTATTTATTGGGATTAACGACCCTTTCGACAGCCAGGGTCATATGTCGTGTCGAGGAAGCCGGACTACCCGGAGAGATCCACCGACCAACGTCGGTGCAACTGCCAGACTCCCCAACGTACTATCTCCACACAAGCAGGGTTAGCATTGGATGAATGCACGTGCACCATCGACGTCCAGTACAGCTTAGTACACAGCGCCATCGTGGCCACACGTGAACAATCAGGATTAAGTGCCTAGCCCCAAGGACACACCGCAGTTACCCCTGGAGAGCATCGAACCGTGGAACTTTCGGTTTGAAGTCCAATTCCGTAAACATTGAGCCCCCCCCCCCCCACCCCCCAACACACCCAGAATTCTAATGGAACATCAACTAATGAAATTGCAGGAAGTACAAAGAAGGCCACCGCTTATTTCAGGGATATTCTTCACTCTATTAATATCTATGCTAGTGTTCAATCGATTACCAAAAATGGCCGCTGACCGATTACCGGTTCTTTGAGCTGACACTCGGCCGATTCCGATGCGGATTCCGATTGTAATACTGTGCACTACGAGACGAGTCGAGGATTGAAAGAACTACATTAAATTGAATATATTTCAGTGTTTAACGTCGTTGACTCAGGTCGCAGTAAAATGACCAGACGCGCGCACTTGGGCGGTATACGTGGCTCTCAGAGCCACCTGTACCGCCCAAATGCGCGCGACTGGTCATTTTACTGCGACCTAATTCAATGGAGTGCAACCCGAGTTCACTTTTTCGGTATGAACTGGCGATTTCCGCAAGTACGATCAATTGTAAGCTTTGCATGTCGTCTAACTTGTATATCCCTTAAAGGGGCGTCTAGAGAAATTAAGAATACACATTGTGGTTGGTTCGCAACTTTATTGCAGAAGATAATAAAATGTGGGTAATGAATCACCACAAAAAAATGCTTGGCAACAATCAGTTGAATCGACGTTCCAGGGACCATTACTGTCGTCACCCGATTGCCCACAATCAGCCGATAGTGGTGGCCGATTCCGATCATCCGTTGAACACTAATCTATGCAACTCAGCAAGTAACATTTACAGGAGAAAAGAAATGCCAACAAGAGAGGTGGTTTGACCAAAACTGTATAGAATTAAAACAAAACAAACAAAATAACGGAACATATCATACAAAGTATGAAGCAGCATCCTTATGATGAGTCAATGGTCGTCAATTTTCTTTCTGAAAAGAAGGCGTATTGGAAAGACGTCAAATTTTGATGTAAATTGTTTTATAAACAACCATGTGAATGATTAGGTACATTACAAACCAAACTGCACACAAGTTATTGGAAAATTATTGACCAGTTCCGAAATGGAAATGTAAAAATTGACACCCTTGATAGGATTCCGCTGTAGATTTTTGAGAGAAATTATTATGTCCGACACCTAGTTCGAACACAACAATTTCTCGAACTTTTTCTCATCTTCTGAAAATTGTACTCTCAAAATATACAGAGATACGGAAGCGTATTTTCGACATGTGTGAAATGGTTTCTTAAGTCGTTGTAACGACTTATGCAAGTGGTTATAACGACTTCGTAACTCGATATAGCGACTTAAAAAGTCCATATAACGACTTAAGTAGCTCATTATAACGTGTAAGAAAGTAATTATAATGACTTAGCTGACTCGTTATAACGAGTTAGAAAGATGTTATAACGACTCAGTAACTCCTTATGACTTAGAAAGTCGTTATAACGACTTACGTAACTCGTTATAACGACTTACTAGCTCGTTATAACAACTTAGCAAACTCGTCATAACGACTTTCTAAGTCGTAATAACGAGCTATCTAAATCGTTTTAACGACTTTGAAATCGTTACAACGAGTTGCTAAGTCGAAATAACTATTTATGCATGTCGTCATAACGACTTTCTTAGTCGCGAAAACATTCCTAACGTGTCCTGAGTTCGGTTCCGTGCAGAGAAGATATCACCTTGGAAAAGAATGAAGTTCCTTAGACAAATTAGAAAAAATAGTCCCCAGGTCCCGATAACATTTCAAATGAACTATTAAAAACAGAAATTCCTTATGTGACAGATGGAGCAGAGAAATGTACCCTTTGGTTCACCCTTTGGTGGCTTTGAACCTCAGAGGCCCTTTTAACGGTCCAGTAACATGATACGCCATAATCCCATTAAGTAGGATATGTGCTAAGTGGATGTGCAGGGTAGACCAATCAATATTTTCAACGTGCAGCCCTGCAGGCTGCACGTTGAAAATATTATTTTTTCTACTCCCAAATAATGAAAACGGACTCTTCCAATTAGCGGACAAGGAAGATACCACCCGTGTTCAAAGGGTTAATCGTCATCTTGATTCCCGCCCTATCCAGCTGAAGGGCACAAATCCACACGTTCACTGTTATATTAGAAGGACAACAGACAAATCCCAAATACAGGGCAATTGCGGTAAGCTCTGCTGGAGGGCAACTATTCAATAATTAACATCATTAACAGCAGAATAAACTACTTTCGTAAAACGAATGGGCTTATTAGCTATAATCAATTCGGATTTCGCGAAACACGGAGCACGACTGACAATGCAATTGATCTGAAAAACATCTTCAATGGCTGCAGGCGAAACAAAAAGTCACTATACGCTGCTGTTGTTGATTTCAAGAACACCTTCGACACTGATCGTGATCTCCTTTTTAAGAAATTAAATGAAATCAGAATTAATGGACCAAAATATGGTATACCACGTTCTCTTTACACTTCAAGCTACCACCTCATTAAAACACCCAAAAGGTTTTCCTCCTCTTTATCAACGATTGACATGAGGCAAGACTGCGTGATCTCGTCGACACTGTTCAAAATATTCATAGACGACATAAAGGATATTTTAATGAAGAGTGTGGTCCTATAAGTGTGATTCAAAGAACCCTAAACCACCTTCCCTTCATAAATGACTTGGTTATGTTCTCAAATACAAAACATGCTTAGGAAACCCGGAAAAGTATGCGAAAGCGAATAGATTATGGGTTAACATCGAAAATACCAAGTGTATCATACTTTCGAAGAAAAAAGACAAAGGGATCCCACGGTTTGTTAGTACTGGGTGGAAAAAGTCATCTCGGGTAATATCAAGGGTGAATGGAGATTTAACACCTGGATGTCGATTTTAGTAGTAAGGAAGGCACTATGGCGAACTGATTTAACACTGAAAATTCCCATAGACATGTGGTCGCCATAGTACATCCAGTTTCCTGTGTACTATGGGCCCCTATTTAACATTGAACATTCCCATAGACATTTGTTCGCCAGAGTGCCATCGGCAGATGGCACTCTGGCAAAAAATGTCTGTGGGAATATGAAATAATATGTCTTTCAGTTTCTCTAAGTGCGATAATCTATCCCAAATGTAGTCCCAAACGATAAAGCTGGAGTACTGTACCGAGTCTCACTCAAATTCAGAAGTAATTTGAAGCTTATTGACTACACGTACCATATATAGCGATGATCTATAGTCGATTTTCTGATCGTTTAGTGAAGAAAATTCGGGAATGAACCTTTTTCTCCAGACTGAATATTCACCCTCCATGAAACCGGTTTAATTCAATACACTGCGGCGATTCCATAAAAAACGAACAAAAACAAACGCTATCACGGTACTAAAATAGATGGAGTCTATTTTTGACACTAGGCTACAAGTTTGAAACTTACTCAAATTTGAATCAGAATATATTAAGCGTTTCAATGTCTATCATATAATTCTTATTCCCATGGGATGAATCTGGCAGCACGTTAGACGTGTTGGACTGTACGTCGTGTGTCATATTCATGTCTATAGGAGGATTATTGTTAGTAGTAATGGATTTCACTTGGGCGAAGTAATTTAACACTGAAATTCGCATAGACATTTGTTCGCCAGAACGGTCGTGTGTACTTGGGAGAACTGATTTAATACTGAAAATTCCCATAGACATTTTTTCTCCAGAGTGCCATCGCCCGATGGCACTCTGGCGAAAAAATGTCTATTGGAATTTTCTGTGTTAAATCAGTTCGCCAGAGTACATACGAAAAGATGGCACTCTGGCGAAAAAATGTCTATGGGAATTTGTAGTCGCTGTAGTCTTCATTAAACTGTACTTATACTATATTAACCCTTTACCTAACATGAAAAGCAGACGACACTTGCAAATAAAATTCTTGAATAACTAATTGTTTTTCATTTTTGTCTCAAAAACATAGGTTATGACCCCTCATTGGAACGAGCTCGACGAGACATTTTCTAGGCTTAGTTAGTAAATAAGTTAAATTTAATTGATGTCATGAACTGGGTGGTTACAAGTCCTCAGGAAACCAATGGTTTTCTGAGGTCTCATGACTACCCAATTCAGGGCATCAATTGTGCATTAAATGTTTGGTTGTGTGGGGTCTGAGATTTGGAAATTTGGGGTTGGGAATTGGGAAAAAGCATGGCCAATTGCCATTAGGAAAGGGTTCCATATTCGGCCCCCGTAGACACCCAAATGAATCCCCGAGAATCGCCAGCGTCATTGCTGCTATTTGTTCCGGACACTTTAGCCAATCAGGAGACGCGTTTAATGCTGATAAGAGGTCAATGGAAGTTGTCACAAAATATTCCTATCGCGATATAACATTTATAGATAATAGAAAATTCTAAGCGCAAAATATTTTAAAACTTAAAGGGACTGAAGCCCTCCGTGACATATTTAATTCTCTAAAGGAAAATATCTTCCTTCTGTACCTTTAATGTGTAAAAAATTCGACCAGTTAATATTAATCAAACCCATTTTGCTTTACGGTTGCGAATTATGGAATCCTGATTGCCCCTTTGCACGATGCAGTACATCTCAAAGTTTGTAAAATGGTTCTCAGTGTAAATAAAAGTTCTAACGTTGCTACACGCGCGGAACTTAGAGGGTTTCCGCTTTCGGGTGAGAGCTTTTTAAAATGCGCAAATACCTTATAAAATATCAACCCACCCACTAATCCATATGCAATACTATATGATGCATCTACAGATTATAAACTGACATCCGAATATAGCGCACTCAAACAAACGTTAGAACGTCATAATGTACCTGATGATAGTGTAAGCGATAAGGATCTCAGAACATTTGAGGACAAATAAAAAACTGTCTACCGACAGTATTTTTATGGAGCTATTCATGACGACAATAAAAACATAACAAAAATAAATTTCGGACCCTACCTTGCTTAGTCAAAAATTTCTGAGGCAAGAAATGCGTTCACAAGACTGAGAGTATTAGGAGAGGGACGTAGCGTGCCCTATTGGGAGAACCTTGGAAGTGACGGCATAATTTACGTGACCTAGTTACGTCATGTTGGGTTGTCATGGTAGCCCGCATGAGCAGCCATGTTGCGATGTCATCCATATATTGATGGGTGGTCTTTGTGCGCATGTCATCTTTGTTTCTGTGGTGGTGAGTCATCTGCAATTGGACGGGAGTATGTTCGGATGGTGCGTTCCTTTGTATAAGAGTAGTGTTTTGTTCGGATTTTCCCAAATCCTCGTTTACTTCGTAGAATTACCCAAACAGACCCGACAATCCTCCAAATCACCAAAAACCACCCAGACTCCTCCTTTTTTCCAATAATAGGTGCGTTCCTCTATATAAGAGTCAATCTAATTGCCCAGAATCTACGGTTTTTCCCTATAATTACACAAATAACCCAACAACTGTTTATTTGGCTCGGATGTCCCACTAAACCATCGGTTTCTGCTTGTTTATTTCAGGTAGGATTCTCCAAGAATCCCCCTTTTCAAGTAATAGGTGCGTTCCTTTGTATAAGAGTAAATCTTATTGCCACAAACAACCCGACAACGATCCCAACGCACCAAAAAATTCACTGAAACGGACCTGGCGAATCCACCACTTATAATAGCAGCACGTAGTGCTGTATGGCGTGTCTAACCTCAAACCCCTCTAGATCCCATCCAAGGAATAGTGGAGGGACCACTTCCCATACAGGAGGGTCACGAAGTATTTGTTCTTATCCAGGATTTCATGATTTGGATATTGCTAAAATAACACCTTTCTAACATTATATTTCGTTTGATTTAGATAACAATGAGACAGTTTCTTCTTCTTGGTACAATAGTTCTTCTTCTTTGTGAAAACACTCTTCTGTGGAATGTAGATTTTCAGATAATCATAAGCAGCCTTTCTGCAGATTGGATATCTTTTCAATGGTTTGCAGCAGTCTTTGCACAGGCACAAATGACTACATGGTCGTGAAAAGACATTGTCTTCAGCTGATAAGCAGACAACATTTCATCTTCTGTGAATCTTCTATTTTTGGAACTACTTCTTCTTGAACTTTTTCACCGTCCGTGAATTCAGGAGGTAAGTTATGAATGTAATAACAGTCCGGAGATATTTTCTGTGCTCATGTGTGACATCATCTTCATTATCCCCAAAACACGCAATAATACCACCACTGTGAAAACACTCAGTTCTATCTTCGCTACCAAGAAAAAAGAATCAGGCTCTTATTAGTTCCTTCGGTGTTTTTGTACATTCACTTGGTAACATGAAGTCGAAAGTCTTGAGGTGAGTTTCCTCCAATGCATACTGATGTGTGTCGGTGGTCTCTGTACTCACCCAATTTTTCCTTTGAGCTGCTATGTACCTAGGCCCATTCTTTACACGTAGAAGCTGCTCCAGCAGGGGTGGCGGAAATAAGTTTCGAATGAAACGCCCTCTGGATAGTCTGGGATTCGTTGATTCTCTTACATTCAACACAATCTGTATCAAAGATGGAATTGTGAACATTCTTCAGTCATTCTTCTTTGATTTTCTCCCTCTCTTCGGCTTTGGTTCTCCTATTTCAAGGCTCGTCTTCTTTGCTATATCCGCTGCTCTGGCCTCTTGGTTCCAATCTCTCGTGGTAAACTGGAACCCCAAGTCGTTCTCGAACAGTTGAATCTGTAATTCGTTTTTTGTTATTTAGAAGACGGTCACATGTGCAGAAGATGTCTTTCTTTTTCGTTTGCCGCCGCACAAATGGGCTGAAAACCGAGTGCGCCCCCTTTTATAGTCTTTAATACAGCGATATCTAGTGACAGACTTCATTTATGACGTCATCAACCAAAACATCGTTGTCTGTTATATCGGTTGCAAACATCCTGACTATGTCGATTTATTTATTTATTGGGGATTAAGGACACTTTCGACAGCCAGGGTCACCTCGTGTCGGACAGTTTTACGTGTGGAGGAAGATGGTGTGGCCGGAGAGAACCAACAAGCAACGGCAAGCATCTGTCAAACTTCCTACATACTAACTCCACAAAAGCAGGGTTAGCATTAGTTGAAGACAAGTGCGCTATGGACGTGCAATACGCCTTATTACACAACGCCACCGTTCCTCCCACTCAGGCACTTGGGGGATTAAGTGTCTTGCTCAAGGACACTGCGCGGTTGCCGCTGGTGGGATTCGAACCGATGACTTCTCGGCTTGCAGCCAGCCTCTCTACCTACTGAGCCACCGTGATCCACCGCGGCAGCGATGTTTCAGATAAAATAATCAGTACTGTCCACATACCGGTAACGATCCTTGAATGAGTTTCGCATTAAACTTCCTATACCTGCAATTCTTCTTCATAAAATTCTCGAATGGTCTGTGTTGTCGTGGATATCCATGGGAATCAAAGTATTCCGCGTTGTGATGACTCACAATTTTTAGAAAAATTGTCTGTGATCTGGATCTGGGTTGTTCTATCAAAGCCACTGGTTTGTGATCTGGTAATGTTCTTGGTAGTCTGTTTCTTGGAAACACGACCAAACACATTCTCTTCAAACAAACATCCAATCGAAGTGCGTTCTCCAACCCTAAAGTATTCTTGTCGAGTAATCGAAAATCACTTGGCGGTTCTTATCCACTTCTGTTATTTTTCTGGAATTCTGCATACACAAGTACGTTGAAAGATGGTCGGTAACGGGTCTCCGAAATGCACTTCCAGTCTCAAGTTTCCTCTCTTCACCAGACTGAAGTGTTGTCCATGCAGTACGTCTGGGATTAGGTCGAATACGAAAAGTGTGAGCCATTTATATTCTCTTCGCTGCTGACGTGGTTTCCTTCGTTCTTGTTCATCTGTCGGTCCCTTTAAACAGTCGCCTAATCACTTATTGCTGATCGAATCGAGAAGTTTGGCAGGAATCTGTTGTCCATCCACGCACAAAGCGAGGTAACTGATGTTGTAGTTCTTGAAGTTATATGGATTCCTTTTGACAAATAATGCTCCATTGGAATCTACAACCGCCGCCTTAACATACAGATATGTCTGTGCCAGATTCAAATAATTGTCTCCCAAACCCGCAATGTTAAATTCTATTGGTCCGCTGTTTCCTATAGTCGCCAGGGGTCTGTGGTCCACCCATTGTCCATGTTCTGCACTCGTCTGCGTCTGTGGTATGGAAAACAAGTTGAGTTCGCTATTGACACACTCACAAGCTTTTTCGGTGATGAGAGACATGATGCACCCAGACCGTCTTGCATCGCCGTTCGCGTGGTGCGAGTCTTTTAAACCCTTCTTGTCGGGTGGCTTCGACCCACCCACCGCTTCGTTCAAAGCACCCACACCATTCCAATTGAGTCTCTCCATCGCTGCTTGTTTCACATTTTTCCCTTCGATGACATCCTTGGCAAATGCGTCTCCTTTTTTTCACAAGTTGTCTCAACACTGCCCTGGCTGTGGTTTTCAGTAGGGATAGCACAACGTTCTTCAGTCCTCCTAATATACTAACCAAACTTTAACCTCTCTGTATACGAGCTCCAGACCGTTCCCAGTTTGTTTCGTGTAATAATTTTCGTACAATTCGGCATTACAACCTCAAGTCATATTTAAGTGAAATGAAGATATCTACGGTTTTGGAAATGAAGTGTCACTGCCACCTTTCTACGCTCGAATGGTACTTTGGCTCATGTGTCGTCCCTTATATACACCCGGACTGTACATAATTTGTTTTCGCTCCACTGGTACGTAGTACACATTCGTTGTACGGGTACGATGCGATGAAGCGGTACTCTTGTGTCTCCCACGACTTGGTCCCGAATCAAGTCACAGTAAACATAGAGCGAATGGAATCCTTGGTTGACTTCTGCAACTCGCGAGGCTTCGTAATTTCCCGAGTGGAATACACAGTCGTTAAAATCCAAAATGTTTTTGAGAGTAGGACTCGATGTGACCACGGCTCCATCTCGAACCGCGATCCGAAATTTACCAGTCAGCCCGGCTAATTCAAACCCTGCCTTATCGTGGCGAGGCAATTGTAATTCTTTAACACCATTGATGTCACCATCGTATCACATCAGCTGGTTCCGAATAACGACCTTCTTTGAAGTGAGCAGATAAAGTTTTTGCGAAGTCCAGAATACAATGAAGAAAGCCTCTTCCCCAGGAATATTGAACCAAGTGTTTAGATACTGGATCTCTGCGAAACCCAGCTCTCATTCCCCGTGAGAGTCACTAGTTGTGATAACTGGATGGTGTACGATGTCAGCGTGTTTCGGGAAACACGTTCATGGCACTGTTACTTGGTAGAGTCAAATAAAACATCACTTTTTATTGATGGCCCGATTAGGTAACAAATACCTGTACTATTACTCGAGAGCGGTCCACAACTTACTGTTTTTGATGTCGGGGGTACGATAAACCGATATATACCGGTATTCAAACCAATAGCGATTGAATACCGGTGTAATTACAAAAATATCGGTTTATCGTCATTATTTATTTACCCACAATATAATTTTCAAGATGTCTTGAGTTTTTTAACTGTAGCTCCGAATGAATAATATTATCCCTTTACCCAAGGAATCGTCTGTTTTTACCCACGAAATATACAAATTCAGAAGTTCAAAAAATAATTTTCAAAAAAATTTCAGCAAATCTATATCATGTGACCCCTCATTGGAACGAGCTCGTTGAGCTCGTTCCAATGAGGGGTAACATGATATTGTTTTGTAGAATGTTGAGGGGAAATCTGATAAACTGATTTTTAAAATAATAAATAAATGTCTTTCGAACCGCATCATCAAGGCATTCTGATTCGTTCCGACTGTGATTCCTCAAGTCGCAATTGTGGTACCTATGTTCATATATTTGAGCAGTTTTCGATATACCGGTACACTTCGGTATTGTTTTGAATACCGACACCGGTATTCAATTTTGAATATCGTGCAGCCTTAGTCGAGGGTAAGATTAACGACACCGGTGATGATTATGATGTACAGCATGATTATTTGAGATTGTTTTACCAAAATTTCCAAACAGATGCCAAGATCTGTTCGATCCTTCCTCCATTTTAGGAAGGATCTTGTTCACTTCCTTTTATAGGCGCGCTGATGCTTGCGGATACACAAGTTAAACGAAGGGGGTATCCCAACCACTTCACTGAGTATTCTCTGTTCTAACCTGGACCACGTTTCTTGAGTACGCGTTCGATTTTGTAAAGAGTTTTGTGTGCGACTCGCTGAAGCTCTGCAGTATAGAACGACCCTTTTCAATATCACCCCACCATCATCTCCTAAGACATATGTGACCGGCTGACCTTTCTTGATAGCTACCACTGTGAATAGCTATACTGTCCAATAAGGAAAACAACCCTTTTCAAAAGTTGTTTTGACTTTACTGATTATCACCCCGTCTCCGACTTTGAACGTTGGGGACTATGTTTTATAGGTTTTCCATAAAGTCTTTGTCAAACTACAGTTAAAACTAGAAGTCCTATCACGAACTGTGCGCGTATCTTAGCTTAACTGCGCATAGGAATTGCGCGCAACTGCCGTATCGAATGGCATCCAAAGCACGGCGGGTTCTCCTGGTTGCTCATAGCAAACACGGGCAATGTTTCTGCCAACAGACCTCCGGGTTAACCGAAGGTCCATTGGCTGAAAAATTGCTTGTGCACTGGCCACATGTACAGAACTTGATAGCCTTACTGTGGTCATAACGCGCAGATCGTCGTGCTATTTGTGCGCATTTCATGACAGGACTTCTAGTTTTAATTGTACTCTTGATTTTCCTAGCTCACGGCAACGGGAGCCACCCGATACTGCGATGATGAGTGTGATTATAAGATCTCACCTATTTTTGAAGAGGAAACGCCAGTGTATCATTCTTGTTTAAATATGTCCACGTTAGTTTTCAAGATTTTATTGAAACATTCAACTATGGAACATTTTGTTTCTATGTTATATGTCGTGAAAAATTCAACTTCGTGTTCTTTGAGAAATTTTCTATTTGGAAATGTTTTATCTTGGTCGGTTTGTAATTTCAATGGTGTACGACACTGTTTGAAAACATTGGTAAACGAGTTGATAATAGAATCCCTAAGTTTGTTCTTAAGGGGTTTGATCCAAGCATATTTACCCAAGGATACTTACTGAACATGTCAATAGGAATTTAGTGTCATTATTGTGTTTACTTATATTCTCCAAATGCACTACGTCACCTTGCCATTGTGCTTCAGTACCACTAATAATCAATTCCTTTCTAGGAAATGTGCGATGTACGGGTGTGTGAAGCGTGTAAGTGTCTTGAGTCTCTAAGCATTTTACAACTTATTTGCTCTTTGTCTTAACCCTTTACCTAACATGAAAAGCAGACGACACTTGCAAACAATATTCTTGAATAACTATTTTTTTTTCATTTTTTGTCTCAAAAACATAGGTTACGACCCCTCATTGGAACGAGCTCGTCGAACTCGTTCCAAAGAGAGGTCATAACCTATAAAATCAAGATAGTTGGAAATTTTTCAGGCAACAATTCCAATAGTTGGAAATTCGAAGCATTGTTGTAACCGTGGTTTTTTCCGAATGTGATATCACATTTACATGAAAATTCCAACCGCCGACTCCCACAGACAGAATTCTGATCGAACAACGCAAGATTTTCCGACAATTCAGTGGCTCCAAGGTTAATTCCACAACCGTGGTTGTGTTACGCATTGTGTTCTCTTCTATATGCAATGCACTCACAGACTTCAATTTGTATTAGGACTCAAAATGTACCCCCTGTGAGGCTGTGTCCTGTATTTTTTAAAATTACTACCAAAACAGTGCAGTTTTCTTTGGCTCTGTCCTTTCATGAAAGACAAATATGGCGAGACTGAAATTTTTTGTATTTGGTGTTGTTGAATTAATATCTCACACATATTGTGACAAATCAGCGGTCGGCCGAAGTGTTATTATTACATATTGTGACATATAGGCTGACTTAGTTTGTCAACTCATACTTTGTAAGCATAATAAATAGTTGTTAATCATTGAGTTAATTTCAAGATTAGCGTTAGTAGGTGATAATTGCCGATTCACGACCACTTGTACATGTACGTGTACAACATACGCACACGATGCGTTCACCAACGTGGAATTCGGTGTTAAATCACACGCTTGTTCACAAAAACTGTACAGTGGTCTTGAAGCCCTCATGTACAGTCAGTGACTCCTAGATCGCGCCTTTAGCGTTCAAACACTCGTGGTGAACGCATCGTGTGCGTGTGTTGTACATCTTCAGTTGTATCGTGTACGTGATTTTTGGTCTACGTTCGCATCGCAGATCAGACCCATCGATCCATCGTCGGAGAACGCGAGCGAAGGCAAAAGATTCTGGGTGATGTGATCATCAAAAAACAACAATTGCGGTTCAAGACCAGCGGTCCAGAATCGGCAATTGCGTTGGTACAGATGGTCCAGAAACTCCCCCTCGTTTTTGAGGCGGTTACGTTTTTGATTGATATAAATATAGGGGAGAAAAAAAAAATATAAATAAATAGTTATTTAGAAAAATAAATATATCAAATCGAATAGATAATAAAAAAAAAATACGTAAATCATGAGCGATTCTCAGATGATTAGAGCGAGGTTTCTTTTAAACATGCTGATGAGAGCATACGTAATCTGCGTGAACGAACAACTACGTCCCATCTTGTTAGAACGATGCGTCGGATGTCGGGATCATCTAGACTTCGATCACGGGGATCATTCGTGTCTGACGATGGAAAGGGAAGATATGGTCGTCATGTATTTCGAACCGGCGTTCGAACGCGTTAAATTCGACGATGTGATCACGTTTTGGAAGAGATTAGTCTTCTGTAAGAATCGAGATAGGCCCACAGATTCGGAAGAACTGAAATTGGCGTGTAGAAGTTTGACTTTAGAAGACAAGGGATGCATCAAGAAATTATTGCTGAACGAAGCATACGTCTAAGTTTTGTTTTTCGTTGATATAAAAAATAAGGGAGAGTAGAAAATAAAAAAAAATAAATACACACATAAATTTTTTATCTAATATTAGAAAGAAAAAACACAAAAAAAAAATGAGAACCAGAAATAAATTGTATCCGACGTTAGTGGACGACGAGGACGAGAAGCCGAACGGCGTTTTGCCGACGGCGCCGTCGCTAGAAGAAAGAGAAAGAGGAGAGAGGTATCGCATCGATCAAATCAGTAGAATCCAATCGTATCTGACTCGAGAGAGAGATTCTCGTCTTTCCCTCAAGAAGAAGTATTCGCGTTTCGTGAAATTCGTCAACGGGATCGACACGACACTCATCACGATTTCCATGGGTTTACACGCGGCCGGCATCGGATTGTTGTCGACCGCGGTCGGCATTCCGATCGTGCTGACCGTGGAAGGAGTGGCTCTCGCCGCCGGATTGTTCAGCACGCTCGGAAACTTTTTGAGTAGGAAATTATATCTGAAGGCGAGGAAACACGACAAGATTCGCGTCTTGGCCGACTCCAAGATCGACACGATATCCGAAATGATCTCTATGGCGTTGAAAGACGGTAGGATATCGGACGGAGAATACTTCGTGATATTGAGCGAGAAAACGAAATACGATGCCATGAAAGAAGCCGTGAGAATCAAGACTCGTCAGATCATCACGGAAGAGTTGAAGGATTCTCTCGTGGAAAAGGGTAGAAAAGAGGCCAGGGAGGAATTCAGTAAGATGATAGAACTCAAGGGCAGTGATTGAAAAAACATATATATATATATATATATATATATATATAATAAGAACAGAATTTAAAAAAAAAAAAATATTAAATTCATATATAAAATAAAAAAAAACGAAATTAATTTAAATTAACTCTTAAAAAATGTATTGCGTAAAGTGTAAGAGAGTTACCGAGACGAGTAATTCTAGAGAAGTGCGAACTAAAAATGACAGACGGATGCTTCGCGGAATTTGCGACGTGTGTGGTTCTATCAAGACTAGATTCGTCAAACAAAAGAACACGAGCAAAGGCAAAGGCATCGTGAATAAAATGATCAACAATCTACCTTTCAAAATGCATCTGCCCGGTCACAGTTTCACGGGACCAGGAACGAAATTGAACAAGAGACTCAACGCCGATCTGACTCCCAAATCTTGGAGCAAACTCATGAATAGGGTGGACGCAGCCGCGTATGATCACGATCTGTGCTACGCCAGACATCCCGACACCAAGACTCGCAACGACGTCTGCGACAAAAACATGAGGGGAGATTGAGAGGCATATCGAATCCGACCAGGAGAGAGAAGATGGAACGTTCGCTGGTTGGCAATCTGATCTGTGCGAAACGTCGATTCGGATGGGGCGTTCAAAAAAAAAAAGCGCATCTGAAAAAGAGAAGAAGAAGAAACGATTATTGATGAGCGAATTGGCCGAGGAGTTACACAAACCCATAGTGCGTAAATTTCGAAAGAGAAGGGTGTTCGTGAAGGGTCTGGATAACATTTGGTCCGCCGACTTGGTCGACATGAGATCGTTTTTGAGGTGGAAAGAGGGCATCAAATATCTATTGACGGTCATCGACGTGTTTTCCAAATACGGTTGGATCAGAGCTTTGAAGAATAAATCGGGACCTTGCATCGCCGAGGCTCTGAAGAGCGTGTTCGACTCGTCCTCTCGAAAACCGAGTAAATTGTGGGTGGATAAGGGAAAGGAATTCTACAACAAGGACGTTCGTCGATTGGTAGACCTCTACTCGATCGAAAACAAAGAGAAAGCCAGCGTGGTGGAACGTTGGAATCGAACGATGAAGGAGAAGATGCACAGATACTTCACGGCGAATTTGACCAAGAAATACATATACGCTCTGAACGGTCTGGTGAAAGATTACAACAACACGCGACACAGATCGATCAAGATGACTCCCGTGGAAGCTAGCGATCCTCGTAACGAAAAACTGGTCTACGCGAATCTATATCCCGAGAGATCTAAGATCGGGAAGAAGAAGTCTAGAACGCCGAAATTTACGGTTGGTGATCGAGTGAGAATCTACGCTGATAAGAAGCACTTCGAAAAGGGTTATACTCCTCGATGGACCTCGGAAATCTTCGTGATCATCAAAATATTTCACACCGATCCACTGACTTACGAAATCGAAGCTTTGGATGGAGAAGAGATCATCGGAAAGTTTTACGAACAATAATTACAGAAGACGAAGTTTTGATGAAGAACGCAAAAAAAAATTTTTTATTTACTCTCTTTGACATTTTCTTGTTTACACACACATATATATATAAGAGAGAAAAAAAATAAATAATAATAAAAAATAATTAAAAACTATTTTTTTAGATAAAGAAAAGCAAGTGAATTAATAAACAAAAAAAAAAACTAAAAATCTTTTAAAATGACAAATATACTAGATATAGCACAAAGCATAGTGAAAGATGAAAGTATTCAAGAATATGAGGTTCACGAATATGAACCGGTAACCGGAACGAGTTTGAACAATGCGGGAGAGATAAGAATCAACGTCGAAACTCAAGATCTTTTCGTACATCCTAGCGAGAGTTACATAGTGGTGCAGGGACGTCTCACCAAGGAAGATGGGAGCGACTACACCGACGACGACACGGTTACTCTAACCAATAATGGCATCATGCATCCAAAGAAAGACACCGTCGGGTGAAAGACACCGTCGGCCCTGCTAGCGCCGGTGCTGCCACAATATTCTACTACGTCGTCAAGACGTCCAGACCTAAAGGAATGTTTTCGTTCAGGATACCTTTGAAACACATCTTCGGATTCGCAGACGATTACAACAAGATCATGTACGGATTCAAACACAATCTGACGTTGATTCGAAAAGGAAACGACGACGCAATAGTGAAACTCACCACGACCGATGCGGGTAAGATAACTCTACACAAGATATCATGGTTCGTTCCGCACGTGGAGCCTTCGATGGATGAAAAAAGGCATCTCTACAAGATCATAGAATCCAAGAGTAAATTAGATTTAGAATGAGACAGTGCGACACGGCTAGCATTCCTCCCTCCACGAATCACTTCGATTGGAGATTAATGGTGAAATCTGCTTCCGAGAGACCGCGTTTCATCGTGGTCGTGTTTCAGACCGATAGGGATGGGTCTCAGGAAAAGAATGCGTCGCTGTTCTATCACTGCCATTTGAGAAACATGCAAGTGTTTCTGAATGCCACGAGATATCCAGCAATCGATTACAATGCGTCGTTCGACAAGAACGATTTCTCCAGACTGTACGGCGACGCTGCTGATTTTAGAAAGAAGTATCACGGTCTAGACGAATTGATGAGCAATCCCAACATATCTCCTGGCGAATACAAGTCGATGTATCCCATGTTCGTGTTTGACGTCAGTAAACAGAGCGAATGCCTCAGGAGTAGCGTGTTAGACATTCAGATCAAGATGCAGTTCGATAGGGATGTGCTGAGAAAAACCGAAGCCTTCACCCTGGTCCTGTCGAACAGAGAATTACAATTCGAATCAGATGGAAATAAGATGTCGATCATTCGATGAGAGACGAGTGTGTGAAAAAAAAAAAAAAAAAAAAAAAAAATGAAAAGTAATGTGTGATTATTAAAAACAAAAAAAAAATAAATAAATAAAGTAATGTGATCTAGAGAGATTGAACATCTCTCTATATCTCATTACTTTTTTTTTGTTGTTTTTAATAATCACACATTATTTTTTTTTTTTTTAATTCGTTATTTTTCCACGTGTTCACTGTTTGTTCAAAGGATCCAGTTCGATCAGTAGACTCACCACGGAAGTGGCGGCTTCGGGATTATTGGTTTTCGTGACGAAATTAATCCTGTCTCCGGCATTCACTTTGAGAGGCGTGCCGAACGTGCTGACATTCGCGTGTTGATTCTCGGTCTTTTCGACGCTGTATCTCTTATCGCTCTCCACGCCATTCACCATGAGATTGACGACTGCTCTGTTATTCAAATCCGAGGAAGCCAGACTCATTCGAAGGATTTCACCTCCCAACGGCATGGGATATCCAACCTGACCGTGTTTCGATCTGCTACCTCTGTTTCCGAAAGACCATTTGGCTTTTCCCTCCTCTAAGGCATCGGACTCTTTGGCCCACATGGTGATCAATTGTCTGGCATATTTGACTTTCTCCACCACCGAAATCAGGGTGCAGGCGTCCGTCATGTGCACGGGTTCCGGTAGATTCGTGAGCGCGTGTCCGCCAATGTCTAGTTTACCTTCCATGATGTCGCCCTTTCTCCAGACTGAGTTGTCATCCACGTACTTCCTGCTTACTGCGCTGGAATCGAATTCGGGATCGTGACCGAGACCGAATAAATTCTCACCGTTCATGTTGATGCCACCCTCCATGGTTCTGCCAGATTGTTTGTTCAGGTAGAGATCGTCCACTTGCGATTCTATGTATTCTTGCGATCGTATCACGGCAGAATCTACGTAGCCCTTGTTGACTGCAGTTGAGTCCGCAACCATGTCGTCTATCTTCGACAGATTCAATATCTTGTGGAATCCCGCATTCAGATCCGATTTCATTTCACGTCCATCAGACTTTCTCCATTCCAGATCTACATAGTGTTTGGTCGCTACGTCCTTGGGATTCGTGGGAGCGGCCATGTTCGTTATCTTGTAAGAATTGGCGTTCAATTCTGAGTGCATCGTTTTCTGAACGTATCTATTTCTCAGGTGTTCGCTGAATCTCGCGTGAGAGTCGTCCGCGTATCTCTTGGTGGTGGCATTGGTGGGATCTACGGGATTCGCGACGTTCACCAAACATTTGGATTTCAGATCGAGATCGTCGGTCATGGTTTTATCCACGTAATTATCAAGCAGGATTCGTTCGAAATCGGAGTTCCCCCTGTCGACGTATTTTTTAGTTGCGGCATCTGTGAGATCTATCGGCCCGGGAAGATTGTAGAGCTTCTTATCATTCATGTTCAGAGGTTCCTCTCGAGGTTCGTATCTCTGAATGTAACGCTCTTCCAAGTTGGCAAGTTTAACCATCGTCGACTTCGAGTGTCTTCCTCTTCTTTCTCGGGTTGACTTTTTCGTCGTCACTTCTACCAAATTTATCGACTGTCATGTTGTTGTGGGATTTTTTTTTTGTTTTTTAGAAAAAATATCTTCAAACGCAGTTTATTAAAAAAATGGACTATGTTATTTTTATTTTTCGTTTTTTTATTTGATTCAAATTTTTTTCAAATAATTTTTTATCTTTATATACATACTATAAAAAAAAAAATTTCTCTCTAATGTAAGTCATTGAAAATGTCTTGAAATTCATCTCCTTCAAACCATCTCTTGAGAACGTAGAGACACAGGTGACTGCAAAACACTTGATCTGGCAATTGCACTTGATCCGTGTTGTAAAGAACCATCGATTTGTTGAAATAGTTCTTTATTTCTTTCGGCGGCGAGATTCCGTAGCTGTCGAAATAATAATTCTTCTTCTTCTTCCCGTTCTTGAACCACGCCACCCAGTGAGTGCCTTCACCCGATGAATCATCTAGATTTAAAATTCCGCATTCCGATTGTCGAGGTCTTCTCTTCGGCAAGGCATCTCTGGAAAACACTCCTAGAAAATCTTCGATTTTCAAATCTTTTGCCGCATTCAACAGATCGATGTTGGATAGGGGTTCGATGGGTAAGACGACACCTTCTACGGATATCTTTATTTTCTTATTCATAAATAAGTATATATTTTTTTTTTATTTATTTTATTATAATTCACTAAAAAGTGACGTTATTTTTTTTCTATTTTTTTTCCTTTTCTTTTTAAACTAACTCTATCGACTTCCACAATCTTGAATCCGTCAAATTCCTTGACTTCTATAATCTTGGATTCATCTAATTCTTCTTTTAAACTAACTTTCTCGATGTCACTATCGATTTCCATAATTTTATGTTCATCTAATTCCTCTTGATTTTCTGGAATCCTATCATCCACAATCGTATCTGGAATCTTATCATCTACAATCATATCTGGAATCCAGTCATCCTCATTCATATCGTCTAAAATTAGATGCAAACTCCAATGTCCGAGTGCCAAAGTGCTTATTTTATCGTCTAACATGAATCTCTTGTCGTCGTCGGCCGTCAGCAAAATCTTGTTGACAATTTCGGTATACAAGTCGTGATTTTCGCTTTGAATCAATTTCATAGTCTTATACACCGGACCACTTCCTAACAGACAATCTTTATACTCTTGGAAAGAGATGTTTTTCTTCACCACGCACGCTTTAACTCCTTTGCACTTCTTAATCTCTTCATCATCTTCTAGACGATAAGCATACAGTTTGGGTCTCAAGCCCACGAATTCGACGATCTGTTTACCGCTGCTCTCATCCTTAAATTTACCCAACACCTTCTTGTTGTCGTTCAATTGAATGTTGGATGGGTGATCGACGGGATAATTGCTCATGTAGAACCACTCGGCCATGTCCGGAGATATGTCTCGGTAGACGTCTTTCGTTTCTATCCTGTAAACTAAACTGTCCATGTCAGTGAACAGTAGTTTGGCTTTGTCGCCAAATTTTCGTTTGACGTAATCGTAGTGAAACTCGTACATCAATCGCTTGCTGACATCTAAGATGATCGGTCTGAGATAATACGGTTTGTCAAACTTCAGGTGCGTCTTTTGCATGTGAACAGCCACTAGATTTTCACCGAATATGGTTCGGTGTTTGTAATTGGGTTTCGCCACTAATTTTTTAGCTATTTTCTCAGACGTGACGAGTCGAACGTCGGTTCTCTTCCTGATGTTTTCCATCGATTTACCATACACGCAGTTGTTCATGAGTTTGAAGAAATCTTTATTGAAATCGTTCTCAGCTCGAGTTCTGAGATTCGGGTTGAGATCGATGTATTTTTTCATCCAAGGCTCTTCGTCGAATCGAATGATGCGACGTATGTCGACTAATTTCATACCGTAATCGACGTACTGTTTCAAATTCTCGCTGTAGACGACGTAGTTACGTTTGTTAAATAAATTGGGAATGAGTTTTTCCTAGTCTCCTTCGTTCGGTTCCATTCGTTCGGGAGCCAGCGGATAATCGTTGTGTGGATCGTGTAATTCTTCCAGATAGTTCAAATCGACTTCTAAAATGCAAGGATAGTCTCTCCATTTTTGCATCTCTTCCGGTTCCTTCACCCATTCGAAATTTCCAATCGGTAAAGGATGACTCATAGCCCAACCATACAGATTATTGGCGTCCCAATACTGTATGTATTTAGTCGGCCGTTTCGAATCGAAACCTTCTTTCATGTAGGGATTGTTAGCCTCAGAATGTCTGTGAGAGACCATCGAGACGCCACCTCTTGCAGCCCTTTCGAACATGAGCAACATGTCCACATCGGATAATAATTCCAATTGGACTTCGGTGGTCTTCAACAGAGCGTCCCACGCCAGACCGGGTGCGGTGAAATACCAAGCGGGATCCAGATCGTAATTTCGACAACAGATGTCTCGAAAATTTTCGAACACGTCTGCCAAGAGCAGAACGTCGGTCTTCAGATAGAGATCGTGATAATCTCTCATGGTTTTCATATCGAATGATTTCCACACGTTTTTAGCATGTTCGTAATTCTCGTCGGAAATGTCGGATTCGTATAATTTTGAATAAAAATCTTCTTTCGAAGGTAGTGCGGTGTCTTTGAATCTCTTTAGATCGTTCATGTAATCGTAAGGTTAGACTCCTTTCCTCAACATGACGTCTACTCGTTCTCCGAAATGTTCGCTCGGGATTTTAAATTTATCCTTGCTCATGTTATCGACTAATTTTTCCAGAGCGGTCGACATGAATTTAAAAGTGTCGATGAAACGTATGCCTCTACGAATGGATTTCGTTTTTTCTTCCAACGTATTTCCGTCGATTACTCTTTTCCTCTCCATGAGCTTCCATTTCGTGAAGGAAATGTATCTTTCTTCGCTGTTCGCGATGCAATTTAATTCTTCGTGCGAGGTGCCGAGATTTTTCACGAACAGATGACTGTCGTAACCTGAGAGATTGTGAAACATCACCGGATAGAAAGCGGCGTCTCAATATTTTAAATTACACTTGCTGTGAGCCGGACCACGATACAGATGTGAGTAATGATCGTCGTCTCTTACCTTCTTATTTTCCTCCGAATTCTCGTCGAACGATTGTCTGCATATGTGACATTAGGTGGCTCTGTTATTTTCGTCCTGCTGCTCTCACGTGTTGATCATTTTCACCGGAGTTTTGAATTTGTCGTATAACATTTGAATTTTCGATTCTAACTCTTCCACGAACCTTTGAGCCACGTCGTCGTCTTCGTGCTGTTTCGTGTAGGTGAAGGGACCCATGTTGTGTTGCGAGTTGAAAGCGCATTTCACGTAAATGCAATAGCCCGAAGGTATGTGTTTTTGATATCTTTCGACGTAACTTTGAAGAACGTTGGGTTGACAGGAACTCATTTTCGCGGTGAAACATTCGAAATCGGCGTACACGACGAATGGTACTTTTAACCTTCTGTTGTGATTTTCAAACTTCACGATGGTGTTGGGTTTGGGCATTTGGACGGCGACACCTTGATTTTCGTTGCAATATTCCTGATGTTTCGCCAACGAGTCTTCGCTGTGAAACATGTTCATGCAGTTGCAACATAAAGATATCTTATGTCTATGATTATTATTTTGTCTCGACAGTAATCTGCTCGGATGTTTAACCCAACAATAATGACGATTGTCACCATTCAAAATCGATTATAAAATAATCGTCTTTTCTCTTCCGCGATACGAAGTCCGTCTGAGAGGATAGATCTTTTGATTTTCGTCATCGTATCCCAAGACGTTCACCGCTACGGTGGGATTTTGAATCTTGAAATGTTCGATGTGTTTTAACTTTGTTGGAAAAGTCACTCCGGTCCAATCGAGATTTTTAGAAGTTTCCTCATAACGAGAAACTCTATCGGCATGTATTTCGACAGGGTATAAAGCGGAGGTGACTGCCCATTTAAAACACTGATCATCTTTGTTTCTCACGTTGACCACGGCATGTTTCTTAGTCAAGAAATACGGTAATTCCAAGTAGGAAGATCCTTTCAACGGTTCGTTTTTAGTCATGTGAATTTCGAGTTTCAACACCTCGCCGAACGTCCAATTACTACCTTCATTTTGATAATTCGCGAGAGACATCAACATCTTGTCTTTCATCTTTTCAAAAATGTCCGATAGATCTGAACCTTGAAATACGGGTTCGATGTTAGATCTGAAATATGCATTTTTCACGATGCTCTCGCCGGACTTCACGTCGATTTTATTCATTATGCAATGGAGTATCCTCTTAATTTTTAATCCCAAGTTCGTGTATTCGTGAAACAAATCCAATACTTTTTTCTTCACCTGTTCCATGAACAATTTCGGATCGACTTTCTTCGACGAGGGAAACACGTCGAAAGTTTTAAAAATGTCTTCGATCGCACTCTCCCGTTCTACGGGTTTCGATTGGAATAGTTCCGCAACGAGTCGTCTTACATATTCTTCTCCTTTCTCTTCGTTGATTGCTCGTTGAATTTCGCTTGATATATCTCGTTTGTCTTGAATCTGAAGTGCATCACTCGTTTTCGTTTTAGTTTTTCTTTTCTTTTCTTTGGAAACTTGATGTTTTTCAATGGCTTTTCGTTTAGTCGTCTTCTTATTTTTCACAACCGGTGCATCTTTTGACGTCGTTGCTATCGACATTTCGTTTGCCTTTCTAGTGTTTCGCAAATATTCTTGTATGACTTCAATTTTTTTCGATTTTGTTCTATGCTTTCTGAAATCTGAAATTTGTAATAGATTACAAATCTCGTTTAACTGAGGTATGGTTTTCTCATTTAAATTTACCATTGTTTTATCTGTTTGCTTCATTTGTAAGAATATTTTTTTTTTTTTTTTTGGAATTTTATATTAAATAATTTGTTAAATGTTTTGCTTTTTTACTCTATATATATAATAGAAAAAAAAAGTTAAATTTTAAAATTCAATTTTTTTTAATACAAAATTTAAAATAAACATTATTTGTAAGAATTCATAAAAAACCAAATAATCGATCATGACAACAACAACACCTAAAAGATGCGGATTGAAATTGAAACGAGACAAAGGGTATGAGAAATCCAGTTTTAATATCTATACATTACAACCACATGATCCCATCGAATTGAATGAGGTCGAGATGGTGGACTTAGAGCGCTACTACCACAAATATCGAATGTGTTTGAAAGTGGATGAAGCCGCGCTCGATTTGTTTTACGAGTACCAAAGCGAACTGTTGATTAATATCATCGTCGCCGAAGACAGAGAATTCGACAGGGGTGATTTATTGTTGTCCTATGGAAGTTACATATATCCAATAATCTCACCCGAACTCGTGAAGAAATCGGGTGGTGAGAGCGCATTCGCCTATGAAAAAAAACTCAAAAGAGTAAAGATGAACATTCACACCATTTACGTATGTGGAAAAATGACGAATGTCAACTTGCTAATAACGGACTTGGAAATATAAACAATGGAGAGATTGAAATTAAAAAATTTAAACTTTTTATATATATATAAAGAGAAAAAACTTTTACTAAAAAAATTTTTACATTAAAGAAAATTAAAAATTAAAAAAAACAAACTTTTTTATATATATATAAAGAGCAAAAAAAAATAACAAACTTTCTTTTTTAACAAATTATTATTTAAATACAAAATTTAAAATATACATTATTGCAAGAATTGGTAAAAACAAAAAAACAAATAATCGATCATGAAGACAACAACACCTAAAAGATGCGAATTGAAATTGAAACGAGTCGAAACGTATAAGAAATTCGGTTATAAAATCTATAGATTACAACGACACGATCCCATCGAATTGAACGATGTCGAGACGAAGGGCTTAGAGCACAAATACGAGAAATATAAGATGCCTCTGAAATTGAATGAAGCCGCGCTCGATTTGATTTACGAGTACCAAAGCGATCTGCAGAACATCGTCATCGCCGAAGATAGAGAATTCGACAAGGACGATTTGTCGTTGCCCTATGGAAATTACATATTTCCAAACATCTCATTCGAACTCATGAAGAAATTGGGTGGTGAGAGCGAGTTGACCGATGTAAAAAAACTCAAAAGAGTAAAGATAAACATTCAACACGTTTTCAAAAAAGGAGTAGACACGAGCGTCAACATGCTAATAACGGACTTGGAAATATAAACAATAGAGCGATTGATTTTTAGCAAAGAAAAAATGAACAAAAAAAAAAAAGTAATGAGATCTCATTTACTTTTTTTTTTTTTTTTGTTTTCCTTCTTCTTCACTATCATCATGATATATTATAATAACGTTTCCTTTTCTCTCAAATTTCTGCGTCGATTCTTCTTCTTTTTCTTTTTTTCTTTTTCTCTGTGATGTGATACATTCATGGTAACATTTTTGTTTATCCGAATCATAATTATGAACGAATGTTGTGCATCTCTTGGTAACACTCGCTTCAGAAGGTAGTGGTGACCGTGGAAAGCATCATCTCATTCCCAACCATATATCCCGCGCTTTATCTATCTCTTTCCTTAGATATCCATCATTAGCGTCTATCCATTTTTTTATTTCTTCGCTCTCTGGCTCGCGATGTTCGTCATTATCGTCAAATTCATTCAGGTGATAAATTTGTTTCTCCACCTCTTCACCCATTTTAAATATATATTATTTTATACTTTCTATGATTTTATATATTTTATATAATTTTATATTTATAATAACATATTCAAAATCGGTATGTTCTTAAATGGCGAATTGTCACCGAGCAACAAACCCTTGCCGTATCGCTTGACGTTCCGTCCACTCTTCAGAAAGAGACCGTTTCCTCTCAGAGAGTTGCCACCTCTAACGGGTTCTAGATACAATCCTTTACCGCTGTCGTCTACGTGAACGCGACACACGGCTCCTCCCTTCTTCAAAAACAGTCCGTTACCACCCATTAATTTCTCAACTCCCGAACTAGTGAGTCCCGTGAGAGCTCCCACGCCGACAGTCTTTCCGAAAAAGGGTAGCACCTTTGCGGCGAAGGGTAATGCTTTTGCGGTGATTCCTGCCAACAGCGGTAGGAAACTGCCTTTCATTCTCAAATTGTATCTCAATTGAGCGGGACTCAATCTCACCGCCAACCCTCTTCCATCGCGAATCGCTTTCTCCATCCTTTTGATTTGACTTCTGGTCCAGGCGATCGAATCCTGTCCGCCTCTCGTCAGATCTTCGTGAGTGAATTTGAATCTCACCGCCTCGCCTCGAGTTGTTAAAGCTCTCTTAAGTTTCTTCTTCTGTCCTGCGGACATGTTCACGTTTTTAACCACGTATTGTGTCATAATTCTGTTTGTTTTTTTTAAATATATTTACTTCAATTGTTTTTTGTTTAATAATTATATTAAAATAATTTTGTAAAAAATTAATATTACCGTTTATTTTATTTTTGTTATCTATATATATATAATATATTTTTTTTTTTTGCTTTTTATATTTCTCTTATGTGAAATCGTATCATCACTCTCTCTCCGCGAAGATCTAACAGTTCACCATTTTGATCCGTCAACGTGGTTTTGAGACTATACAACGTGTCTAAAATCACTGGTAGATAAACTAAATTTCGAGGTCGCTCCACGATCTTATATCCTGGCGACACGTTTGGAAAGAAGGAATAGATTGTCGGCTGAGCGCTACCATTCATGTAGCTTCCGGCAATCACGTCCACATTCACCAGAATGCTATTGACAGTGAGAATGTCGACTGTATTTTCAGATGCCGCGTGGCCTTGATACATCTTTCGATTGAATCCCAACATCTTGCCTATAGAATCGTCCGTGTTGAAATCCACACGAAAATTATCTTCCAAATCCAACATCGTCTGTAAGGTATTAGGATTGGGAGCGAGTCTGATCTTGTTGCTTCCCTTTCCATCTGTCTTCATTCGCGTCTGAATGTAATGGTTCAAATCGTCTATGTCGTAACTCCCTTTGGGAATTCGAATCTCCAACCAATCCACTCCGTCGGAATACTTGAACAAGTTATTCTTTTCGGTGACATTGGGAAAGGAATAATAAGTCTCCAGATTCACCAACGCCATCTCGTAACTTTTCTCTCTGTTCAATTCGATGGAAGGTTCGAATTTCGTAGCGAATCGAGTCGAATCTCCACTCACCACGATTTGAATGGATTGTTTCACAGCTGTATTCTTGGCTATCCGTCCTAACACTTCTCCATGTTCGAACATTATATCTTAATTTTATTTTTTTTTATTCAAAACTAATTATTTGAAGATTTATTATTTTTCTAATTTTTTTTATTTTCACGCTCTATCTTATTATTATTATCACCATAGGGAACATAAAACTTGTCGAATCCGCACCGATATTTTCCACGATTAAATTCGCTTGTCAAATCGATCATGACGAAATTGTAAAGTCCACCATCCCAAACCCTCTTGCAGAATCTCCTGAATTCGACAGCGCTCATGTCGTTCGCGACGTGATCGCCATAGATGTGATTGAGATTCTTGAGATCTTGGCGAAAGAGACACAGAAAATTAGCGTTCTCCCTTATCGTCTGTCTGGGCAATCGAAAATAATTCTGCGACAGGTAGAAACAGTCCACGTTGCTGTGTCGACCCCTAACGTAATACGATTCGCATTGGTTCTGTCTCTCCAAAAGCAGATCGTCGAAAATCATGAGATTCTTATCTTCCGATTTCAGTTCCCTAGGATCCGGAACGTCACTAGCGTTCTCGTAAAATCGACACTCGACGTTCGAAGATGCATTTCTCTTCGTCAGCTCCGTCGCCGCGCCATCCAAAATAATCGAGAGCGGAGCTCCACACTTGTCGAATTCCTCCCTGCTGTCAAAGATTCTGGCTATGACGTCCTTGGGCAATCTGCGATCCATGCACTCTCGAAGCAATCTGTATTCGGGTTGAAACAAGCTCTTGCCAAACACGAACAATCTATCGTAATCCAACCAGTCGGGTCGGGACAACAGATTCATCAACAGATTGGTCTTTCCACAATTCGATTTTCCCACTATCAAACCTCTTATGCTCTTGGGAAAGTACTCGTTATTCGACCTCTTGGTCGCGGCGTCGTTCCAAGACATATCTTTAATGTTCATCTTTTTGTTTTATTTTATTTTTTTTTGTCTGTTATTTTAGATTCTTTTCAAACACAAATTTTTTTTATGTTTTTCAAACTCTGTTTTTAATGTTGTTATTATTATTATTTGTTTATATCGCACCGGCGTGAGTTCTCTTCACTCCGGATCCACTCTTCATTTTGGCTAAATCTTGTATGGGCACCACACCATCCCTAAAATCTTTCCAACTTTTCGACGTTCGCTCTAACGCAGCTCACTTTGCCGGCGGACTGATCAACTTGTCGATCAATGCGTCGGCTGCCCTCTTGCCAGCCACAGAAGCTATCCTACCACTGGCTTCGGAAGCGGCTTTCTTACCAGCATCCAAAGCCGTCTTCTTACCGACCTCAAACGTGGTCGATGCGAGTTTTCTACCCGCATTGCTCGTGAACGCTCGCATTATAGAATCGATGATGCCAGAACCGCCTTGAACGTAAGTCCTGACGTATCCCCTGTTCTTTATCACCAACATATTTTATTTTTTTATGATATATTTTGTGTTTTTTTTTCACTGGTAAATCGTTCTGTCGTTTTTAAATACTTTTATTATTCTAGTGTAAGAATTTACTGTTTTATTTTTGTTTGTTTGTTTGTTTGTTTGTTTCTCTCTCTACTTATTATTATATTCACATCAATCCTTCAATTCGTTCATCAGCCTTTTATACTGGTTTTTATTCAAAACCTTCTGTCTCAACAATTCGTCAGATATGGCAACTATCTGATTATCTAATCCCGTGTTACCAGCCCGTCTGCTCCCCATCAACAAACTCAATCTCTGAGACAGAGCGTCGGGATCGCTCGGAAGAAAAGTAGTGGTTTTCACCCTTTGCCGGTCATCGATTCGACGAACTTCTTGTTCGCATTCCATATGGGCTTCACTATTTTCGTCCACTTGTAACCTCTGTTGGCTTTGGGTCTCGTCTCTCTGGCATCGTTATTTCTATTCATGGCGTGAGTTTGAACTAGAATGTCTCCGTAATTGTCGAAATCCTGTTCCGTGTAATCTCCGGGCTTATCGAAAAGGAGCAATCTCTGCAGACCATCGGTTACTTTATACTTATTCGAACCCACGATCAATTCATCATCGTCCATTTCCACTTCAGTGTCGCCCACGAATTTCCTACCGCTCGAATCCTCGCGAATTCCATACAACAGATCTCTCTTACCGCCACCATCATCATCGGACGATGCGATGCTATCAGTGGTGATAGTCGAAGCCGTATCATCGCTCTTACTCACGTCGGTTTCGATTCTCGTGGGAACGTAATCCGGTGTAGATTGAACGGAATACCGATTTCCAAAACTAGAAGGCAATGAACCCATTCTCAAAGAACTCTCCTTTATGGGTTTCAATTCTTTGACTATCTCCTTCCTGCTTCACTCTTGACCCTCCGTCACGGGTTTAAATATTTTTGTGGCTTCGCGTGTGAGTTCCATCTCACCGAGACGTCTGCTCCTATCAGCAGCCTGAATCGCCTTCTTAGAACGTAAATACTCGTCTAAAATTCGATCTCGGCGTCTAGGATCCATCCTCCAAAACGTCATCTTTCGTTTTAATTGTTTTTATTTATTTTTCAAAATTAAAGGTTTAATTATATTTTTTATATTTTATGTTTTAAGTATTAAAATCTCTTTCCGTCTTAATATAATATCTGAAAAATATTCACATCTCAAACTCGCTGTGTTAATTAAAGTTAAAAAAAAAATACGTTTTAAACAGTACATGACAAACCGGTTTCTGATGTAACGCATTTTGACAGTAGTGTTTAAATTTTTTGTCAAAAGATCATCATTCATTCACACATCAATTCATCGAGTGTCGAATTAAGAGAAAATCCTTTTTTGATAACTGTTATACAGTTTTAACACACAATGGAAAACTGATTTTAACAAATCTCTCTCTCCGATTGCTATCGTGAATATATTAAAAATTTTACCACTCGAAACCTAACTGAGCGGAAAATGCGTTTTAAACATTCCGATAAGTGTTTCTTGACTTTATTCAAGGAACGCTTAACAGTCAACCTCATTTCTCATAGGGGAGGAATTCTAAAAAAAAAGCCCAAAACTCAATTTTTATCCATCCCATCAGCAGAAAACATCAATGTCTATAATACAGGCTATATATTCACAATCGACTCTGTTTGAACAAAACACCTCAATTACGATAACGTGTGTTAGTTGCTTACTTCAGGAAGACGTGACTGGGTTTGCAAATTTCCAAACACACAGACACTCTTCGTTCAGATCGAGTTTTTATTACGAGAATCGAGCGATTCGATCGCTCGATCAGCTGAGTGGTTTTTTTGAGAATTTTCTCATAGTGGAGGAATTCTCAAAAAAAAAACCCAAACTCAATTTTTATCCATCTCATCAGCAGAAAACATCAATGTCTATAATACAGGCTATATTCACAATCGACTCTGTTTGAACAAAACACCTCAATTACGATAACGTGTGTTAGTTGCTTACTTCAGGAAGACGTGACTGGGTTTGCAAATTTCCAAACACACACAGACACTCTTCGTTCAGATCGAGTTTTTATTACGAGATTCGATCGCTCTATCAGCTGAGTGGGTTTTTTTGAGAATTTTCTCATAGTGGAGGAATTCTAAAAAAAAAAACCCAAAACTCAATTTTTATCCATCCCATCAGCAGAAAACATCAATGTCTATAATACAGGCTATATTCACAATCGACTCTGTTTGAACAAAGCACCTCAATTACGATAACGTGTGTTAGTTGCTTACTTCAGGAAGATGTGACTGGGTTTGCAAATTTCCAAACACACACAGACACTCTTCGTTCAGATCGAGTTTTTATTACGAGAATCGAGCGATTCGATCGCTCAATCAGCTGAGTGGGTTTTTTTTTTGAGAATTTTCTCATAGTGGAGGAATTCTCAAAAAAAAAACCAAAACTCAATTTTTATCCATCCCATCAGCAGAAAACATCAATGTCTATTATACAGACTATATTCACAATCGACTCTGTTTGAACAAAACACCTCAATTACGATAACGTGTGTTAGTTGCTTACTTCAGGAAGTCGTGACTGGGTTTGCAAATTTCCAAACACACACAGACACTCTTCGTTCAGATCGAGTTTTTTTTACGAGATTTGATCGCTCGATCAGCTGAGTGGTTTTTTTTGAGAATTTTCTCATAGTGGAGGAATTCTCAAAAAAAAACCCAAAACTCAATTTTTATCCATCTCATCAACAGAAAACATCAATGTCTATAATATAGGCTATATATTCACAATCGACTCTGTTTGAACAAAAAAAAACCCACCACCTCAAAAACGAGGGAGAGTTTCTGGACCATCTGTACCAACGCAATTGCCGATTCTGGACCGCTGGTCTTGAACCGCAATTGTTGTTTTTTGATGATCACCCAGAATCTTTTGCCTTCGCTCGCGTTCGCCGACGATGGATCGATGGGTCTGATCAACGATGCGAACGCAGACCAAAAATCACGTACACGATACAACTGAAGATGTACAACACACGCACACGATGCGTTCACCACGAGTGTTTGAACGCTAAAAGCGCGATCTAGGAGTCACTGACTGTACATAAGGGCTTCAAGACCACTGTGCAGTTTTTGTGAACAAGCGTGTGATTTAACACCGAAGTCCACGTTGGTGAACGCATCGTGTGCGTATGTTGTACACGTACATGTACAAGTGGTCGTGAATCGGCAATTATCACCTACTAGCGTTCTCACTGCTCAGCACGACCTCATATATGAGATGATTTATTAATAAATTATTGGTTGAATATAACAATAACATGACTTTGGAGGACATTGTGGTTTATTAACGGCCCAACAGGTGTGAATAACAGCCCGACAGCTTATAAAAGGCCCGAGACGAAGTCGAAGGCCGTTAATAAGCTGAAGGGCTGATATTCACACCTGTTGGGCGGTTAATAAAGCACAAGGCTCGACAAAGTCATGTTATTACTATTATTACCACTGGGAGTCTGAGAAAGTTTTGACCCTGTATCGCACATGACAGTTTTCAATTTCGACAGATCGTCCCCTGAGTTCCAATGTGTTCTATGTGCCTACTGGCATTGGAACTCCGGGGACGAGATGATAGTATCGTCTGTTGTCGAACAAACTGGTGTCACGTGATTATCACATGATCGGCACTGGTACGCTTTCAATTGCAACGAAGTCAGAAAACTTAAAACAGACCCGATGCTTACCACTTTTAAGTCGGGAATAAAGGATTAAAATGTGTACAGACTTACTTACGTATATACAGCTGCTTGTTCTTATGGGGCTAACTTTACTGGACATTTTACATATTTAATAATTTAAATAAAATCACATTGTTTACAAGTTGAAGCCATTTCCATTTCCGAGTGGACGACAGCAAGGAACAAAAATCACGTGACATGTCGGGCTGTTAATGAGAGTTTCACTCATTAACGGCCCGACACGTCAAGTAATCTTGTTTAGTTGAGTGTTACGTTCTTGTAATGCCCTGTTAAACTTTGTTAATGTACTAGAGAATGCCCGCTAAAGTGGTAATAATACTGATTTTTTTAGCATTCACCATACATGTACGTTCATGTAATTAACATAATATCTAATGAAGGCAGATATCGACTACTTGCAGATTATAAAACCACAGGAAATTGTCATTTTGTGCTGTCTTAAAACCTCAAATTATATGCATAGATATTTAGCTGCAGTCATTTAAACTACATGGAAATATTCTCAGAATGCCCTAAAACCTACCGGTACAGTCACTCGGAGTCAACATTTTGAACAATTTTCCCCTGGGACACGTTAAAGGGAGGTGAGGGAGGGGCCCGGATGGGGGGGGGGGGGGTTAAGGTAGTGGACACCCCCTTTAACTCTTAGAAGCCTGGAGTCGAGTTTTCTTGCCTGTGGTGTAATACGGCACGTAATCTAGCTGTGACGGTTCGGCTATCATTGGGCTGGGGGAGAATTAAATATTGAACAGGTGCTTCTAGTCAAGTGTCGTCTGTCTGAATAGGTATTACTGTAAGTTTTTCGCGATATGTCATGTTCAATAAATTCATTCTGATTTCCCGGCGTCTAAAAGTTAAGTATCCATCCCTAGTTAGAATTTTCATAGATCTACACCCCCACCCCATTGAAAACCCCCTAGCTACGTCCCTGCCTAAGGGATACCAGGAATCAACACTGAGAACTAAATATAAGTTTGAGAGGATTAAAAATAAATATTAATTTTTTGGTTTCATTCAATTCCAATAGGTGTTACCTAAACGATACTTGGAATCAACATTGAGAACAAAATGTAAGTTTGTGTGAGAATTGAAAATAATTATAATTAGGTATTATCTGGTTCCAAGAGGGGTAACCTAAGGGATACCAGGAATTAACATTGTGAAATAAACATAAGTTTATTTGGTTCTAATAGGGTTGCCTACACCAGTAGTGTGCAACATGCATGATTTGTTCTCTGTATTGTGATCAAAGAACAAACTTCCTTCCAAAGCTATTTATAAATATTTTCAAATATTTGCAAAGTCACTTCCTTCTTCCGAATAAAATTTATAATTACCCACCCCCTGAGAAAAAAGAAAAGAAGAAAGAAATTTTTCATCTTGGATAACCATCTCTGTATGTATATGTACAATAATATTGACTGAATAATGTTGATATAAGTACATAGGCTTACCTCTGGATTTTGGTGACGATTGTGGGAGAACATTCACTGGTTGTAGAGAAAATTATATTGTCAATGCTAAAGTTGATACACCGTCATCTTGTACAATGTTTGGATAAAAATAAGATAGGTCGCCTTCAGTCTGTACGTATGTAAACATGTCGTTACCGTTAAGTCGGAATCTTTTGTTTATTCCTGTTCCTGTCTGTTTTTTTTTACTTTTAAGTACATGTATATTTCCTTTGTCAAATCATTCTGGCGTTTATTTATTCCCTTATAACTTAATTAATTTGATGGACCAAAGCAGTAATAAGCTTTCCTACACAACCCAATAATCCCCTCTCCCTCCCATTCAATTTTGAAAAAAAAATGGGGTTCTTTTGTCAAAGGCTTCACTGTCCCTGAAGCATTGAGATGGTATCCAATTGTCTCCCCTGCATTTAGTTTTGACACAATCTTTCCGATGGGCGTCACAGGCTTCGGTTTTCGGAAGGACAGCTTGTTGATGAAGTTAGATCGCTGTCTTTGTCACAGTATTCTACATTTCTATGTTATGCCTTGTTGCCGACTGTCTTCCCATATCCGGAATTACCTGATAATTTCATCGTTTTTGCCGAATTTGCGACGAAGCTGATACAAAAATGCCATCGAAAATACCGCTATGTGGACTGTCACTGATCGCTCAGATGATAGGAAGCAGCGTTCTCTCAGATCGAAAAATCAATTGTCCGCGTCCATCTGTGCTGTTTTTTGATAAATGGAGTCGGGGGTTTGTCGTCCAACAGGGGTTAATTCCATATTACTTATTTGCTCTCTCTGTGGTGGTTGTCTCCACCAGTGATTAGAGTGTCAGGTAGCACGAGATCTAGTAACGGTTGATTGAATTGTTGTCAAGTTTCACTGAGGGAAATGCACACACCAGCGATTTCCTGAATCGATACAAGATTTCAGAGGTTGCATGATTTTTTCGTGTTGTGTATGAATTGAAGTGGGTGATCTGGACCGTCGAAAAAGTCAGTTCGAGATAGGATTTCACTGGGGTAGGTTGTTTAGCTTTTCTCTGGAAGGTTTGGGAAGAGCCGGCTGGTCATGAGTTTAAATAGTAATTCCTTGGAGTTCCGGAATGAGAAACTAAACACCGAATTCTCTGTGCCATTGGTGAGACTGGGATAGTTATTTAGGAATTTATTTGGTATTCTTTTTTTCTCCGTTTGTCGGATCAATGGAATCAGAGTTAAGTAAGTTGTAGAGTAGTTTTTTTTCTCTGGAACTCCGGGAATATTTTTTTTGAAGAATTTCGCCTTCGACAAACTTTTGTCGAGTGTGAGTTCTTCTTGTTGGGTAGTCACCGAGTGTGCGGGGTGTCAGAGATGGCAGCGCGGAGGTGACTCCTTAGTTATATGTGGAAGACTTCACACTCGACGAACTTTGGTTCTTCGAGGGTGAAAGCTTCTTACTTGATTGAGGCCTGATTATTGATATTTGGTATGACACCTATGGAGGAGCAGCGGTGACTCCTTATTTATATGTGGAAGACTTCACACTCGACGAACTCTGGTTCTTCGAGGGTGAAAGCTTCTTACTTGATTGAGGCCTGATTATTGATATTTGGTATGACACCTATGGAGGAGCAGCGGTGACTCCTCATTTATATTTGGAAGACTTCACACTCGACGAACTCTGGTTCTTCGAGGGTGAAAGCTTCTTACTTGATTGAGGCCTGATTATTGATATTTGGTATGACACCTATGGAGGAGCAGCGGTAACTCCTCATTTATATTGGAAGACTTCACACTCGACGAACTCTGGTTCTTCGAGGGTGAAAGCTTCTTACTTGATTGAGGCCTGATTATTGATATTTGGTATGACACCTATGGAGGAGCAGCGGTAACTCCTCATTTATATTGGAAGACTTCACACTCGACGAACTCTGGTTCTTCGAGGGTGAAAGCTTCTTACTTGATTGAGGCCTGATTATTGATATTTGGTATGACACCTATGGAGGAGCAGCGGTGACTCCTCATTTATATTTGGAAGACTTCACACTCGACGAACTCTGGTTCTTCGAGGGTGAAAGCTTCTTACTTGATTGAGGCCTGATTATTAATATTTGGTATGACACCTATGGAGGAGCAGAGGTGACTCCTTATTTATATGTGGAAGACTTCACACTCGACGAACTTTGGCTCTTCGAGGGTGAAAGCTTCTTACCTGTGTAGTCCTGACCATTACTATTGGGAGATGACATCTATGGAGGAATGTAGGTGATTCCTCATTTATATTTGGAAGACTTCACACTCGACGAACTCTGTTTCTTCGAGGGTGAAAGCTTCTTACTTGATTGAGGCCTGATTATTGATATTTGGTATGACACCTATGGAGGAGCAGCGGTAACTCCTCATTTATATTGGAAGACTTCACACTCGACGAACTTTGGTTCTTCGAGGGTGAAAGCTTCTTACTTGATTGAGGCCTGATTATTGATATTTGGTATGATACCTATGGAGGAGCAGCGATGACTCCTCATTTATATTTGGAAGACTTCACACTCGACGAACTCTGGTTCTTCGAGGGTGAAAGCTTCTTACCTGTGTAGTCCTGATCATTACTATTGGGAGATAACATCTATGGAGGAACAAAGGTGACTCCTCATTTATATTGGAAGACTTCACACTCGACGAACTCTGGTTCTTCGAGGGTGGAAGCTTCTTATGACAGTTCCCTTTGGTTATTGGTACGTCCTCTATGGGAGAATAGTAGTCTCCTAATATTATATTAGAAAATCTGGGTGGCCTGGACATAATAAAAAGGGCCTTGTTTATCGGATTCTTGATATTTTTTTTTCTCTAGCCTCCGAAATTCAGCCCAATTTAAGATAGTGAAACAAACGCTTTTTGGATATGTAATAATGTTTAATTTCATTCAATAAATTATACCATAACATTTCTTAGTGTTGAATTATTGTTACCTTGCTACATCTTGATGGTTTGTAGTTTTTAATTTCAGTCTAAAGGTGGGTCATCTACCCGAGAACTTTATGTGGGGCTCCGACCTACCCATTATAACTGCGATCCCTTTTCCTTATTTTAAAGCCCGGTCGGAAACGCAAATGTTAAATATCTCTTATAAAATAGTTCGACCATCTGGGGTGATGTGGTTTTAGAAACCGCACCGCCTCGGCTGATCGAACTGTTTTTGGGAGGGAGAAATTGAATCTAGACTTGTGTTGGGTTGGGGATAGTGGATTCGTCACAGTTATTGGCGTCGCCGACAGGATATTTTATGATACCATAAGACTGATGTATAGAAATTTAATACAGGTAAATTGTTTAGTATTGGTTCAAATTTAATATGGCTACGGGAATTTCGGAAGGGCTGGATGAATACTTGGGGGCATCTAAAAAGTTAACTGATTTGGCTACAAATCCAGATATTAGCACACCAAGGAGATACCCCATGGCTGAGGCTCTAGATTTTTTTCAAGAAACACCAGAGGCCACTCCTACGTCTTTTAATGAAAATGTAGAAATTCAAGTGAGTGAAATTCCAAAACATAATGGTTTGGACAATGGAATTCATAAACAGGTAGGAAGTTCTGCGCGTGAATTTTGTAGAAGAAGAGCTTCGGGTGCCATTCCTAAGAAAGTTAAAACTCCTCTTGCGAGGGTCAGCTATCAAGATAAGGGTGATCGGGCGTTAGTGGCACCGGGTGCGGACCTTCCTGCTCTTAAGGAACGTCCATCCCAAAGTGGTGAACAATATAACGGGCCCAGAAAACCGGTGGTTACACCAGAAACATTTAATGGGTCCACCAATGTGGTTGATTGGGTGACGCATTTTGAAAAATGTGTAGAAATCAATGAATGGTCAGAGGTGGTGGCTTGTAGATTTTTGGTAGTTTCATTAAGAGGGGCCGCATTGCAATTTTACGAAGATCTAGATAGTAATGATAAGATTGGCCTAAAACAAATATTAAAAAGTTTGATAGATCGATTTGATCCCTTTAGAGGTACGGCAATTTATAGGTCACAATTGCGTTCAAGAAGGCGAACCGCTCGAGAAACACTCCCCGAGCTGGCTAGTAGTATACGTAGATTGGTAAAGAAAGCTTACCCTTCAGCCCCATCCATTTTAAGGGACGATTTGGCAAAAGAAGCTTTTGTTGAAGCCATAACGGATAAAGACGTTCGGATGCAGGTGTTGCGTGGAAAACCCGAGACGTTGGATGCCGCGGTTGGTTTGGCATTAGAGGAAGAATCATATAGGAGAGTGGAAGTTGCTTCCACTGTCCAACCTTCTGACAACGAAGCTGTTAATTCCGAGCAATTGGAATTATTAACTCAGACGCTGACTGATCTGCGGTTTCAGATTGATGATTTGCGCAAAGAACAAAGGGAAATGAGACGCGAATTTTTAGAACAATTGGGGAAGGAGGATGGAATTGACAAAATAGCGGAAATACAAAATACTCGGGAAGATTTTTCTCGTGGACGTGGTCGAGGAAATGTTCGTCGGAATTATGGGGGTCGAAGAGGTGGAAGGTGGAATAATAGGCAAGGTTTAAAAGAATAAGAGCTGGGGTTGGGGTCAAACCTCAGCTCCAACAGAATGGGGCCCACCCTGAGAAAAAGATTGGTCATTTTTTTCTTCCCTTAACCATTTGTGACAAAGAGGTAAAATTTTTGCTGGACACTGGATCAGCCATTAGCATATTAAGTACTAAGGTATTGGAAGAGGTATTTGGAAAGGATTCTTCAGAATTACAAGCAGCTCCTAGAGAGGTTTGTGGAGCTAGCGGACAACCCTTGCAGGTGCCAGGAGTTATCAACCTTCCCATTAATATAGGTAATAATAGTTTTGATCAAGAGTTTTATGTTGCCGAGTTATCATTTGAGGGAATATTGGGGGTTGATCTGATGACTGCCCTAGACTTAGACATTTATCTGGGGAGGAATTGTGTTAAATTAGCAGGAAAAGAAATTCCCCTAAATTTTGGCAATAACAACGATAGTAATGAGGTCATGCTTATTGAAAATGTAACTATACCTCCATCTTCCGAGATTATAATTAATGGTAAGGTAAGTAATGTTTCTCTTTTAGAGGGAATTTGTGAGGTAGATCAAAAATTTTCAGAAAAACATAATGGGATTATGGTTGGGCGAAGTTTTGTGGGTACTTCAAATGGAGATGTTGTGCCAATGAGGTTAGTAAATACCACCGGGGTACCCCAGTCCTTGAAAAAAGGTGAAACAGTGGCAGTATTCCAGCAAGGGGAGGTTCTGGGAAATAGTGTAATTCAAGAAAATGTAAAACAAGAAAATGTTGATAAGTATTCTCTCCAGCAAACAATTGATGAAACTGTTTTGACTACGGATCAGGTATTTCAAGTTAAAATGCTTCTTGATAGAAATGAGTCGGTTTTTATCCGCCATGATAAAGATTTAGGTCGAACAAGTATTATAAAACATGATATTGACACGGGTAAACATCCACCCATAAAACAAAGAGCCTATAGACTTCCTGTACATAAGCGACAGGAAGTTGATAGGCAGTTACAAGAAATGTTAGAACAGGGGATAATACAACCCTCGGATAGTCCGTGGGCGGCCCCCATTGTCCTGGTTAAAAAAAAAGACGGTAGCCTACGCTTTTGTGTAGACTATCGTAAGTTAAATGCTGTAACTCGGAAGGATGCATATCCCTTGCCACGCATTGATGACAGCCTTGAAGGAATGCAGGGGGCCAGTTGGTTCTCTACATTAGATTTGGCTTCAGGGTATTGGCAGGTGGAGATGGCTTCCTCAGCTCAAGAAAAAACTGCCTTTAGTACAGGTAAAGGGCTTTATGAGTTCAAGGTACTCCCTTTCGGGCTTTCTGGGGCTCCCCATTCCTTTCAGAGGCTTATGGAGCTCGTTTTGAAGGGCCTTCATTGGAAGACCTGTCTGATATATCTGGATGACATAATTATTTATGCTAAAACTTTCCAAGAACATGTAGAAAGGTTGGAAGAGGTGTTCACAAAAATTAAGGAAGCTGGTTTGAAACTCAAGCCTTCTAAATGTGCTCTTTTTAGAAAACAGGTATCTTTTTTGGGCCATATCGTGTCCTCAGAGGGGATACGGGCTGACCCAGAAAAGATAGCTAGGATTAAGGATTGGCCGATTCCAAGATGTGTCAGAGATATACGCAGTTTTGTCGGTTTGTGTTCTTATTACAGAAAATTTATTTTAAACTTCTCAGATTTGGCTGGTCCCCTGTTGGAAATAACTAGAAAGAATGTAAAATTTGAGTGGAATAAGGCTAGAAAAGAATCTTTTGAAATTTTAAAGAATAAACTATGTGAGAGTCCAATCTTGGGATTTCCAAATTTTGAGCAAGAGTTTATTTTGGACACAGATGCGAGTGATCAGGCTAGTGGGGCTGTGTTGTCTCAGTTAGTTAACGGACAGGAGAAGGTAATTGCATATTTTAGTAAAGTGCATTCTCCTCCAGAACGTAATTATAGTGTCACTCGGAAAGAGCTATTGGCAGTTATTAAAAGCATTAAAAATTTTCGCCATTATTTGATAGGAAAACACTTTACTCTGCGCACCGATCATGGATCTTTGAGGTGGTTGTTTAATTTTAAAGAACCAACGGGGCAAGTGGCTCGTTGGCTGGAATATTTGAGTGGATTTGACTTTTCTATCATCCATCGTAGAGGAGAGCAACATAAGAATGCCGACGCCTTGAGTAGGATATCTTTGGAGACTAATGCTATTGATTTGTCTCCAGGAGGTGTAATTTCGGTTGATGATCAGATGAGTGATCCAATATTAAAGAAATTGTTTGAAAATAAAACAAATGATTCTAAGCCGTCGGCTGAGCAAATGAAGGGTGAAGAATTAATATTTAAAAAATATGTAGCCCAATGGGAACAAATTGTTGTTAGGCAAGGTATGCTTTATCGAGAATGGTTGGAATTTGGAAAGGAAAATAAATTTTTGTGGATTGTTCCTGGGAAACTAAAACCTGAAATTTTAAAACATTGCCATGATTCCGTGGTGGGAGGCCATTTAGGTATGATGAAAACCTATTTGAAAATTAGGCAAAGATTTTTTTGGATTGGTCTAAAGAAGGATGTAGAACAGTGGGTGCAGACTTGTGAGGTGTGTCAACGTCGGAAAAGTCCCAACAAAGCGTTAAAGGCCCCCCTGGTTACCGACCGTGTTTCGGAACCGATGGAGAGGGTTGCACTTGATGTATTGGGTCCCCTACCGGAATCTGTGAGTGGAAACATTTACATTCTGGTTGTTTCTGACTATTTCTCTAAATGGACTGAAGCCTATGCCATGCCTAATCAGCGTGCAAGTACAATTGGAGAAATATTGGTTAAAGAGTGGATATCCCGTTTTGGTATGCCTAAGTTTATCCATTCTGATCAAGGGGCCAACTTTGAGTCTGAATTGTTTTTGGGAATCTGTAAATATTTTGAGATTTCCAAGACAAGAACATCTCCATATCACCCTCAGTCTGATGGCCAGGTTGAGCGCTTCAGCAGAACATTGATAGCTATGCTAGCATGTTTTGTTGAAGATAATCATAACGACTGGGAATACTATCTACCTTTTGTTATGATGGCTTATCGTAGTGCTGTTCATGAGACCACGGGCCTTACTCCAAATATGATCCTTTTTGGGAAAGAAATCCGATTACCTATTGAATTTATGGCTGGTAAAGTTCCTGATAAGGATCTTAGTCGAGTTCAATATGTGATGGATTTGGAAAATAGAATGGCAACCATTTTCCAGTTTGTGAGCAGTAAGTGTGAAACTGCTATTAAATATAGGAAAAGGTTGTACGACTGTAGAGTTCATGGAAGACCTTATGAGGTTGGTGATAAAGTGTGGCTATATATTTCAAAAATAAAGCAAGGTCAAACCCCCAAATTTGCTAAATATTGGTTTGGGCCATTTGTGGTTAAAAAGCGACTCTCTGATGCAAATTATGTTATTTGTAGAGAGCATGGTGGTCGGCTGCAGGTGGTCCACTTTAATAGATTAAAAAAATGTTTTGAACGACCTAATATGGGAACAAGTGTAGATAATTCAGGAGATTCTGGTAGGTTACCTTTTTCGGAACTCATTGATCGGGAGGAAGATTCTGACCAGTCGGCTCAGGGCAGTTCCAGCAACTTAAACAATCCTGCCCCTAGCGGAGATCCTGTCACCCACCGGGGGCGAAGGGTCCGTCGTCCCCGCTGGTTGAACTCAAATGAGTACGATCTGTCTTAAAAAAAAAAAAAAAAGATTTGTATTTATTATTCTGGCATGACCCCGGTCTAAATTCGGTGATTTTATGATTTAAGATTTGGCTTAATGAATTCATTTGGCGAGAACTCTAGCTCACGAGCAAAGATAAGATTTGCTAAATTTTTGATGTGGTGCCCAGTGATCATGGGAAAATTGTTAAATTACCCGGAGTGTGCCTTATATGTCGATGCAAGGGTTAAATTATGTCTTCCATTTGGAAGTTGTAATTAATAGGCAAGGAGGAATGGTGCTGGGGATCCAAGGAAGGGTTAATGGGCGGAGACAAAATAAACTGCAAATTCATTTGAATTTGCTGTTCGATTCATTTGGAAACTTTTGAATCAGAATTGTTTAATTTTGACTTTCAAACAGTCATATATAGGACAAGTTGTAGGGTCATTGGACCGGTGGTTATGTCCTATGGTAGTGGATTGGATAAAGTAAAGATTGATAAATGATATAGTATTCTCATGGGTCACATAATGTAGGGAAAGGATGGAAATCAATTGATTCCATGGTTTCCCTTACGGGGTGTCGTAATGGAGGTGTTCCATTAGGAAAAATTGTGTAAACGAACACCCTAACTCAGCGCAATTCTAAAAATGTAAAAAAATTACCTTAGTAATCTCAAAAATACTAGCGCTATTTGTGTTTTGTAAATGTGACCCCTGGGAATTACACTTGGAAATGCTCGTGAGCGGGAGCATTATACGCTAGTGAAATTGAGCCAGTAGAAGAGTGATTCCAAATACGTCGTTTATTTTGGTGTGACTTGCATGGCGCGCATGTGGGATGGGCATTTGGGGTGGGGGTTAGGTATGATTGTGTCTGATGGGTGGTGGTTGATGTTGCTAGGGTAAGAATGGGTTTCGTAAGTAATTTATGATGGCGTCGCCAGTATGTAACTTTTCGTAAGTGGTGTGTCCGTGGTAAATATGCAAGACCACCAGAAATTTACGACTTAAAAATTTGGATTGCTTGGAAACCTATTGGTTGCAGTTTGACTGAGTCACAGAAAGATTGTTTTTTGTTTTTTTTTTTAATACTGGAGGTCATTCCTTTCATGTAATGTAACTAATAAATTACATAAATTAATTTCAGCTGTTGGAAACAGAAAATTGCGAAATTTTGTATACTGCTGTGGTGTTCCTTTTTTTTGTTTTAGGTTGAGGGAGGTATTTGATGGCGATGAATCCAGACGATACTGATGTTGTCCATTGACATTGAAATTATGTATGTGTATCATGGTATTTGATGGCGATGAATCCAGACGATACTGATGTTGTCCATTGACATTGAAATTATGTATGTGTATCATGGTATTTGATGGCGATGAATCCAGACGATACTGGTAGTTGTCCAGTGACAGTGAAATTATGTATGTGTATCATGGTATTTGATGGCGATGAATCCAGACGATACTGATGTTGTCCATTGACATTGAAATTATGTATGTGTATCATGGTATTTGATGGCGATGAATCCAGACGATACTGGTAGTTGTCCAGTGACAGTGAAATTATGTATGTGTATCATGGTATTTGATGGCGATGAATCCAGATGATACTGATGTTTGTCCATTGACGGTGAAATTATGTATGTGTATCATGGTATTTGATGGCGATGAATCCAGATGATACTGATGTTTGTCCATTGACGGTGAAATTATGTATGTGTATCATGGTATTTGATGGCGATGAATCCAGACGATACTGATGTTGTCCATTGACATTGAAATTATGTATGTGTATCATGGTATTTGATGGCGATAAATCCAGACGATACTGGTAGTTGTCCAGTGACAGTGAAATTATGTATGTGTATCATGGTATTTGATGGCGATGAATCCAGACGATACTGATGTTATCCATTGACATTGAAATTATGTATGTGTATCATGGTATTTGATGGCGATGAATCCAGACGATACTGGTAGTTGTCCAGTGACAGTGAAATTATGTATGTGTATCATGGTATTTGATGGCGATGAATCCAGACGATACTGATGTTATCCATTGACATTGAAATTATGTATGTGTATCATGGTATTTGATGGCGATGAATCCAGACGATACTGGTAGTTGTCCAGTGACAGTGAAATTATGTATGTGTATCATGGTATTTGATGGCGATGAATCCAGACGATACTGGTAGTTGTCCAGTGACAGTGAAATTATGTATGTGTATCATGGTATTTGATGGCGATGAATCCAGATGATACTGATGTTTGTCCATTGACGGTGAAATTATGTATGTGTATCATGGTATTTGATGGCGATGAATCCAGACGATACTGGTAGTTGTCCAGTGACAGTGAAATTATGTATGTGTATCATGGTATTTGATGGCGATGAATCCAGACGATACTGGTAGTTGTCCAGTGACAGTGAAATTATGTATGTGTATCATGGTATTTGATGGCGATGAATCCAGATGATACTGATGTTTGTCCATTGACGGTGAAATTATGTATGTGTATCATGGTATTTGATGGCGATGAATCCAGACGATACTGGTAGTTGTCCAGTGACAGTGAAATTATGTATGTGTATCATGGTATTTGATGGCGATGAATCCAGACGATACTGATGTTATCCATTGACATTGAAATTATGTATGTGTATCATGGTATTTGATGGCGATGAATCCAGATGATACTGATGTTTGTCCATTGACGGTGAAATTATGTATGTGTATCATGGTATTTGATGGCGATGAATCCAGACGGTACTGGTAGTTGTCCAGTGACAGTGAAATTATGTATGTGTATCATGGTATTTGATGGCGATGAATCCAGATGATACTGATGTTTGTCCATTGACGGTGAAATTATGTATGTGTATCATGGTATTTGATGGCGATGAATCCAGACGATACTGGTAGTTGTCCAGTGACAGTGAAATTATGTATGTGTATCATGGTATTTGATGGCGATGAATCCAGACGATACTGATGTTGTCCATTGACATTGAAATTATGTATGTGTATCATGGTATTTGATGGCGATGAATCCAGACGATACTGATGTTATCCAGTGACAGTGAAATTATGTATGTGTATCATGGTATTTGATGGCGATGAATCCAGACGATACTGATGTTATCCATTGACATTGAAATTATGTATGTGTATCATGGTATTTGATGGCGATGAATCCAGATGATACTGATGTTTGTCCATTGACGGTGAAATTATGTATGTGTATCATGGTATTTGATGGCGATGAATCCAGACGATACTGGTAGTTGTCCAGTGACAGTGAAATTATGTATGTGTATCATGGTATTTGATGGCGATGAATCCAGACGATACTGATGTTGTCCATTGACATTGAAATTATGTATGTGTATCATGGTATTTGATGGCGATGAATCCAGACGATACTGATGTTATCCAGTGACAGTGAAATTATGTATGTGTATCATGGTATTTGATGGCGATGAATCCAGACGATACTGATGTTGTCCATTGACATTGAAATTATGTATGTGTATCATGGTATTTGATGGCGATGAATCCAGACGATACTGGTAGTTGTCCAGTGACAGTGAAATTATGTATGTGTATCATGGTATTTGATGGCGATGAATCCAGACGATACTGATGTTGTCCATTGACATTGAAATTATGTATGTGTATCATGGTATTTGATGGCGATGAGTCCGGGCGGTACTGATGTTGTCCATTGACATTGAAATTATGTATGTGAGTCATGGTATTTAATGGCGATGAATCCAGATGATACTGATATTTGTCCATTGACATTGAAATTATGTGTGTGTATCATGGTATTTGATGGTGATGAAACCAGACGATATTGATGGTTGTCCAGTGACAGTGAAGTTGTGTAGGTGTATCATGGTATTTGATGGTTATGAGTTCAGACGATATTGACAGTTGTCCATTAACATTGACTCTTGAATGTGAATTGGTTCTTGTAAACCTTCCTAATTTAACTTTGCTTTTTAGGATTTAATTTTGACTCCTTAAAATGGAGGGTCTGGTGATTGGACACAGTTTTGTGGCGAGATTGTACCGATTTTTATTATTGTGCCCAGAAGTATGGCATTGTACCATACCGTTTGCCTCCGTGAAATTTTGTTGGGATACCTGGGGGAAAGATTAGCCATTTGCAAAATATTAATGTCAGAGGGGCTAGATGGATAGTTCTTCAGATTGGGGGTAATGATATTGATTGCGTTACATTCTCTTTTGAATGTTTCCTGCGGGACCTCCGAGAATTGCTAAAGAAATGGAAGCTTGCTGGGGTGAAGAAAATAACATTAGGTAGTATATTTCCTAGAGTAAAGCCCCGAAATGTATCTTATGAGATTTATGAGTTTAGACGTATGGCTGTCAATGATGCTTTTAAGGCTGTGGGTGATGAAGATATTTTATATTTTCACCATCGACAGGTTTATCCTCATCATTTTCTGTCAGATGGTGTACATCTCCGGCCGAATGCACAAAAGAATTTTTGGGATAGAATAAAAAGGAAAATTCACCAGATGTTGTAATTTAAAACCCCCTAGTCAGGGTGATTGGGAATGTGTTGATGGTTTATTAAGTGGGAAAGAAGTGATTAATGTGAAAGTTGGAGATATTTCACATTGACCTTGATGGCAATTGTTGGCTCTGTTGATGGTTCGATTGGGCATGGTATGGTGATTCCTTGTTGGGCTCACTATGCTGCCCAAGCGAAGCATTAATTGCAACTGTTTTGAATTGGAAATATGGAGTTGGCGATTGAGAAATAGAGTTCCGGGATTCATAAAAATATTGGATAATTGTTTTCTAATCTAGAATGATTCAAGCGCGCCAACAATAAATGGATCTTGTGGCTGTTGTCTGGGTTGTCGTGATGAAAAGGATACAGTAGTGTGCAGGGTTTCCAAGATAGTTTTTGGCGCTGCGAGCAGCATCATCTGGACGATGATAAAATTCATATGTAGTAAATTATGGGTAGTGTTCCAATGAAGTATGGTCCGTTTAATTGTTTTATAAATATATAAGTTATAGTGGTGGCTTTCTTCAGATCAGGGATTTAACTAATCCAGGCGGTAACATCTCTTATCGCATGTCAGTGATCGTGGCGGTAAGCGGTTTCAATTTTTATTGAAATTGGTCGGTGGTTGGATTTCTGTATCCCAGGCCTGCCTACCGCTGTATAAAACATAAAATGTGATGGCGGATTATTCCGTCAGATGTAGCACTTCCCATGCCTAAAGATTTAATCTAGATAGTAGGTATGAACAGATCGTACTCAATTTTTTTTTTCGGACCCATTTTTTTTTGTGTAAATATAGTCATTATAAATCATTAATCATTTTTTTTTTATTTTTATCTTTATTAATAAGAAATCAAAAACACTATCTGAGCCATCCAAAAACGAGGACGTTTACCTTGGGGTGGGGGTAGTGTGCTGTTTTTTGATAAATGGAGTCGGGGGTTTGTCGTCCAACAGGGGTTAATTCCATATTACTTATTTGCTCTCTCTGTGGTGGTTGTCTCCACCAGTGATTAGAGTGTCAGGTAGCACGAGATCTAGTAACGGTTGATTGAATTGTTGTCAAGTTTCACTGAGGGAAACGCACACACCAGCGATTTCCTGAATCGATACAAGATTTCAGAGGTTGCATGATTTTTTCGTGTTGTGTATGAATTGAAGTGGGTGATCTGGACCGTCGAAAAAGTCAGTTCGAGATAGGATTTCACTGGGGTAGGTTGTTTAGCTTTTCTCTGGAAGGTTTGGGAAGAGCCGGCTGGTCATGAGTTTAAATAGTAATTCCTTGGAGTTCCGGAATGAGAAACTAAACACCGAATTCTCTGTGCCATTGGTGAGACTGGGATAGTTATTTAGGAATTTATTTGGTATTCTTTTTTTCTCCGTTTGTCGGATCAATGGAATCAGAGTTAAGTAAGTTTTAGAGTAGTTTTTTTTCTCTGGAACTCCGGGAATATTTTTTTTGAAGAATTTCGCCTTCGACAAACTTTTGTCGAGTGTGAGTTCTTCTTGTTGGGTAGTCACCGAGTGTGCGGGGTGTCAGAGATGGCAGCGCGGAGGTGACTCCTTAGTTATATGTGGAAGACTTCACACTCGACGAACTTTGGTTCTTCGAGGGTGAAAGCTTCTTACTTGATTGAGGCCTGATTATTGATATTTGGTATGACACCTATGGAGGAGCAGCGGTGACTCCTTATTTATATGTGGAAGACTTCACACTCGACGAACTCTGGTTCTTCGAGGGTGAAAGCTTCTTACTTGATTGAGGCCTGATTATTGATATTTGGTATGACACCTATGGAGGAGCAGCGGTGACTCCTCATTTATATTTGGAAGACTTCACACTCGACGAACTCTGGTTCTTCGAGGGTGAAAGCTTCTTACTTGATTGAGGCCTGATTATTGATATTTGGTATGACACCTATGGAGGAGCAGCGGTAACTCCTCATTTATATTGGAAGACTTCACACTCGACGAACTCTGGTTCTTCGAGGGTGAAAGCTTCTTACTTGATTGAGGCCTGATTATTGATATTTGGTATGACACCTATGGAGGAGCAGCGGTAACTCCTCATTTATATTGGAAGACTTCACACTCGACGAACTCTGGTTCTTCGAGGGTGAAAGCTTCTTACTTGATTGAGGCCTGATTATTGATATTTGGTATGACACCTATGGAGGAGCAGCGGTGACTCCTCATTTATATTTGGAAGACTTCACACTCGACGAACTCTGGTTCTTCGAGGGTGAAAGCTTCTTACTTGATTGAGGCCTGATTATTAATATTTGGTATGACACCTATGGAGGAGCAGAGGTGACTCCTTATTTATATGTGGAAGACTTCACACTCGACGAACTTTGGCTCTTCGAGGGTGAAAGCTTCTTACCTGTGTAGTCCTGACCATTACTATTGGGAGATGACATCTATGGAGGAATGTAGGTGATTCCTCATTTATATTTGGAAGACTTCACACTCGACGAACTCTGTTTCTTCGAGGGTGAAAGCTTCTTACTTGATTGAGGCCTGATTATTGATATTTGGTATGACACCTATGGAGGAGCAGCGGTAACTCCTCATTTATATTGGAAGACTTCACACTCGACGAACTTTGGTTCTTCGAGGGTGAAAGCTTCTTACTTGATTGAGGCCTGATTATTGATATTTGGTATGATACCTATGGAGGAGCAGCGATGACTCCTCATTTATATTTGGAAGACTTCACACTCGACGAACTCTGGTTCTTCGAGGGTGAAAGCTTCTTACCTGTGTAGTCCTGATCATTACTATTGGGAGATAACATCTATGGAGGAACGAAGGTGACTCCTCATTTATATTGGAAGACTTCACACTCGACGAACTCTGGTTCTTCGAGGGTGGAAGCTTCTTATGACAGTTCCCTTTGGTTATTGGTACGTCCTCTATGGGAGAATAGTAGTCTCCTAATATTATATTAGAAAATCTGGGTGGCCTGGACATAATAAAAAGGGCCTTGTTTATCGGATTCTTGATATTTTTTTTTCTCTAGCCTCCGAAATTCAGCCCAATTTAAGATAGTGAAACAAACGCTTTTTGGATATGTAATAATGTTTAATTTCATTCAATAAATTATACCATAACATTTCTTAGTGTTGAATTATTGTTACCTTGCTACATCTTGATGGTTTGTAGTTTTTAATTTCAGTCTAAAGGTGGGTCATCTACCCGAGAACTTTATGTGGGGCTCCGACCTACCCATTATAACTGCGATCCCTTTTCCTTATTTTAAAGCCCGGTCGGAAACGCAAATGTTAAATATCTCTTATAAAATAGTTCGACCATCTGGGGTGATGTGGTTTTAGAAACCGCACCGCCTCGGCTGATCGAACTGTTTTTGGGAGGGAGAAATTGAATCTAGACTTGTGTTGGGTTGGGGATAGTGGATTCGTCACACATCCCTGGGGCATTTCCCGGTAACTTTTGTTGACCCAGTCCAGTGCAAAAGAAGATTTGTCCGATCATGATGGCTCAGGTATTCGAAGTGCATCTTCAACGTCGACAGCATGCCTTGATGGTGAGGGAAGAATAATACTCGGTTCAGATTAAATTTTGAAAAAAAAGTCTTGGAAATTCATTTGTGAATTAATAAAATATACATGTAGTAATTGTGACGTAATGTTTTGTATTTAACCCTTTAACTAACATGAAAAGCAGACGACACTTGCAAAACAAATTCTTCAATAACTGTTTTTTTCATTTTTTGTCTCTAAAACATAGGTTATGACCCCTCGTTGGAACAAGCTCGTTCCAACGAGTTGTCATAACCTATGTTTTTGAGACAAAAAATGAAAAAATAATGAAAATTAATTGGCGATTTTTGAGAATAGCGCTGGCCGGTTTTGACCGTTACGTTGGGTAAAGGGTTAATTAACTGTTGAGAGCTAGATTATTTTTGTTGACGGGAATTTGTTCCTCAACTTTCGTTTTATTATAAATTACAGGAGAGTGCCAAGGGGCACTCCCCATTAATTTTTAATAAAGCAAAGCTGTATAAACAAAATATTATTTACTTTTCACTTACTATAAAACATCGGGGGCGCGGTGGCTCAGTTGGTAGAGGTGCAGGCTGCAAGCCGAGAGGTCCTCGGCTCGAATCCCACCTGCGGCAACCGCGTTGTGTCCTTGGGCAAGACACTTCACCACCATTGCCCACGTGGGTGGCACGGTGACGTTGTGTACTAAGGCGTACTGCACGTCGATGGTGCACCTGTCTTCAATCAATGCTAACTCTGCTTGTGTGGAGTTGGTATGTTGGGGAGCTGACAGTTGCTCGCCGTTATTCGGTGGTTCTCTCCGGGTACTCCGGCTTCCTCCACCCGTAAAACTGTCACGGTCATGGTTAGCCATTGTGCAGAAATATGTGACTTTAAACACCAATAAATAAATAAATAAATAAATAATACTATAAAACATCAGCTAAGAAAATGTTGACTTTTGCAAGGTACCCTTAGGTTTTTTCAAAGCTCTGATAGTTGCTTCTAGCACTCAACCAGCACTCAACCAGTTAACATGTACCGTACTCCAAACCCGTCGTCGTGAGCCCCAACTGGCCAAATCTGGTACCACGGCCGTTCATTTGTATGATCGACTGTACGCATGACACAAGTCATGTATCAAATTTCTAGCAAGAGCGAATCGATATCTGAGACTGCAATCCAGACAAAAATGTTTCGACAGGAAAATGGGGGTGGGGCCGTGGGGGGTACCCTTCAAACCTCCTATCCTATTCTCTACACCACTGTTAGGGAGCGCGGTGGCTCAGTGGTGACGGAATTGAACTTCAAACCGAGAGGTCCACGGTTTGATACCCGCCAGGGGTAACTGCGTTGTGTCCTTGGGCAAGGCACTTAATCCCGATTGCCCACGTGAGGGCACGATGGCGCTGTCTACTAAGGCGTACAGCATATCGATGGTGCACCTGTCTTCAACCAATGCTTCAACCAATGCTATCCCTGCTTGTGTGGAGCTAGTACGTTGGGGCGTCTGGCAGTTGCTTTCCGTTGCTCGGTGGTTCTCTCCGGGTACTCCGGCTTCTCCCACCCGTAAAACTGAGCGACATGAAGTGACCCTGGCTGTCGAAAGTATCGTTAAACTCCAATAAATAAATAAATAAACAAAATGGTTGATGTTTTTATTGCTTCCGAGAGAGCACAGCGAAAACCAATCTCACTGAGCTCGGTGGAATGCCAAAACAATTATTTTTTATTCCTGATGGAATGGTCGCCGATGCCTAAAATCCAATTGTGAGAACCTCAAATTAAATAGTAGAGCTTCCATATTGATTTCACTAATAGTTTTTTTGTTTATAACAGCGATCACACAACACAAAATCAATATGGAACAACTAAAATGGAGATATTTATTTATTATTTATTTATTGGTGTTTAAGGTCACATACTTATGCACAATGGCTAATCGTGACCGTGACAGTTTTACGGGTGGAGGAAGCCGGAGTACCCGGAGAGAACCACCGAGCAACGACGAGCAGCTGTCAGCTCTCCAACATCGTAACTCTGAACTCTGCACCGCAGCACAGGCAGGGTTAGATTGGTTGAAGACATGCGCACCATCGACGTGCAGTACGCCTCAGTACACAGAGTCATCGTGCCCCCATGTAGGCAATCGGGGTGAAGTGTCTTGCCTAAAATGGAGATAAAAAATAATAAGGAGTTTTTTAACTGGTTGAGTGCTAGAAGTCACAATCAGGCCTTTTAAAAAATGAGGCTACCAGTGCAAAAGTAACATTTTCCTTACCTATGTTTCATGCACAGTTAGACGTAAAGTGTAGTTTGTTTATACAAATTTGTTCTATTACAAATTATTGGAGAGTGCCTGTTGGCACTCTCCAATAATTTGTAATAGAAAAGTTTTTGATGAACAAATTCAGACCACCAAAAATAATCTAGTCCTCAACCAGTTATATAAATATTTATTTTGTTTAATATGAGAATTGTGTCGCATTTCGCGAAGAGAATAACAATACTGTATCAATGTATACGACATAATGCATCGCAAATCGCGATGTGATACCGCTAAAATCACATGGTGGTTTTGTACATTTTGAATTTTGACCCCCGAAATAAAAATGATGAACGCGGGCCGAAAAAACGAATGCGCCGGTGCCTGAGAATCAAAAGACTAATTTTCTTTAGCCTAACAGAATTGCATTATATAGGTATAGTATATATCTGGGAAAATAAAATATGTCTCTCGGCTTTATCGATCTATTTTGTATGTATAATTTTACACAATACAGTGTTACAAAAATGGTTATATTTTAGATCCTAAATTTCACATAAAATGTTCCCAGATACTACCACAGGACTCCATTTTATACTCATTTTTAAAAACTTTTCCGGTGATCGCCACTTAGTGCACTCCCCCAACAAAATATCTGGCGACTCGCCTGATGTCTAAGCTACCGAATTAGGGGTGCGATGGCGTTGCGGTAACCGGTTCTCGTCAGATCACCGAAGTTAAGCAACGTCGAGCCCGGTTAGTCCTCGGATGGGCGATCGTCTGAGAGATCGATTCGGACTCCCGCGATGTGTGCTTGGACAAGGCACTTAACCCCGATTGTCCACATAGGGGCACGATGACGCCGTGTACTAAGGCGTACTACACGTCGATGGTGCACATGTCTTCATCCAATCTAAACCTGCCTGTGCTGTAGTGCGGAGTTACGATGTTGGGGAGCTAGCAGTTGCTCGTCGTTGCTCGGTTGTTCTCTCCGGGTAACCCGGCTTCCTCCACCCATAAAACTGTCATCGACACGATATGACCTTTGGCTGTTAAAATCTCGTTAACTTAATAAATAAATAAATAAATAAATAAATAAATAAATAAATAAATAAATAAATAAATAAATAAATAAATAACCAAATTGGCACCCTTTCTTCCACATCAATTCCGTTGGATCCCCGGGAGGTGTAACACACATTGTTTGTTTACGAAAGTAAATCAGTTTTGTTTTACTGGTAATAAAGGACTCGGTAACCTACGCCTGTTGGGCGAGTTCTCAAAATTGGACAGCATATACTTATGAATGACTGGTTAAAGTTGACTTCATACTTGTGCGGTCATGACATAAACAGTCATAATATCCGAATGTACCCAAAACACCGATAAATAAATAAGAAAATAAATAAATGCTTGTTACACGTATGTGATTCTACCAAGCAGTGAAACATCCGTCACAGAAAAGGATGTTTGTTGGGTTTAACGGCACTTTCAGGATCACATTGTGTTAGACAGTTTTCCTGGTGAGGGAAGCCGGAATACCCGGAGATAACCATAGAGCAGAGGCGAGCACCTGTCAGACTCTCCACCGTACTGACTGTACGAGCAGAACTGACAGCGGTTGAAGGCAAGTGCGCCATCGACGCGCAGTACGTCTGAAGTCCATGCAGGTACCGGAATGTGAAGGCTTCAAAATCAGGGAATATCCTTCATATTATCTTTCAAGTGAAATTATTTAGTCTGGGGATTTGCCTTGTAACAGTTGATGGGAGAGTGCCTATAGGCACTCTCCCATGAATTGTAACAAGGCAAAAGACATCTGAACAAGGTTTGGTGACCAAATATAATTTAGCACTCTACAAGTTAAAGAAGTTCGCGTTGCAAAGAGCAACAAAACAGGGGGAAAGATTCGGAGGCAGCGTAATCAGGGAGGGAACAGGGTTACGCGAGTTATGTGACCCTCCAATGTTTTACCACATACATGGTACGCAATAACACAATCAGCCAGATTTACAACGCCCCGCTAAAATTTGGTAAGATTTTAGTCGGTGTAAACTGCGCGATGTGCGCGAACAAATTTGAAATGGTATTTTCGAAAGGTGTGACTTGCACTGAACGCCCGTGCAAATTAGAACAAAAATAATTTTGAAACGGTGGCGGGGGTATGTTGAGCGTGGACGCAAATTGCATCGCCGCTCTTGATTATATTTTTGAACTAAGTTAGACTGAAAACTGGCTACATACACGGATATTATACAAATACTTGATTTGGCACAGGAAGGGTGGGCCGAAAGAAGTCGGCGACTATCGTCGAGAATATTCAGAGATCTCACAAACCCTCTGGAACATTTTGTTGGCATAAGTATGTGGGGTGTGTGAGGGTGTGTGTGTGTGTGTGTGTGTGTATGAAGTGTGTTTGTGTATGAAGGGTGTGCATGGGTGAAGGTGTGTGCGTGTTTAGGCGGGTGTGTGCATATGTGTGCATGTGTGTATACATATGTTCAAAATATTAAATAGTTATCATTATATTATAAAAGGACTTTATATTGAGGCATGATAGGATATTCTATTGCTGATGATGCTGCATCAAATGTTCTTAATTATGGTTTATTATCCGTGTATTATTATACATGCAGTCTGCTCCAGTGCGGGTGATTTATTGCAATAAATTTCTATTCTATTCTAAGTTTTCTAAATCGTTTTAGGATTTCCAGAGAATGTACTATTTATTTATTTATTTATTGATGTTTAAGGTCACATATTTATGCACAATGGCTAATCATGACCGTGACAGTTTTACGGGTGGAGGAAGCCGGAGTACCCGGAGAGAACCACCGAGCAACGACGAGCAGCTGCCAGCTCCCCAACATCGTAACTCCGCACTGCAGCACAGGCAGGGTTAGATTGGTTGAAGACATACGTACCATCGACGTGCAGTACGCCTTAGTACACGGCGTCATCGTGCCCCCCACATGGGCAATGGGGGTGAAGTGTCTTGTCCAAGGACACAACGCGGTTGCCGCAGGTGGGATTCGAACCGAGGACCTCTCGGCTTGCAGCCTGCACCTCTACCTACTGAGCCACCGCGCCCCCCAGAGAATGTACGAGAAGTCTTTTAAAGGTTATTGTCCAAGACAAAGATCGGCCTACTGGGAGGAGTCACTCTTTGCCACTCATTTTACAGTTATGCGCAGAGCTTCGTCGTTGCGCAATGGGTGCATTCCTTTTCGTTATCGGAGATTTACAAGGGATTTCACGGCCGGCAATCAGGAGAAGACCGGGAATTTGGTCAGAATAATGGCTTTTTGCTTCATATAGCGCCAAAGTTTCCAATAGTCTACAGACTGCCGTTGTGTTTTAGCAGGGAACATTTAAACTATTGTTTTAGAGATCTTTAACCACTCATCTTTCTTCTTGCTTTGACTATTTACATCACTTTTCTTTCTCTCCACTGTGGATCCAACCTCTTTAATTAACGGAATGGGTGTTAAACGCTCATCAGAAATAAAATTCAGATTTCTACTTGCCTTCTTTGACATAACAAATGTTCCCAGGCCTAGTTGTGGTCTTTAAGAAAAATGGCAATGCCACTTAACAACAGCAGCTATTTTTAGTACAAACGGCATGCTTTGCAAGAGATGTACGAGTGCTGATGATCGCATTTCGTACGCGCATAGTAAATACACATTTTCAACTATGAAAAATGTCATCTACGATCGCGTACAGCGAGATTTTACCATGGTATTAGTAATATACGCGTACATAATTTATAAATACGTGCATCATAGATCTGGCTGAATGAGCTGAAAAAGTCAGAGCATGAATAAATAGAATAAATAGGTACCAGGGCCGGTAATCAGATTTAAACCACGAGTTGGATAAGGGTTTTAACCACGAGGCTCTGCACAGCAGGGTAGCATTACTAAATTTACCCTCTGTGAACATCAGTTTGAATCAAGATCGCTGGCTTAAACAGAAAGAGGTACCCAGAAGATTAATTGGGGGATCCTAGCCCACTCTATGGGATAGCATCAGGAAATTCACCATCTGGGGACCTCATTCTGAAAAAAATGACAGATTGCTTATTTCCAGGTTTGAGGGTGGTGGTGGGGGCGGGGAGGGGGGGGGGGGTTGTCACCAGCTATGTCACCGTAAATGACATCCCTTTGATCGGGTCATGACCAGAGCGTGACACCTAAGAGAGAGTATAGCATTTTTTTTTAAACTTCGAAATATATTCCCACCCCAAATTCTCCTACACTCTTTAACACATCCCATAACATTCCTAAGACCTTCAAATCAATGGAATAACATTTCTATGAATCCATTTTTGACTTTCCTCTTTCCGTATCAAACCATGAAATGATTTATGAGTCGTGCAAATTTGCTCCTCCAATTCGATCGAGCTTTCATCGCCTCTAGAAAGAACAACAGCAGGTTAATCGAACAACCCTAATTGTCATCAGGTGACGCGGATCGACTTTAAAGATGTGTGTCTGTGGGTGGTGAGAGGTGGTTAAAATGTAGCCGGGCTCTGAACCCTCTCTCTGAAAGTCCTGTAAAAATTGTGATCGAAAATGCGATCTGAATGATTTTACGGGATTAGTGGACAGCTCGTCCCCTGAATTCCAATGTGTTCTATGTGCCAGTAGGCAAATAAAACACACTGGAACTCAGGGGACGAGCTGGTGCCTGTGCGGTGTAGCCCACAAAATCCCTAGAATAGCCCAGAACGCACAATAACCATGCATTGTTTTTTGTTTTGGTTTTTTTTAGGGTTTAACGACACATTAATAGCCAGGGTCGTATCATATCGGTGACAGTTTTACATGTGGAGGAAGCCGGAGTACCCGGAGTGAACCACCGAGCAACGACGAGCAGCTGTCAGCTCTCCAACTTCGTAACTCTGAACTCTGCATCGCGGCACAGGCAGGGTTAGATTGGTTGAAGACATGCGCACCTTCGACATGCAGTACGCCCTAGTACACAGCGTCATCGTGCCCCCGTGTAGGCAACCGGGGTTAAGTGCCTTACCCAAGGACACAACGCGGGAGCGCGAATCAGTCGCTGAAATGGTCACCCATCCAACTACTAACCGCGCTCGACGTTGCTTAACTTCGGTGATCTGACGAGAACCGGTTACCGCGACGCAACCGCGACGCCACCGTGACGCCACCGCGCCCCCGTGCCCCCGTACCATGCATTGTGTAATCTGACACGCTACTGGGGTAGTTGCTACTTCGACAGCCACTTGGATCATAGTAAGTTTGTTGGTATTAGGGTGACAAGTAGAATACTAAGAAATTAACCCTTTACCTAACGAATCTGCTGCGTAATTTATAAATTAAGCAGTTGAAAAAAAAAAAAATTCAAAAAATTTCAACAAAAACATATCATGTGACTCTTTATTGGAACGAGCTCAACATTTTTTTTAAATTTTGAAAAATAATAATTAAAATAATGAATTTTGATATCGTGTGCGTTGGGTAAAGGGTTGAGAGTGTGGACTATAAATACATCAGTTAGGATAATAATATGACCGTTGTCCTTTCCTATTTTTCAAATAGTTTGAACATTGTTGGCCCCCAAAGTGAGGGTGCTGAATCCCTCATCCTCTCCCAGCTCCGAGACCACTAGTCAAACAGGGCTAGGTCGATTTATCGATTACTGAATCTCCATAAATAATGTAAACGATTTGTCATTCGTCCATTTGTCGCAGACGTTATCAGTCAGAAATCCTATGTTGAACGCGTTGAGTAATCGCTGCGACAATACGAAAAAAGTATACATAATGACGTGATTATGCCATCGATCTTATGGTAATTGATGTATCGTGTTAGTCATGCGAAACACATTTATTTTTTCTCGATCTGACCCCACAGAATTAAATAATTGAACAGTTACGTCAGAACTCTAGTATTAACATTGATGATTGGACACATCATGTCAACAACTCAAAAACATCAACATTATATCGCCAATAACATGTTAACCAAATCGAGCTCGTCCTTGTTTTAGAAAACAATGCATTCAAATGCATATGCTAATGGTTTGCGTGTAACTGATAAAAAAGCTTTTCATTTTGTCCCTTGGGTGCAACAGGGCGCCATCTGCAATGCTAAAGCATTGCAGATGGTGCTGTGTTGCACGCGGGGCACGATTTAATTGCTCTTTTCAATCGGATATCTGTGGAATTTATCAGTTCGTTTTACTTCATCATACATGGTTTAAAATGAAAACACAAAGTGTCCATTGCACAGATTCGCGCTAAATATGGTTAACTCTGGAATAGTCTTTGTAAGACTGTGACCCGGGGCCCTCCTGGCCCCCACAGTCTTTGAGCAACCCGTTCAAATTTCATCTGACTAAAACTGAAAGAAACTGGCCGCATTTGGGTCGACTCAGTTCACGCTTCATATCGAAGACAAAAATCACATAAACAACATTCTACTTGTCGTACTCAGCCCAAATATAATTTATTTACGTGCCTGCATCATTATTTAAAGCAAACACAGCATCAAATTCAAGAAATGTTGAAAAATATCCGACTTCACCACGTTAAAAAACATCGATTTCAAAGATAAACAAATTGTACTACACATGCGCACAGTATCTGTCCGCATGCGTAGTACAATTTGTTTATCTTTGAAACATGATGTTTTTTAACTTGGTGAAGTCGGATATTTTTCAACATTTCTTGAATTTGATGCTGTGTTTGCGTTAAATAATGATGCAGACACGTAAATAAATTATATTTGGGCTGAGTACGACAAGTAGAATGTTGATTATGTGATTTTTGTCTTCGATGTGAAGCGTGAACTGAGTCGACCCAAATGCGGCCAGTTTCTTTCAGTTTTAGTCAGATGAAATTTGAACGGGTTGCTCAAAGACTCTGAGGGCCAAGAGGGCCCCGGGTCACAGTCTTACAAAGACTAACCCTGGAACTGTTTATTTATTTATTTATTAGAATTTAACGACACTTTCAACAGCAAATAGTGTAACTTTGAGGAAAAATGAAATACGATGTTCCATTGCCGTGATCTATACCGTTATAAAATTGAACCTTCCGGTGTTTGTATGAAACTAAGTTCCTGCAAACTTGAGCAAAGGTGTTGAAGGAAAAACAATTGTTCCTTGAAATGGGCCTATGGAACGAGGTAGGATGAAGATAAAAGTGACACATAAAATAACGTAACACCTTAATAAAGTAAAGAAATAAGGTACAAAATGTGAAACAAAATGAGTGAGCATGTTTAGGTACAAGGTAAATATGGCGCACCCCAAACCTGGCCCAAAAGTAGATGATCTGAAGCTATAAGCTATTTCATTGTTAAATGGCAACGTCTAAGTATCTTGGACATTTCGTCCTTAGACATTGTGTGCGCGGACATTTTGACAGCGCTTGAAATTGACGGAATGATTAAACGATTTGATGAACGAGGCAAATCCATAAACGAAAACGTTCATATTTTCTATATTTATTTATTGGTGTTTAAGGTCACATACTTATGCACAATGGCTAATCGTGACAGTGGCAGTTGTACGGGTGGAGGAAGCCGGAGTACACGGAGAGAACCACAGAGCATCGACGAGCAACTGTCAGCGCCTCAACATTCCAACTCTGTTCAAGCTCCGCTCAAGCAGGGTTACAGCGGTTGTAGATATGAGCACCATCGACGTGCAGTACGCCTTAGTACACGTTTCATAGTGCCCCCATGTAGGCAATTGGAATTAAGTGCCTTGCCCAAGGACACAGCGCGGGTAGTCCCGGACGGGGATCGAACTCTGGACGTCTAGCACAGAAGAGTTACTTATAGATAGGGCCTTTTGTGGTAAGTGGTGTCATACAAACTATTGCGGTTTTTTTCCAAATTAACTAGCCTGAATATTATTTACTATCCATTCTTAACACATCCAAAAACTAAACCGAAACCGAAGGGTTTTTTTTTTCCTGAAACCGAAACCGAATCTGAAAAATTAAAACCTCTCGTCTCTACAGACATACTGACAGTGTATGCACTGCCATCTTTAGTTTTAGAGTTATAAAACGTTAACGGTAATAACAACACCACTAACATACGGATACACAGACAGCGAAACAGACAAGCATGCAGACGAACAGACAGAGTGTCTTACAGTGGCATAAGTTTCTTTCGTATCATTATGATTTTACACGTTTATACAGCTACTTTTGTACAGAGCCAAACATTTGTATGTGGTATTCGTCACTGGCAACCAAATTTGTTTGAAAACACAGGAACGGCCAGTGGCGTAGATAGCTTTTCGCTGGCGGAGGGGCAAGCCCAAAATTTTCCGACAGACCGAAAATTTTCCGACAGTGTAACAACAACAAAAACCCAAACAAACAGAAAGAATCTGTTGTTTACTGCAAATGTACTGAAAATTGGTCTTTTTTACCCAAAATTTACCCAAAATGGCATGTTTTTATCCCCAAAGCCAGCATTTTAATGTTATTAGGCATAAATTCGCCTACAAATGACCCAAAAAAATCCGACAAAACTTTTGGTGGGGGGGGGGGGGCCTCTGCCCCCCCCCCCCTTTATCTACGCCACTGGGAACGGCGGAACGATTTTCAAAGTGGGGGAGTGGGGGGGGGGGGAGGCTGGAGCGGGCGATAAATGATCGTCGGTATGAAAATTTTAAATTCCAGGGTCCCAACACCCCCATTTCCATTCATCTGAGTGTATATTTTAAGATTTTTCAGGAGGTGTATTTGAAAGATTTCACACTTTGAAAAAAACGTTGGTAAAGCATACAGGTGAGGTCTATTTATCAGCTTTGGTCGCAGCGACCAAAGCTGATAAATAGACCTCGCCTGTTTGCTTTACCAGACGTTTACAGCAATTATACTGTCTGTGGATTATCTTGTCTGGGGTGGATTTGGTACGTGTATGTCTGTAAGATTATGATCTATTTCAGTTAACCGATTTTTTAACAGACTATACATTTTAGCGTTTGCTGCCACTTACTGCAAAAAATAATCTGAAATCCATCGAAACTGAACCAGTACGAGAGAAACATATCTGGCGAAAATATGGGGGAGGCTCTGGATCCGCCCCTTGTTTCACCAGTCACTGGTTGTGTTAAAATATATGCATACAAAAAACATGGCCCGGCAAAAAAGTGGAGTGGCTGAAGCCCCCAGCCCCCCATCCCCCCTCCCCCGATTCAGTCGCCCCTGAAAAGTTTTTTTCGTATCATTATAACTTTACCAGTTAATACAGCTACTTTTGCATAGAACCAAACATTTGTATGTGGCATCCATAGCTGGTAACCAAATTTCTATGAAAACAAATGTATATCATAAACAAAGAACCGCCCACCATTGTTGTTTCATATCACGATGTCTATTTTATTCATTTATTTATCATGTTTTATTTATGTTTTGTTTAGCACTTCTTTGTGCGATTGTGTTAAACATCTGTTCATCAGAGGTTTATGAGAATTAAATGATCGATATTTATCAATCCTTCCAGTCATGGTTGGATATTTGTGACAATAATTGGTTACACTGACATATGCCGCAATGCCCGCACTGTTCGCTTTGTTCTGGTCTCAGAGCACAAAGGCTTGAGGCGGGAGATTGCTGGCATGATGTTATCATCACACACGTTATTGCTACAATCCATGTTCTCCAGGGGAAAAGTACACTACACAAACTCGTGGCTTTAACCATGTAGTTCTCTGCATGACACGTAAAGCTAAAACCCCTTTTAACCCTTTACCACTCAATGAATAGCGCTGTTGTTTTTTACGTTACGTTGGGTGAAGGGTTAATCGTTTGACCACTGAGTTCCTAAATGAGATTATTCAACAAAATATTACTAATTTAACCACAAAATTAGCGGGGGTGGGGGGGGGGGGCAGTAATAATTTATAAGGCTGAGGGATTAAATTATTACTTAATCTCCTGTCCAATTCCTGTTTATTTTCCGTCATATCATTGAAGAATATTTTTCTTTTGCGGAAAGTTTTATACATAGACGGTTGAAGGGTTGAAACAATTTCGTATGTTTGTAGATCGTAAAAGTTCAAACTGATCCGATAATGATTCGCAGCTAACCCTTTACCCAACGTAACGGCCAAAACCGGCCAGTGCCATTCACAAAAATCACCATCCAATTTTCCTTATTTTTTTCACTTTTTGTCTCAAAAACATAGCTTATGTCATAAGCTATGTTTTTGACGCAAAAAATAAATTAGTTATTCAATAATTTTATCTGCAAGATTTTATCTGCAAGTGTCGTCTGCCTTTCGTGTAGGTAAAGGGTTAAGTCATTGTTGTCTGTATAATATATATGCCATGTAGGCAGCTTTATCCCTGAGATTAATTTTTTGTAGATTACAAGCTTCAGTCTGATGAGAGTAACGTTGATGAGAGTCAATTTTTCAACAAGGAAATTTTGTTTTTCCCCCACCCACATGGAATCTACTTCTTTTGGAGATGTAATGAATAGATACTCGAACCAAACCGGATACACACGAGATCAGTTATGAGTAGGCATCAATTCACTCGTATGGGTGTATAAGTAATCATTCGTCGGCTACGGATAAGGGTGGTCTCGCGTAACCCCCAGTTTTGGTCTGCATGGTTCGAATTTGTTCCTTCCACATTGTGATTGAAAACGAGGACCCCTTCTCTTCTAGACTGCTCCCAGTTTAATATTGCACGACAAAAGGTGTGTTATTGTATACAGCATGCCGAGAGATTCCTCCACATGGATTAAAATAAGATGTGTATCTGCATCACGAGAAAGGCAGAGACGGACAAGCATAGATTGTCGCTCGGAGCTAACCGTACACTGCAAAAAAATATAGGTTCTCTTCAGAACCAAAACTGGTTCTAATCTTGTCCCTGGGATGGAACCAGTTCTGTTTAAACAGTATTTATTTCAAATCAAATAAATTTATAAAGATTAACATTAAATATTAACAGAATTAAACATAAATTGAGGGGGTTTCAGCCGTAAGTTTAGAGCTTATACGAGGTTGTCTCAAATCATTATTAAGCAAAGGAGATATGAAAAGTTGGCATATCGAACCAGTTTTGGTTCTGTATAGAACCAATATACCAGGTATTTATATTCGCTTTGTTTCAAAATGTTTGGCGACTGCGTTGAATAGGCTCTAAGTTTACTGCTGAATATCCTTCAGTTCATGTATTATTCTGTTAAAATTGTATGCTAATCTTGGTAAATTTATTTGATTTCAAATAAATACTGTTTAAACTAAACTGGTTCCATCTTAAGGACAAGATTAGACCCAGTTGTGGTTCTAAAGAGAACCTATATTTTTGCAGTGTAGGTACCATCCTTTCCCCGTGCGCAGCTAACTAACTTTTGGTGGCTGGTGTCGTTTCGACATTTATTAACATATTTTATCTCTCCAAGTGATGCTGCTCGGGGCCTTGGCCCCTTCTCCTTGATTCCTTACGCCTCCATTGACGGCCCCTGGAGAAATACCAAGCCTGCTCTTCTCAGTCAGATTTTCTGCACTTTGCATGAATTTTCTCACTTACGCGAAAGTATATAAAATAGTATTTTGTCATCATTAATTGCAAAGACATCTCTGGCTTACCTCGTGATGAAAATCAACTTTCGGTAAAGTTTTGTCCCTAGAAATTATTAAATGAGCGAAGAAGGTCCAATTAAGAAGAAAATATATGTTGAGGAAACACCTATGACGCCAATAGAAGATAATTAGCTTGAGATAAAAGCCAAATATCCTTTTATTACTTTTAATAAACGAAAACAACGGAGCTGTCTGTTGTTTTTGTTTATTAAAAGTAACAAAAGGAAACTTGGTTTTTATCTCAAGCTAATTAGAAGCTACTAGTTCACAGATAATCTGTCATTAAGAATAATTATCGGTATCACATCCACCAACACTAATTGTCCACCTTGGCTCTTAGTTTATCGAATGAGTTTTTTACAGTAATTGTCTGCAGTGAGTTTTCATTCTTACCGAGAGAAAACCTAGCAAATCTCAACTCCTGGACTTTTATCTAAATGGAAAGGTCAGTGTCTGTATTATATGTCACGATGCCGCACACTGTTGATATAATGAACTGAAAAAAGTTACAGAAGATCAAAAGATGGCGAAAAACTCCGTTTTCTTATTTTTAAATGGGCTTCAACGGAGAATAATAGTTTAACCCTTTACCCAACGCAGACGATATCAAAATTTATTACTTTAAATACCATCTTTTTTAATTTTTCAAAAAATTTCAACAAAACCATATCATGTGAGCCCTCGTTGGAACGAGCTCGACGAGCTCGTTGCCAAGAGGGATCAAATGATATGGTTCTGTTGAAATTTTTTGAAAAATAATATGTTTTTCAGTTGCTGAATTTGCACATTACGCGGGCGGATGTGGCCTATTCGTTAGGTAAAGGTTTAAACTGATTTGGACAAAAATTGTAAAAAAGCCATCTTTTGTATTTTTATCCTACTCTGCAGGAAAATGCCAGAAGTTTGTGAACTGATGTGGACATCAATGATAAAAATTCGCTTACATTTTGAAATTATCAGTTTGTATATAAAATTCCCGTAACCTTAGTGTTAAATTTACTGACAGTTTGGGGAAATTGAGCAGCGCTAAATTTCCTGTAAATCTCTTCCAGTAACGAAAATTGTCAGTTACGTGCACTGTTTTAACGTGCATTTATCCACATTGTCCTTTAATCTCTCAGACCACCAGTTTAATTCTGTTTGGTTATGGGATGTTTGTTTACCCACTTTTCGTGCAGTTTGCGCGCAGACTACGTTGATGTAAGGTGATGTTCCTTCACTCACATGGATATACAGGTATTATTTCGTGCTCCAGTTATAGATATTCCAATCAATATGTATTTAATTCACCTCGAGATATTAACACAATTAGTGGAACTACAGTGCAGTCACACTGGACTGGTCGAAATCCACGCATGGACAGTGATGTCCACGCATGCGTTTACCAGGTAATAAAATTCTCATTAACAAAAATCTAATTAATGAAGCACCGGATTGTACCTAGTTCTTCATTAATTAAGTTTTTGATGATTAGTGTTTGGAATCTAATATTACTGCGTCCGTGGAAATATTGCCCACCCGTGGGATGCGACCGGTCCTCGGCGGCCATGCTGTATGCTGCATGTAGTATGTACAATCATAAAACCATGGCTGTGGTAAGTCTTCATTCCTAAAGCCAATCATAATGTTGTAACAGGAGATGGGAGAAATGCTGGAGCCGAGGCTCGAACCCACGACCTCCAGCACACAAGTCGACCGACTTTCCACGAGAATAAGTGATCCGGGCCAACCAGGCTGGCTGGTAAGTGGCCTTTATACCTCGACCGCTGCACCACTCTCCCCTTCTTTTTGAGATTCACCACATGTGAATCTCACCCAGGATTCTCCAACAGAGCGGTCAAAACATCCACCATGCATCACCACAGCGTCCACAACGCCATCAACTGCCGAGGATCGGTCGAGCCCCCAAATGTAACGGGAGGAGAGAGAAATGCGGGAGCCGAGGCTCGAACCCACGACCTCCAGTCGGCCGACTTACCACGAGACTAAGAGATATGGACCAACCAGGCTGGTTGGTAAGTGGCCTTTATACCTCGACCGCTACAATGCCATCAATAATTCGGTTAAATGGAGTCTCGGTTGAGCAACATTTCTAACGTCGGTTCAAGGAAAATGAATGTTTATGGTATTTGTTTAGATACATTCGCCTGGACTATATCCGTTGGTCAGAAAAAACGAACCATAGGTTCGTTTTTCCAACCAACTGAAATATTCCAGACGAGTGAACCTAAACGTAGGCGATGGACTACTTAAGGACTAGCTAGGCTGGTTCTCGGCCATAATTCCTTACAGAGAACTGCATTCTCCTTTGGGTGTAAATTTATAATAAAAACCTATTTGGACCTGGGGAATATTTTAATTCATGCCATAGAGATGTTTATGCACTCAAAACATTAACCCTTTATCCAACGAATCGCCCGCATCCGCCCGCGTAATATGCAAATTCAGCAGTTGAAAAAATATTATTTTTCAAAAGATTTCAACAAAACCATATCATGTGACCCCTCGTTGGAACGAGCTCGTCGAGCTCGTTCCAACGAGGGGTCACATGATATGGTTTTGTTGAAATGTTTTGAAAAATTTGAAAAAATGATATTTAAAATAATAAATTTTGATATCGTCTGCGTTGGGTAAAGGGTTAAACCAATTTACATTTAGAAAAGGCAAGTATAGCATCTTTCAAAGATGTCGGAAACGACCTAGCTTCCTTTAGCATGACACTCGCGACCATCACGTGACATATGAATTTCCTGAATATTTTGTTATGCAGCAACACCCGAAGACTCAAAGGAAACACGTTATAAAGATCTCACCATCTTCTGAAAGAAACGGTGGTGAAATAAAAAAAAAAAACAACCTATGACGCCAAGCAAGAGGGCAAACAGAGTTTTCATTTGTAAACTATTGGAAATTAATGTTAATTTGAACTCTGTTGATATTTTACTGTACGGCGATCCCGTTTTGGAACATAAAACTAATACCTCACTTTTTAAATTTGTTCGAAAATTTATTCGTAACACACGAAGATTCGATAATGAAATTCCATCCTAGGTATTGTTTAACACATGCAGTTCATTGCGACTCCTTAGGCGCGTGATTAGGCAACGAAAGTGTAACCAATGGATGATTAAAAAAAATTGGCTTGGAAAATCGAATTGACAGAGACAGATTCAAGGTGCAAAACTCTCTCTCTCTCTCTCTCTCTCTCTCTCTCTCTCTCTCTTTCACACACACACACACACTCTCTTTTATTTCGAAGTTTGATTTTCTTGTATATATTTTTTACATTTCTCCTATTTGTTTGTTTCGCCATTGTATTGATTTTTTGTATCATATTAAGGGAGCGGAGGTTACACTAAGTGGAAAGCACTTGTCCTCCTATCCCAATTTGCAAACTATTTTTGGCAAATAAAAATATATTTAACCTAACCTAAACAGAGTTAATACTACATAACCCAAATATTTCGGACCACAGACGACTGGTACCATTCGCTGGTGACGATAATGATAAAGCCACAGAGGACCGCTAATGATGTCAAGGCCACTTATCGCTGATATTGGTCCGATAATAAAGTAGGCATACAAGGCTTTCGAAAATCATGTCATTGTTTCCTTTACCTTATGTTGGGGCTAAAACGGGCAGTACGCATACCTGACATAATCGACTTTCGATAAAGTTATCTCCCTTGAAAATATTAGACGCGCGAGGAAAGTCTAATCAAGAAGGAAGTAATAAAGCCAAGTTTCCTTTTGTTATTTTCAACAAACGAAAACAACAGACAGCCCCCGTTTGGAATGCAATATTTCTTTTGCTCTTTCTGTTAAAGGGACTTGCCAATAACCCTTTAACAAGTCAAATTTTGTCACCAATTTAGCATTGCCAAGTTTGTCAATGCGGCCATCAATTCTTGGAATTGGATAATTGTCTGTTTTGGTGAGGCTGTTCACTCTTCGGGAATCCGTACAAAATCGGAGAGTGGATTGTAACTAAATCACCCAGGGAGTGGAGTTATCACCCAAAGTATTATTTTCAAATTCTGTACATGTGGACAAAAAACACAAGCACTGTTTCAGCCAATGAACCTCGGTGTACAATCCGGAGGTCCATTGGCTGTAACTCGGCATGTGCTTGTTATGCTTTGCAACAAATTTGTAATTATTGCTTGAGTGGAATCTCCACTCTGCAGGTGATTTAGTGATAATACACTCTCCATGTACGTATAAAACCTCCTAGGTGCCTTCCACCAGAACACACTGTCATCATTTCAAATTAAAACCCATAGGAGCCGCAAACCGATTGTCTAACGACAAAGTGCCACCACAGGGGCCACATGGGCCGGATCAAAAAATCAAAACCTTTATGCATGTCTAGAGACCCTACCTGAACATATGAACGCACTTTAAGCGTTTCGATTTAAAACCCCTAGGAGCCTTTTGCGGAAACTGATTCTCTAACGACAAAAGTGGTGCTACGGGTGCGACTTGGGGGCCGAATCAAAAATCTGAAACCTTTATGCACATCTAGACACTCTGCCGGAACATATGAATAACATTTCAACATTTCGAATTAAAATCCATGTGAGCTTTCGGAGAAACCGATTTTCTAACGACAAAAGTGGAGCAACGGGCTCCACATGAGGGCGAATTAAAAATCCAAAACCTTTATGCACATCTAGACATCCTTCTAGAACGTATGAACACACTTTCAGCATTTCAAATTAAAACCCCTAGGAGCCTTTCTCCTGAAACGGATTCTCAAACGGCAAACGTGGTGCTACGGGCGCCATATCGAGCGAAATTAAAAATCTGAAACCTTTATGCGCATCGAGACACCCTAACAGAACATACGAACACATTTCAACGTTTCGTGTTAAACCTCCTAGGAGCCTTCCACCGAAAACTGAGTTTCTAACAATAAAAGTGGTTCCACTCGAATCACATGGGGTCAAATCAAAATTCAGAAACCTTTGTGGACATCTACAGATGCAATCGGAACACGTTACCATAGTTTAAAGGTTTCGTATTGAAGACCTTAGGATCCTTTCCATAGAAACCGATTTTCTAACAATAACAATAAAAGTGGTTCCAGTTGAACCACTTGGGCCAAATCAAAATTCCGAAACCTTAATGCACATCTACAGATGCTACCTGAATACCTCAGCATAGTTTAAATGTTATGAATTAATACTCTAGGTGATATGAAGTTCGGACATACAGACGGACGGGACGGTCGAGACGGATGAGACAGACGGGAAGGACGGACGGAGATCACCACAATATCCCCGCTTTTTTAAAAAATGCGGGGATAAAAATGAATACCAAATGGAGCTCGGTGGTAGCATCTTGGAAAATATTATATGAAATTTAGAATTTGAAATATGAGCAGTTTTGCACCATTGTATGTGAAAAAATTACGATATGTTCTTAGTTTACTGTTAACTGCGTGTATTTGAACATTAAAATCATTTGAATGCGTTGCGTAAAGTTCATTTCTGTATGCTGATACATTTATATTACAGAATGCTAACCTATCACCACCAATATGTGTATTAATTCCAAAAGATTCCAAAGTTTTGAAAATTGATTTGTTTGAAGCTAGATTCATGTGTTCGGTAGCAGCATTTTGCAAAAGTGTGTTACTTGAGACTGATGCTAATTTGTTAACGTAAGATGCCATACATTCATGTTTTCCAACTCATAATAATTGTTTACAAATTTAATGTGTAGTTGTTCACAGTTAAGACGATTAGCATTCTTCTCAGTTATTTCCATACCCCATAACTCACAACCATATTAGGCAACGGACTTTATTAGTTTGTGAAACATTTTCAGAGAAGTTCCGACGGGAAACGAGGCAGTTCTATGACAAGCGCTAAGTAAGGAAAACATTGTTTCCGACCTTTCGCATTCTGTTCAGAAATTGCTTGAGTGAACGTTCCTGAATTTTTTAACATTATTCCAAGATAATTATATGCAGCAACAGTTTCTAAGGGGTTGTTATTTATGGAAAATGTAGGGTCTCTTTTTGCTGCTCGCGCCCCAAATACCATGCATTTTGTCTTATTCGTATTAATAGATAATGCATTAACATAGGTAAAATTTTGTTACTTCTCCAAACATCGTTGAAGACCGTTAGGACTATCCGAGAATAATACAAGATCATCCGCAAACATGATGTGATTAACGGACACGTCACCTACTTTAACTGGATCACAAGTTGCATCAACGGAACGTTCAATATCATTTATGGATATTTTAAATAAGTTGGGTGATAAAATATATCCCTGGTGAACACCTATTGTTGGTAATGTAGGCCGCAGTTAACCTTTGCTTGTTTTTGTGGCATAGTAACTTGATTCCTATAGAGTTTTAATATTCTCGAACAGTTTACCTTTCATTCTAATAGCTTCCATTTTTCTAAACAATATCGCCTTATCAGCAGAATCGAATGCTTTACGGAATTCGACAAAACCAGCGTATAGTGATTTACCTAAGCATTTATGTTTCCTAATAACTGTGTCAAGTACAAAAACACTGTCAATCGCGTTTTTCCCGCTACTGAATCCAAATTGCTTCTGACTAATTATACCATTACTATCTAAAAATGCAACTATCCTTTGGTTAATAATTGTATTGAAGAGTTTGCCTACCGTGGAACTCAGTGCAATAGCCCGATAATTATTCTGGTCATCTGTTTATCTCCTTTTATGTTTCAAGCTAAGCATAGGCTCACTCCATTCAACGGCATAAAGGCTAGTGTTGAAAATTATATTGAATAATTTCGCGAATTCATCAATGAATAGAGGAACAATCAACTTAATGAGTTCATTAAAAATCTGGTCAGGACCAACAGACTTTCCGTTTTTTAATTGGCGAACAATATTCAGAATCTCTTCCGAAGTAATTGGGTCGTTGTTTAAATGTGTTTTAATATCACAAATAGTCCGTATATCACTTCTTGGTTCATCGGGACTAAAATGTTTACGAAAGAATTCAACACTTCTATCAGGGTCAGTCGCGTCTGTATTACTTGATTTCTGTCTCTATTGCGCTATGATATCCCAATATTTTGGGGGATCGCCTGACTCAAGAGTGTCCAGTTTATTGTGAAGCTCAGTAAAATATGATTTCTTCATAAGCTTTAATTCTCGTTTGTATGTTTACTTAATTGAGTGATACTTGATTCCCAGTTGTCTATCAATTGGGTTACTCCTCATATTACGAACAATTTTGTCTAAGCTTTGTTTCAATTCTTTACATCTATTGTCAAACCACTGAACTATTTTGTGTTTTGGCTTTCTCGAACAGGAGTACCAATTACATTTTACGGCGGCGTGGAAGCGACACTCTATGTTTTCCTACTATCTTGTTTAAACGAGATAGCTAAGTTGTTTAAAGGAGATAGCTAAGTCGTTTAAACGAGATAGCTAAGTTGTTTAAACGAGATAGCTAAGTAGTTTAAACGAGATAGCTAAGTTGTTTAAACGAGATAGCTAAGTCGTTTAGACGAGATAGCTAAGTTGTTTAAACGAGATAGCTAAGTCGTTAAACGACTTAGCTATCTCGTTTAAACAACTTAGCTGTCTCGTTTGAACAAGATAGTAGGAAAACATAGAGTGTCGCTTTCACACCGCCGAAAATTTTCGTTATGATTTCCGTGAATTCTTTCACCGCAGTTATAGAACCTTCTGGTTCCGATTTATATGGTTGCATTCTGAAATTCATCAACTGTTGATGACATACTGATGAGTTTACCATATCCAACGCTTTTTGGGTACTTAAGTCATTCCATTTTAACATGACACGTTGTTTCTTATATTGATATTTATTAATTTAGTTCTCCCGATAACTACATTGAAATTTGAGATGTAAAACCAACTGACAGTCATCGGAAAACTCAGTAGGAAGTCGAACGCAAAAATAATCAATGGAAGTTAAAAACTTTCTGTGATAATCAATGAAAGTTAAAAATCTTTCTGTGATAAGAATGTAGTCTACAACACTTGCTCCATTATATTGCTAGCTCGTAAAGTGACCGAGTCGATCACCAGGCACTCTGCCATTTATTATTCTAACACCTACCCTCTGTCAAAAATGTATAAGCTGTCTACCAAAGACATTCACCTTATCATCCATGTTGCAGCGCAAGCTGACATCCTCTGACATATTACAACTATTCATAGGCAAGGCTTCATGTTTATCATTCTCAAATGAAACATGATCCGACAATTCCCCCGTACGAGAATTCAAATCGCCACCAATAATAATCATTTTGTTCTCATCATGTTTCAAAAGTGAATTTTCTATTTCAATGAATAAATCTTTGTCTTTATTTTTGGTTTTCCAGAATGTAGAATTGCTTGTTGGTATATACAGCGATACAAAAACGATATCAGATGAGAGGTTAAACATTTCCCCGGAAAATTCAGCACATATAGCAATTTCACTTACAGTGTAACTATTTACGATAAATCTTTTGAATTTACTCTCATAGTAAAATATGATGCCCCCCCCCCCCCCCTGTTTATGGCCGTCATTGCGACACATTTGTATAGATTCATAACCTGGAATATCGATGTCATCATCTTTCTGGTGCCAAGTTTCCACAAGTGTAATAAATTGATACTTACATATTAAGTTGAAAAAAATATTGGGACATTAATCTTATTATACTCCCCTTGTGCACTCCAAGACGTTTATCAGAATGTGCAAAAATCATTAGGTCTAATATGCCCTTGTTCTGACACGATTATATCATGAAATGGAAACGCCGATGGAGCTAGTAGCCGCAATAGTTCGTATAACGTTATTAGTTTTATCAGTATTGAAATGGAATTTTAGTCATATTGTATTCATATATGAATCTTTACTCTACTAATTCAAACTATTTATAAAGTTAAATATTTATATTAACGCATAACGTTAATATTATTAGTTACACAGTTTGTTGGTGGCCTAACACGGTATATATGGTGTCAGTTAATTTCATATTGGACGAGAGCGAAGCTCGAGTCCAATATGGAATTAACTTACACCATATATACCAAATGGGGCCACCAACAAACTGTGTAACGAATATATCTTACCGACTGCTGCATCGATGCACAGAACTAATAACAACAGCGATCAAAATTAAATGAGAGAATTCTCACAATGTGTTCACGTGTCTTTGCCTTTTTACAATTTATGGGAGGCACTCTCCCATAAATTGTAACAAGGCAAATTCATACATACCAAACAGTTTCATTTCAAAGGTAACATGGCACACATCCACAGAATATGAAGCCTTTTAAGTTGCCTATCCTGCACTTCAGACTAAATATGGGCTCAACACTCAATCTTTCAACTTGAAGCGTTTATTGGCTGCCGCCATTTTGAATAACCAATGAACAAAGGGGAGATTACCCATAGCTGTTAGCATATATTGATGTTGACAGGCAGTATATGGTTTTTTATGCAGTCTGCATGTGACGTCTTTGAACCAATGAAATTCCCAGATACTTGTAGGAGGGAAGATATAGTTACATGTGTGCATTATGGTATATTGAATTATACAAACAAACGCAATCAATACTACCATCGCCAAACACATTAGAATAAAAAGTTGGATAGTAATTAATCTAATAAGTGATGTCACAAATGTTACCATAAAAGATTAACTCATATAATTGTGTTACTAATTTTCAATTTATCATAGACGATATGCAACTAAAAGAAGTTTCTTAAACTCAACAAAAACAATGACGTTTGGTGTGTTGACTATGAATAATCCTAACCCTTTACCCAACGAAACGGCCAAAGCCGGCCAGCGCTATTCACAAAAAATCCCAATTAATTTTCATTATATTTTTCATTTTTGTCTCAAAAACATAGGTTATGACCCCTCTTTGGAACGAGCTCGTCGAGCTCGTTCCAATGAGGGGTCATAACCTATGTTTTTGAGACAAAAAATGAAAAAAAAATAGTTATTCAAGAATTTTGTTTGCAAATGTCGTCTGCTTTTCATGTTAGGTAAAGGGTTAAGACAAAAACCAAATAAGTTGTAAAATGGTTAGAGACTCAAGACACTTACACGCTTCACACACCCGTACATCGCACATTTCCTAGAAAGGAAATGATTATTAGTGGTACTGAAGCACAATGGCAAGGTGACGTAGTGCATTTGGAGAATATAAGTAAACACAATAATGACACTAAATTCCTGTTGACATGTTCAGTAAGTATGCTTGTGTAAATATGCTTGGGTCAAATGAAAACAAACTTAGGAATTCAAAATGTAGGTTATGACAGCTCTTTGGAACGAGCTCGCCAAGCTCGTTCCACAGAGGGGTCACAACCTATGTTTTTGAGACAAAAAATCAAAAAATGAGTTATTCAAGAATTTTGTTTGCAAGTGTCGTCTGCTCTTCATGTTAGGTAAAGGGTTTACTGTACATGTATGCAATTATATCATATTGGACCATCTATTTCAAATGTAGAAAGACCCTCAACTTCATCAATTCGCGCTTCATTGCAATAACTTCTGCCGATATTTGAGAATCGACAACCATAGATCGCTTATTTGCCAGCTGGTCCAGAGGAGAAGGCATTTGACCACGGCATGATACTACTATTGCGATCCGAGTACTTCGTGACATGTCGGGCCGACGAGCGCTGTGAAGATATCTTATCAGTACCATGTCGAATGTTTCTGCCCCATAATTCAACACCTTCTTTGTTAGGATGCCAATTATCATGAAATAACTGATTTATTACACGGTCACTATGTTCTACATAAACGAATGAACTGTCTATAAATATACAACCCATATTTTGACAAACAGTTCGATAGCACTGGTTTGTATCCCAAATGATTTTATGCCATTCCTATTCGGCGATGGCAAGATTGATGAAATTCTCACATTCGCAGCAGGATTTTAGCCACGAATACGGTTCATTCCCACTAGACCAATTCCCTTCAGACCAATTTCCACGAGGCCAATTCCCAAAAGACCAATTCCCCTTAGACCAACTGATGTGTTCTACTTTCAAAATAATTCTATATCAATAATTTGATATATTTATAAATATTTATAAATGAATTTAATGTTATTGATATTCAAGCCTGAAAATAAGCAGTCTGTCATTTGCTGAATGAGGTTCCCAGAGGGTGAATTTGCTGATGTTATCCCATTCAGTGGGCCAGTTTATCCTCTGGGTACCTCTTTCTGTTTATGTTTGAGACCTTAATTCAGGTTGAGGTTCACAGAGGGTAAATTTAGTGATGCTACCCTGCTGTGCAGGGTAGCATCACCAAATTCACCCTCTGGGGACCCCATTTTTCAGATGATAGTCGGCTTATTTTCTGGCTTGTTGATATTTTATAGATGTTGGGCAGATTTTTCATAACAGTTGTTATAGTAATCATACACTTTCAAAGGCTGTGATTTTTTTTATTGTTTTGTGGTAAACAGATGTTGAGCTGATTTCCATAACAAAACAAACACAATATTTTGTGTGTATTGATGTTATAAATCTATATTTTTTGTAAAATGTTATATATACTGAGCAATGCTGAAATATTATAAACCTATATTTTTTGTATGTTATGCATATAAATATTTTTTTATCAAATAAAGTTCTTATAAGTAAATAAATGTTTTCTTAATTATCCTTCATCAACCCTTAATCAATAACAGTATGTAGTTGGTCTAAGGGGAACTGGTCTTTTGGGAATTGGCCTAGATGGAATTGGTCTAAAGGGAATTGGTCAAGTGGGAAGACACCACGAATATAACTGACTGTATCCCGAACTTCGAATTCATCGGTTTTCAATCCATTCCAGCATGAATTTATTCCTACATGCACTGCCACCTTACACACATGTGCACGTATATAGTTTTGCCCATCATCCAGCCACATTTTCAAACCTGCATACGCTTCCGTAACAAACTGACACCTTCTTCACAAAATCTCCATTTTTAGAGAGTCGTCTTGCATTCAGATATAATATATAATAATAAGATGGACAGGACGATCATATTTACTTTCCGGATTGACGAAACGTTGACTTGACTGTTGTGTTCCTCCAGTACAGATAATTTATTTGAAAGCGGTGCCTGCGGTGCAACCTCAACACAAAACGTGCTAACATCTTAATCTCTATGCTGACATTCATCCGAATCAACATGTTTTTTCTTCATCATTCTTCGCCCGACGTTGCTTTTGCGAACTTATAACATTTCCTTGAACAAAAGCACTGTCGGTACACACATCCTTTGTGGCTGGTTTGGCGGTTTCTAATCGTCTGAGCCGTTCATTTTCTTGTTTCAGGTGTGAGGCTTCACTTTCCAATTTCAACAGTCTGTTCAATTTCCTTACTATGGTCAGCTAAGTTCTGATCTTCAAACGTTTCTTGAAGTTTTGACAAAGCCATTTTTAGTCTCAAGTTTGAAAGTCTTTCACTGTAATTTACAGTTGTTGATTTCTGCATGTTGTCGTCTCATCATGGGTTTTAGCAGATGCGACATTTGTACTGGCAATTTATTAATTTTTTTTTATTAGAGTTTAACGACACATTAACAGCCAGGGTCATATCATGTCGGTGACAGTTTTACGGGAGGAGAAAGCCGGAGTACCCGGATAGAACCACCGAGCAACGACGAGCAGCTGTCAGCTCTCCAACATCGTAACTCTGAACTCTGCACCGCGGCACAGGCAGGGTTAGAGTGGTTGAAGACATGCGCACCTTCGACGTGCAGTACGCCTTGGTACACAGCGTCATCGTGCCCCCATGTAGGCAATCGTGGTTAAGTGCCTTGCCCAAGGACACAACGCGCGAACGCGAATCAGTCGCTGAAATGGTCACCCGTCCAACTACTAACCGCGCTCGACGTTGTTTAACTTCGGTGATCTGACGAGAACCGGTTACCGCGACGCCACCGCGCCCCCAATTTATTAATTTGCATCTGTGGTGTTTTTGGAGCAGTCGTGGAAATGTTTCGAGGAGGAGGACATATCGTCACTTGAGTTCCAATGTGTTCTATGTGCCTACTGGCAGCCTACTGGCAGCCTACTGGCAGCCTACTGGCACATAGAACACATTGGAACTCAGGGGACGATATGTCATTTGTATATTTGAAAGAATGTCAGTATCCTGAATACTAGGTAGCGTCCTGCCAACAGTGCACGGGGGTGGGTGGGGGTGGGGGAGGGTCCGCCCCCCTAAATATTTTCGGTGAAGGCCTGGGAAGTGCCATTTCCGGCAATCTGGACAGAATTTTAGGGCACGCTACGCGCCAACCGATTGTGGCGATCCGCTTAGATGGGGTTACCGATCCGCCCCCGCCCCCAGATTTTTCCCAAGCATGACGCCCCTGCCAGGCAACACATTTCTTCGAACCTTGTACCATCATTTTATTCCTAGTTCTATACATGTGAATAGTAACTTTTCTCCCCTCCCCCCCCCCCTCCCCCCACTGTATGTGTAACATACGTGTGTCCCGGGTGAGATAGCAGGGAGAGACAGATGTTTCTCCCCCACTGCATATGTAACATACGTCTGTCCAGGGTGAGATAGCAGGGAGAGACAGATGTATCCCACCCCACCCACGTGACGTTATACATTTACAACGTTATTATGACGTTATGCATATCGTATCAGTTTCTTGCTACCAACTAATTCATATTGACGTCATCAGAAAGCCGTGTGATCAAAGTTTGATGCTCTAAAACTCTTTAAACCCCAAGATGCCACCGTTCCTAATTGATGATGGTGTCATTAGTTTTTCAAAACAACGAATACCAAATTAGTTGATTATATCAGCACGTGACCGCCGATTACCTCTGGCTAACGTAACCGCTGTATGATGGGGGGGGGGGGGGGGGGGGAGAGAAAAATAATCCCTGATGGGTACGGGTGTGGGATGGGAAAATCTCACCCTCGGAACAAGATATTTGGTCCAGACACTCGGCAAGCCTCGTGTCTGGCCCAAATATCTTGCCCTCGGGTGAGATTTTCCCATCCCACACCCGTACCCATCAGGGATTATAATAATCCCACCCCACCCACATGACGTTATTCATTTATAATGTTATTATGACGTTATGCATATCGTATCAGTTTCTTGCTACCAACTAATTCATATTGACGTCATCGGAATGCAGTGTGATCAAAGTTCGATGCTCTAAAACTCTTCAACCCTCAAGCTGCCACCGTTCCTAATTTCGTGGTATATACCTTTGGTATATACATCATTTGTGCATGCTCTTTCCGATGGTGTCATCAGTTTCTCAAAACAACGAATACAAAATGAGTTGATTGAATCAGCACGTGACTCCCGATTACCTCTGGCTAACGTAATCGCTGCATGGTGGGGGGAGAAAAATCATCATCGATGAGTCTGGATTTGGGATGGGGAAATCTCACCCTCGGGGCAAGATATTTGAACCAGACCCCGGCAAGCCTCGAGTCTAGTTCAAATATCTTGACCCTCGGGTGAGATTTCCCCATCCCAAATCCAGACTCATCGGGGATCATAATAGTCCTCCCTTATCGTTTTTATTTCTTTTCACATCAATTTTTGTCATTAACCGTGCATCCAGTCTTGTCTCTCCCAATCACCCAGATACCATTATTCATTTCTTTCCCTAAATCCTTATCCCAATACCTCTCGCACAGTCCATTATAATATTTATGATATTTTATAGTGTCAAGTTAAGCCACAGAGAGTACAGTGTATCGGGGTGAGTGAGGTGGCCGCGTTTTATAAAAAAATCAAATTTATAAATAGGAGATAGTCCCTCAAGTGGAACTCCAGTTTTGTGGGGAAGTGTGTTCAGGCCTGAAAATAAGCAGTCTGACATTTGCAGAATGAGGTTCCCAGAGGGTGAATTGGATGATGCTATCCCATACAGTGGGCCAGTTTATCCTCTGGGTACCTCTTTCTGTTTAGTTTTGAGACCCTGATTCAGATTGAGGTTCACAGAGGGTAAATTGAGTGATGCTACCCTGCTGTGCAGGGTAGCATCACTAAATTCACCCTCTGGGGACCTCATTTTGCAGATGACAGTCTGCTTGTTTTCTGGCTTGGGTGTGTTCGTACACGTCGCACCTCCCCTGGCTACGCGCCTGAAACGCCCTTCAAATGCGAAGGTTTAATCCAAATGCAGTATAGCCTATCTCGAAAAACTGAGCTTCAAAACAGGAGCGTTGCCAAAGATGACCGATTGGGAGGTGGGGGTATAAATTTGATTTGTGCCGTCCGTGATAACTCAAGTCGTCGCTGCTAAAATATTTCAGATATGTTATCAAGCCGCTGTCGTACTTTCTTCGAATTTCTTTATATATATGATGTCGCTGCATGGAATATTTTTCTCAGTCAGTCGGGTCTATACTTCAAACAGAATATTTAATTGTGGATAAATACTTCTAGTAGTCGGGAAGCATGTATTTCGTAACTTCTTGTTTATTGGTCATGTTGGAAACCTAACAGCCCGAATATGGCACCACAGGCCTCCATTTGTGCGTGACCTCCGCGGAGGCGGACAGGCTATATAATCCACTGGGAAAATTCGCGGTGGGACCCCTATTGGTCCCCCTTGATTCCCGAAAATTGATGCAGCCCAACATATGTTGGTGAGTACACTTTCGTGAAGATGACCAAAAGACGGAACGGGTCTAATTGCAAAGACTGTGGTATAGCGAAATGTTCTCTATTTACAATACATTTCGATATACCAGCAGCCTTCAGTTTGAAAATCAACATTTTCACCTACCCTCCCCCGTATAACCATTTTGACTAACGAGGAAGATGATACAAAAATGCCATCGAAATGTCCTCTATGTGGACTGCCGTTGATCGCTCAGAATTTAAGGAAGCCGCGTTTGTTTAGTTCGAAAAATCACAATTTTCTCCGATTCTGGGCTTCTCTTGGTGCATTTCCCAATAACTTTCCTTGGCCCAGTACGCCTCTGGACCTCCGATTGTGTGTGTATGGCAGAGTTCTCAGTGGCAAATCTCATCTCGAAGGGAAATCCGCTGTCACTAGCTCGAGCGAATCGACCTCTTAGACTCGAGTTCAGAAGACCCCCCCCCCTCCCCCCACGCACCTGGTCAAAATGAAGAGGAACGGACAATGCCTATCATGGCTGAACATTTGAGTGCATCACATTCTGGGGGCGAAATGATAATTGATTTTATTCATGAATAGATGGATATTTAATTTTTTTTAAAAAGTACACACCATGTAACATCTGCCGAGAAGTTAGCGAGAACAAAACAAACATTTTTTACAGCGTCCCTGGTAAGACCGATTTGTTTTATTTTCCCTCCAGCTTCATTTAATAATATGCAGACAGCTGCTGATATATCTGGAGTGAATAAAACACCCAAGGCCGGGTGATGAGACAAAGTGATAATATCTGAATCGTGATGTAAACAATTCAACAATAATAATAAGAGAAATAAGTTACGACCCGCTGATTTGGAATGTCATATTCCAATGCCTGCTCAATAAACTTATCATTCGTGACACACATCTTTTGTTTAGCAGGATGATGCCACGTGTGTAAAGAGCACGCTCATAAACCAAACCTGTTACTGCCAGCATGCGTTCTTTGTTGAGTTATAAGTGCGTGTCGCTTTTAATCCTGTCAACGAAATTCCAGCTCTCTGGTCGAGCATAGGCAATGCGGCACCACGCGTGTAACGAGCGCGCACCTAAACCTGTTACCACCTAAATGGATTCTTTGTAATTCTGGAGGCACGTGTCGTTTTTAACCCTGTCAATGGAATTCCTACTCTCTTGTCGAACAGAATAAGGAGACACATAAATAACGATGGATCCGGGAGTGGGGGGGGGGGGGGGGGGGGTCAAAATGTTTTTTCCAGGACGTATGATAGGGTGGGTGGGTTTTCGGAGTGGCCAGAAATCAATTTTTCCATGGTCTAAAGATATTTTTCTTTACATTCTTTTAAATACTTTATTCGCTCTCTGGGACAGACCCAGGGTCGCCGGAGCCGCCCCGACCCGACCACTACGACCAAGATCGGGGTAAAAATTTTGCCGATCATGATATTTTTGTGATCGACCGCCCAGTATTAAGGAATAGTACAATTATGTGTTATTTTCTAATTTGTTTAACTGTTGACATGGCTGATTTCCCATGAAAAGTCATTAAAACTGGCGGATACTCGCAAATAGTGTGCGCATAGATCATCTTGTTTCTTTAATATTGTGCACACCGTGACAATGGTGGCTATTAATGACCAGTTAACGTAAGACGAGGAGAATTTTGGAGCTACTTCTTTAGTATTCCAACCGCTTCCGACGCGGTTGGAATACTAAAGAAGTAGCACCAAAATGAGTCTGAGAGAGGTAATTTTTCAAACATTTTCTGGGGACAGGGCCGGATTTACGAATGGGCAGACTGGGCGGACCCCACATTAAAGTTCGTCTTTCGATGAACATAATAAGACAAAATTCCCTGCCAAATTGCCAACTCATTTTTTTTCTCCCCCACATAATCGATGGCAACAATTCGAAAAAAACCCCAGTGGAATTGAAGTTTGTAGCTCCAATTTTTTTATTAAACCAAATTTTACCAACAGAACACACTTATTTTCCTGTTGAAATGTTCCAGCATTTTGGAGCTCAGAGTGCCTTCTGAGGCCACCTGAGAGTCTCCGGAAAACAAAATTTTCGAAAATCTCGTCGCTTCGGGATCTGGGTGTTATGGTCGGGTCAATGTTTGGGCCGTTACGGAGCCCCTGGGTCACAGGTACAGCCATATAAGTGTTGATTTTGTCATTTTAAAAGATTTGCAGCAATCATTCAATGAGTCATACTTTTTCAACCAGTTTGAACTGTTTTACTTTTTACTTTTTACTTAACAATGCTGGAGCACGGTGGCTCAGTGGTAGACTGTTGGACTTCTATGCTAGACGTCCCGAGTTCGATCCCCGTCCGGGACCACCTGCGTTGTGTCCTTGGGCAAGACACTTTATCCCGGTTGCCTACATGGGGGCACGATGACGTCGTGTACTAAGGCGTACTGCACGTTGATGGTGCACATGTCTTCAACCGCTGTAACCCTGCTTGAGCGGAGCTTGAACGGAATTAAAATGTTGAGGAGCTGACAGTTGCTCGTCGCTACTCGGTGGTTCTCTCCGGGTACTCCGGCTTCCTCCATCCGTAAAACTGTCACGGCCACGATTAGCCATTGTGCATAAGTATGTGACCTTAACCCTTTACCCAACATGAAAAGCAGACGACACTTAAAACAAAATTCTTGAATAACTATTTTTTTTCATTTTTTGTCTCAAAAACATAGGTTATGACCCCTCTTTGGAACGAGCTCGACGAGCTCGTTCCAAAGAGGGGTCATAACCTATGTTTTTGAGACAAAAAATGAAAAAATAATGCAAATTAATTGACGACTTTTATGAAAAGCGCTGGCCGGTTTTGGCCGTTACGTTAGGTAAAGGGTTAAACACCAATAATAAATAAATAAATACTAAACAACAATGTTAGTAGCAGCGACATCTAATATTTATCTTCAAATAGAACCGCTGGATGAAAACAGAAGAGACGTATTATCAAGACATATCCAGGGACGTAGCTACAGGTATGTGTGTGTGTGTGGGGGGGGGGGGGGGGGGGGTGCGGGGTCTTCTACTGCTGAGCAAACTTTAAACTAATGCCTACAGTGTAAAGCTACTAAAGTGGCTTCCAGCACTTTTCAGTAGAGCCATGATAGTGGCTTCTAGTTCTCAACCGGTTAATTAATAAATTATTGGTCGAATACTGACTTTTTGAGCATTCTCCATGCATGTACATTCATATTTTGACACAATGCCTAATGCAGGCAGATATGGCCTACTTACAGACTACATTACCACAAGAAATTGTCATTGTGTGCTGTCTTAAAACCTCAGTTATGTATATAGATATTTAGCTGCAGTCATTTAAACTGCTTGGAAATATTCTCAAAATGCCCTAAACCCACCGATACAGTCACTCGGAGTCAGCAGTTCGAAACACCCCCTCCCTCACGGGAGGGGGGGGGGGGGGGACTGTGCGGTGGGAGCACCCTTTTAAATATCCATCCCTAGTTGGAATTGTCATAGATCTACACCCTCCCCACCCACCACCCCCCACCCCCATTGAGAACCCCCTAGCTACGTTCCTGACATACCAGGGGCACATATATATATATATATCAGTGGACTTGCAGACTGTTTATTCGCAACTCACACTCCTGATTTGGGACTTTGCCATGCACAAACATGAACTTGGGATAGGCCAGTGGATAGCTACTCAAAATTACTGAAGTCATTGGTAATAAACTGATAATAGATTTATTTGTTCTTCAAACTGTTTCGTGTCATTCCACTCGTTTTCACCATCAGTTTTTGAAATAAAATAATAAAACTGTAAGAAACATCACTCTATGAATTGTATGTTCAAGCTTAACACTTTACCTAACATGAAAAGCAGACATCACTTGCAAAAAGAATTCTTGCATAACTAATTTGTTTATTTTTTTGTCTCAAAAACATAGGTTATGACCCCTCGTTGGAACGAGCTCGACGAGCTCGTTCCAACGAGGGGTCATAACCTATATTTTTGAGACAAAAAATGAAAAAAGTGATGAAAATTAATTGGCGATTTTTGAGAATAGCTCTGGCCTGTTTTGGCCGTTACTTTGGGTAAAATGTTAATAAAACTTTAAAGAATGAAAAGGTATACTCAATCAGATACACTAAATAAAACAGGTGTCATTTAACCCCAGAATACCACAGAATAGAAGTATGAATGCATTTTTATAATCACATGCTCCAATTGTTTTAGTAGCACAGTGTCAAAAATATTTACTGGACAACCTGATTAACGCATTGGTCTATTTTGGTATCTTCTAGCCTACGTTTTTAACATGGAGACAAGCAGAGACAACTCCATGTTCAATTCAGGATGTTAGGATTGGTAAAAATAAAACATCGGATCAACTGTCATCATTTGATTAACCTTGCTCCCTGATGCAAACTATAAATCCTCACTACTGTGAGAATATGAGCATATAGACAACAAACTTGCAGAAAACTCACCTTATTTTGCGGATGTTTTTTAAAGGGATGTTCAACCTAACTTTGGTCAAATTTCAAGTAATTTTCTCCACAGTCCAGAGAAGGTCAGAAAGAAATAACCTCAATACATTATATATCAGTTTTTTTGGAATGAAACATAGATTTTGTGAAAACTAATATTTGCCATGGAACTGTTACCATGTGGAAGAAAGCACTGCCTGAAAGTCTATTATGGCATACCTAAGAGACCAGATTTTATACAATAAAATACCTTGCATTTGCTGAATAGTTAAATTCTGCAATCCGTCTAGTACAGACTCGGAGAACTATCCTTCCCATTCTTGCAATGAACGGACAGCAAGACTAATTGTAATTTAGGATGACTACATTTCACAAGGGCTGCCAATTTTTTTTTTTTTTTTACCTTCATGAAGTTCACCAAGGGTCAAATCAACGCAGTTTACGAGGACAAGTATGGAGTCACGAGAGAGTGCATCAATGTAAAATGAAGAATGTCCAATGTGGCTTTTGCCAGTCTGCTGTGATAATACCCCCACAACTCTGTGCCACTTTGCATGATATTTGTGACAAATTGGTAAAACAAAAGATGAGACTGATACACCAAAAAGAGGAAAACTACCCCACTTCCTCATTTGGTATTACCTGTGACCATTTCTGGGGTTGCAAAAGCAATGACAGTTACCAAGAGTGCCATGTGAATGCTCAAGTATGGCCCAAACAACAAAAATGACCCGCCCTTCGTGCAGAATGCATACATCACTCGGCTTCGTTAAGTTAGAAAGCATGGATTCTGATTCATTTGTGTACATGGTTTGGTATGCTTCATTTGTTTTGAAACTATATCACTTCTGTAGTTGCTGTTTGGGGAGTCTTGACTGTTGCTTACTCGTGGGATTTAAGAACATTAATAATTAATCTGCTTAGCAATACTAATTTTATAGGCGGTGAATTACACGCCTGAACAATATTCGAATTATGTTGATTATTAAGTTCATTTATCTCAAAACTTAAGAGACTTTGTGGTCTCATTTCGGTAATTCGTGTGATTTTTGTGCGCCAGGTGGCTTCATCCTATTTATGGCAACAAATTGTCAATACACATAGATTTTTGCAACCATTTGGGACCAATATTGGTCAAAATCGACGTTGATCCATCTTACACATGATGCGGTTGTGCGGGGAAAAAATTTAAATTTACGATGGTACTAAATTTCGCTATATTTGGTGTACTGTGAAAGAACTTACTGAAAATTCTCTTTGACAATGGTATTCTTTTTCGAAATGCAGACATCACCAAGCCTTCATCACGTCACAAATATAGTTCGGTGACAGCAAAAATTCTATTTTCGTAAATATACAAAGGACTGCAGTGTATGCTGATGCGAATAAATTTTTGTTTTCAAATATAATTTTCCAGTTTTATGTTTTGATCATCGACAACAACCAAATAATAGGAGTTCGAATCGGTGGCGTATTAATCCCTTCCTGAAACTTGCGTAACTTTCTACAGCTTCCGAACACAACATTACTACTAAGGACTGCATCTCGCAATTATCACATTGTCAGTTGAATATTTTCTTATGAATGCATCGTGTGTTATACATTACATCGCCTCTCAGATTCGAAAACAGCAATAAAATGTTTGCAGATTTCAGATCTTAGGAAATCAAATCGTTTCCCAACTTGGCCCGAAAACCACGTGATCATAACAAGCAATGTCGTCCCAACACAATCTATATTTTGTTTTCATTCTGTTCCTCTGATCGTTTTCACCATGTCGGTGATGAAATGATATATATAGAATATACCCATAGTAGCTTGGTGTACCAAATGTTCACCACGAGTGGTGAACATTTGGTACACCAAGCTACTTTGGGTATACTTATTTATACCATTATCGTCAGATTATGAAGAGTCGCTATTATTTTTTTCTCGATTTTACTGAGCACCAGACGTACATACGAGCGAATCTGTTTTTGTTTACACGAGCATCGGTAGGCGGTAATTCCGCTGTCAATTTTATCGTCGAAACGAAATGAAAAAAAGAAACTGAGCCTTTTTCGTTTTAATAACATAATAACATACTATTTCGAGTTATGCATGCTTTATTAACATGAGACAATTCATGTTTGTTAATTTTTTGGCATCTTATGAGGTAAACCCATTTAAAAACGTAATAATTAATTGCCACTTCCATTTCACTCTTCGCGAGGCGACGTGCGATAAATTTAGACAAGTTTGCATTCAAGTCGACGTCACCAAAGGTCAGCGGGGATGTAGTTCTAGTGTAGGTGTAAATTTTTAGTATTGAAATCCCATTGCTGGCGTGTTCACTACGGTTGGTGTGTAAAGCTAAAATTTATGTCATAGGCTTTTCATATATAGCAGAGCAGGTAATCATGGTACAAATATGCTTTGTCCGAGTACGGAGTGTGGAGTCTTTTATATACAACTCAGACATTCGAATTACCGATCTATTCCTTGTTATTCTTGTCAATTTCTTTGTCTTCAAAAGCAAAAAAATGAAAACAATTTTTTGAAGAAGTGAACGAATTCAAGGTTTTGTGTACTTTTGTCATTATTTTGGTATATAATGTGTCGCTAATCACCTCTTTAATTCGTATTTAGGGCATTGTGGAGAAATTTTCAAAAAAATGTCCAAAGTTATGTTGGACGACCCCTTAAATATATAGTACTGACTTAAAAAAGAAACGCGCGTTCAGTTTTGGTAATATATTTTTTTAACTGTAGACCAAATGTTGTAAACTTTGACACACAGCTACCTCGGTGTGCTGTCTAAACAGTCTTGGGTTAAAATTCAGTCAACCATGACCACGTACGACGCTGCATACTTTCAACAGATTTTTCGACAAAACGTCCATCCGGGACACTCCCACGTGACATGGGCTTGAAACCCATACCAACTCGAAGTTTTGAACAGTACACATCAATTGCACAACATTACATTTCAACTCGATTGAAAAGCAAAATGTCGTGAATGTGCGAAGTTGATAGGGGTAGGGCTATTGCTCTAATTATGCAGGGCCAATCGCAACGTCTCGTTGCCCAGCAATTTGGGGTTCATGAGTCAACGATAGCTCGTTTAGTTGGGCGTCTCAGAGCCAGAGGGAGATTAGCTGATCGTCCCAAAAGCGGACGTCCGCGCGTTTCGTCGCCACGTCAAGATAGTGGGATGCAGATGCGAAATTTGAGGATGCGATAGCCGAGAGCGCAACGCGTTGCGCTCGGAGCCCAAGGTTTGCGAGTTCGAACCCCAGTCGGGGGAAACGTAATGTAATGCAATACCGGCCTGGATTCAAAACCACACTGCTCCCCCATAGTGCCATGTTCGGGGATGGCGCTATGCTCGTCCTATCGGGCGAGGACGTAAATGGTTGTCCCGTTTGCAGTAATTACTGTGCACGTTAAAGAACCCAACTGTGGCAAAAGAGCTGCAGCTCGGCAAAATTCACCCGATCCCCCCTTGTATATAATGTATATAGTGTACTTCATTACCTGTATAAAGAACCCAATGAATCAATCAGGGTCCTCCGAAAAATCAACGGAGGAGTGACTGTACAAGCGCATACAATCGTGCAACTACCGGAATAAAACGGGTGTAAGACGCGAAGTGCAGCTTCAGTCCAAACGAAATACCTGAGATGATTCTGATGATGTGGGGTTCTCACAGGGTGTTCCGAAAAATTAACGGAGGAATTTCCAAATAACAGAACAGATAGTCTCTCATACCTCCGTAACCGATTTCAGACGGCGACAGAAACGCCGAATCAGAGTGTGGGCACTAATGGTCGCCGAGTTTGTCAAAGAACAGTTAGGAATCGGTTGCGGGACCGCAACGCTGGACCGCAACTTACGCCCAGGCGACGTCAATGTCGATTGCAATGGCTGCGGGCACATGCATCAAATCGGTTTCACTTGGCCCACTGGAGACGTGTGTTATTCAATGACGCTTCTCGGTTCACGCATTACGGGTAAGATGGAAGACAACGTTGCTATCTACGTTGAAGTGAGCGATATTCTGACGCGTGCGTTAAGGAAAACGAGTCAGGGGGGTGGGGGTGGGGTATGTTATGGTTTGGGGGGGGGGGGGGTATTTCTCATGGCGTGAAAACACCCATCGCGTCATCCAGGGCAATCTTACAGCCGTAAGATGTCGGGATCAGGTCCTCATGCCTTACGTCCTTCCACTTATCCATGTGCTTAACCTTACGTTGCAGCAGGATAATGCAGGACCTCACATTGCAAGTGTTTGTCGTGACTCCCTCAACCATAACAATGTCACAGTTCTCGATTGCCACCCTACAGTCCAGATTTGTCCCTGACCGAGCATTGTGGGACGAGCAGGACAGGAGGGTCAGGAAGCGCGTCAACGTCCCAAACAACGTCGCTCAGCTCACGCAGGCCCTTCTTCAGGAGTGAAATAACATCCCACAAAAGGAACATAAACAACAGGATGGCGTTAATGGTAAGGAGAGTTAGAGCATACCCGCTATTGATTTTGATCAAGAAATGACGTAGGCACCCACGTTATGAACGTTGTCCATGCAAACGCCGTCTGTGTAAAAACAACAAAACTCGTCAAAATGTAATCAATAATGAAGCAATAACATCAAAATCCAAACTATGAAATAATCATCCAACACACATTTGAAATATTTACCACAAAGAAACCTCGCATTTCTTTTTTTTCCGCTAGAAAACAACATGCTATCAACTTCCTTCCTGTACAGACTGTGGACAAATAATGCTGAAGAGAATGATATAGATACTAGAGACCATACCTATCAAATTTTCTAAATTGTTGTGAAATCAAAAGAGGTGGGTTGTCAGAAATTGCTTGGAAAAAAATGTCGAATATGAAAAAAAAAATTGGGGGAAAGGTAAAAATTAAGGAGATGTTTTCCGACACCAGTCCCCCGCCCCCCAATGGATCGATGACTTCCTTAGAGAGGAAGATTATATCCACCATTTCAGGGTTAATTCACGACATTTGAGGGATTTCCGTCCCGTGGCTTTTGTTAAATCATTCGTATGTTATGTGCTAGGATTACCAGTGGAACCTGTATTTTACTGCGTTTTGCGAAATGGTCACTGGCGGCTCGTCCTTTGGGCCGGGAGCGGGGGCCGACAGCCTGGAGCCCCGCCCTTGGGGGCCATTGGGAGTGGGGTCTCCTTTAGTCAATGGTGTCCTATTGTCAGGTTTTTTTTGCGTATTCAGTCATCAAACCCTCCGCTAATTAACTGTCCATTTGCCAGTAGATATGTAGGCAACATTTTGTGCCAGTTTCAAATTTTTCCTCACACCTACACCTTTCTTACACCAAACCAGGCCGGGTTCAAATGTCCCTCGATCCCATGTAAGTTCTGGCTAGGGGCACCCTGCGGCCTCGGGCCGCCACTGGAAATCGTTGAACCGTTCAATCAAGATGGCGGAAAACAATTTTGGCTGTCAAAGTGCAGAGTGCACTTACAGATATCCAAGTTCATCAGTCGCTACTATTGAGTTCAAAATTTAAACAACAGATTGTCAAAACGTGGACCAAAGAATATTTCAAACCTGTGAGACCTGAAATTCGTCTCTCCCCCCCCCCCCCCCCCCCCCCCCCCCCCCCCCATGTTACGGAAAAAAATCTTCGAATTCCGTCTTCAGTTCCAGACTTTTTTTTACATGAAATTTATTGAAACAGTTGAACTATCCACGTTAAACAAAATGACATCCTCATCCGTGTCGTCCATCTTTCTCGGAAAATCGTTTACTTTGAAATTACCTTAATTATCAATCCCATCTAGTTTTATGTGTAAAACAGGGGCCAGGCTAGTAGTATATGCTACACACATACTGCCATGCTCGCAAGTCACCAGTCCAATTTTTGTCTCTTTACCCAACCTCACGGCCAAAACCGATCAGCGCTATTTACAAAAATCACCATTAATTTTTCATTATGTTTTTCATTTTTGCATCAGAAACATAGTTTATGATCCCTCATTGGAACGAGCTCGTTGAGCTCGTTCCAATGAGGGGTCATAAGCTATGTTTTTGACGCAAAAAGATGAAAAAATAGTTATACATGAATTTTGTTTGAATGTGTTGTCTGCCTTTCGTGTTAGGTGAAGGGTTGAATGAAACTGCCACTGTTATAGCCAGGAACCAGTCTTATCCGTAAATACTTTTAGATTCAATCGGCTGGAATATTTCAACCGATTGAATCTAAAAATGCTGAAAGCAATATTTTTTTTACTCAACGCAGGACAAGAACTGTTTTTCAATCAAGACTTGATGTCACCGAATCTTTGATGATAATACCAATATCATTAGGCGTTTCATGTTTGTTTACTAAATTACTAATGAATGAAGACGCACCACAGCCAAAGTACAATGATTACGCTGCCTAGTTCCACTAAATGTGTTAATATCTTAACATTGTGAACACGAAAGACTGCTTTTCCGGTCCATGTCGTAATGCGATCCGAATTCATAAAGTAGATAGCAGCTCAGTGAATTTGTGTGTGAGACCAATCAAGATTTTCAACGTGCAGCCTCAAGGCAGTGAATTTGTGCAGTAGGCCAAACAGGATTTATTGACTGGTCTTCCCCAAGTAACGAATATAGACTATACCAGTTGATGACTATGAACTGGCATGGAATATATCATCAGAATTCAAAGGGTTAATGTTTTCAAGGTGAACTAAATACTTATTCATTGGAATATCTCTAATTGGAGGACGAAAGAATATCTGTTTTTTGTGAGAAAAGAGACATCACATTAAATCATCTGTAGAAAAGTGAGTAAGGAAACAGCCCAAAACAGTGCCAATCTCCTTACAGAATTTGACTGATAACCTGATAGCTTGTGGCTGGATATCCCAATCGTCCTTTTTTGCGGCCTTGCGTGCATTTGTTTATTGATAACACTACTATTTCGGCGCCTCCCACTGCCGAGAGTGCCATCCATTTTCCAGAATGACGCCCCCTAAAAGAAGATCCAACGCGGGTGGGCTAGGTCGTAATATGCGCAAACTCCACGATAAGTGGGTAAACAAACGGAATCCGATGATTCGACTGGTGGCCCGGGAATTTGGGATTGAGGAATTGTGTCTTCCACATTGGGCGGGATCTGGTCATCTCCTGCGGAAAGTTTGTACAAATAAGGATAAATAGTGCTGTCTCGGGCTATCCTGCGTATCTCTTTGTCATAATTTTGCAATGCACGTCGTAATTTTCTCTCCTCGTCAATCTAAAGTACCAGCCTACATAACCACATATGCACAGAACGACACGCGTGTGTGGACGTGTTAATCGATATGACACGAGTGCCAGCGCGGAAGGGTAGAACAACACGCCTGTTCTATGACCTCATCTACAGCAACACACTAAACCAAGCGGAAAATGAAAATCTGTTCCGCACAAATGTGCGGAACGGAAATCGCTGACGGGATATTTTTAAATAGAAGCGAAATTTCACTGGAATTTTCTACAAATCACGCAACGTAATTGCAATTTGAATCTCTAACGATAGCTAAAAAAATCGTCCTTTGAGTTCCAAAGTGTTCTATGTGCCAGTAGGCACACAGAACACATTGGAACTCAGGAAACGAAATAGAAACACGGATTCCCCTCGCAAATTTGGTTGGCGATAAAACGTATTCTTTTTGTTGATAGTACTCAAATGAATTATTGAATGTCCTTGTAATAATGGTTTTTATAGACGTGAAGGCCTGTAATAAACACAGAACGACACGCGTGTTAATGGGTTAATCGTAATGACACTTGTGCCTTCGCGCAAGGATAATACTCTGCGGCCTCTCGTTCTATCCTTCACCGCTGGCACTCGATTAAACCATTAACACGCGTGTGTCGTTCTGTGTATTTCTGGCTCATAGAACATTCTGGAAGTCAAAGGAGGCTGTTTAGCTATCGCCAGCTATTCAAATTGTTATTGCGGTGAACGATCTGTAGTAAATTTCAGCGAAATTTCGCTTCTTTATAAACATAGTCAGTCAACGATTTCTGTTCCGCACATATGTGCGGAACGGCTTTTCATTTTCATTTTCCACATGGTTTAGTGTTGCTGTAGATGAGGATCTCAAAGAACAGGTGTGTAATAAAAGAAAAAAACACATAAAAAAAATTCTGTTTCACTTTTTCTTTGTTTTTAATTCCAAATCCTTAACATCAGTTCTATGGAATCCGTTGAGTTGTCTCCCTTGTCGACTGTGAAATTGTGCCTTTCGCACCGAACTCCATGGATATGGAGAGGGACCGGCCTAGAGGATCTTGGTATGGCTGTGTTCTCCCTCTGAATTTCCAACTGTACCACCACCCCTGCTGCCGAACATCTTACTTTTGATAAAACCATTTGTACCCCCCCCCCCCTCAATTGAAAATGTTCAAACTGGTACCTGTGAATTTCCAACTGCTGAAGAAATCCGAACGCACCCTCTCTAATGACATCATCGCCATTGTGATACGTGTTGTCTGTGCGCATGAGCAGCGCGTGTTGTTGGGGACACGTATTTCCGTCTTCCATTTTGTTGACTGGATGCTGCCATCTTGGTTTCTATGGGGGTACATGGTATTAAATGACCCATTGTCCTACAACAGGACGGGGTGATTTCACTGAGAGTCTGTTCGATTTAACTGGAATAACTATAATTAACGAAAACAACTCGAGAAATGCCCCCAAATCACCAAAAACACCTCAAATAACCGAAACGGAATTGGCGATGCCATTATCTAGGCTTTGTAAGAGTATAACGCAATGCTGTAGGACTATGTGGTTGTTGTTGTGTTGTATAAGAGTAAATCTAGTTATCCAGCTGGACCCGCCAACTATTTATCTACAGTACGTGGAGAGTGGATTGTAACAAAAACACCCGTGGAGTGGAGTTAACACACAAAGTATCACTTTCCAGTTCAAAACATATAGACAAAAAACACAAGCAATGTTTCAAGCTGGGACTTTGCTTATGTTTGTTATGGTTTGCAACAAATTTGCAATTATTGCTTGGGTGGAATCTCCACTTCGCGGGTGATTTAGCGATAATACACTCTACACGTACTGTAGTTCCGATTCCTTCAGAATCCTCTGATTCTAACTATTCTGGCTGCACTCGCCCCAACATTGGGGGATCTGTATTACCTATTCTACGTCTTCTATCTGCTTTTGACTACATATTCCGATTTTCATAGGTGTGTCTTGTATGCTAGTACACGTTGTGCATCATATGTGTTGTGTGCTAGTGCAAAATGTGCGCTCACCACACGCAGCACATGGGCGCATACGATGAAAAGTGATTCTGTAGGCAGAGCCAAACCACAAAAGGGATTCCATGGACGTGTGGCTTGTGTTTTATGAAATATGCTTGTTTGCTAGTGCACAGCGTGTCACAATGTGTACTCATCGCATGCAGAACATGAGCACATGCTGGATGTACTTATACGTGCTTGTGTGCAACTGCACAATGTGAGCTCAAAACATGCTGCATATGAGCACATATGAGGATGGGGGACGCATATGACGTGGTAATGTAATACTGGAGGATATCTATTGGAGGATACCTTTCCGGGTACTTCAGTTGGAAAGGTATAAAGAGGTGCGAGCTTGGCTTTGAACTGATTTGTGTTCTGATGTCGAGTGAAGACAAGCGGAATTTTTAGCTTTGCGGATGTTGTGCGGAGAGGCTTTCCAGACCAGAGAGCAGAAAGAGACATGAAGACCATTATTGCCCATACCAGCACATCCAGCATGTGTTCATGTGCTGCATGTGATATGTACACATTATGCACTAGCACACATAAGCACATCCAACATATGCCCATGTGCTGCAGGTGATTTGTGCACATTGTGCACAAGCACATTCCACCAAACCAAAGCACCACGTTCATGGAATCCCTTCTATGGTCTGGATATGCCTGGGGAATCCTTTTTTGTCGTATGTGCCCATTCGACATGTGCCTATGTGCTGCATGCGACGTGTACACATTTTTGCACATCGTGTACTAACACACAGGCTCATCTGGGTAATTGGAATAGGTAGTCCAAAGCAAATAGAAGTCAGCATAGGTTGTACTGGTCCAGGAATGTTGGGGTGAGAGAAGCCAGAATAGTTAGAAGCAGAGGATTCGGAAGGAATCCGAAATAGATAAATAGCTTAGTGGACCATTTGGGTAATTAAATTTACTCTTATACACAACACCCACACAGTGATATACCTCTACGTGCTACTCTTACAAACAGTTGTTCTTTATAAAGCGTAACTTTTTAATCAGTAATTAGAATATCCATGAACATGAATACATGAATCCATGAATACAATATCATTTTAAGCTCAGGGTTCAATTCATAGGCAAGCACTCAGTCCAGACTAAGAGCATAATTATCAAGCTACATATGTTTACATGTTGTGGAGGCATATTTTCACGCAGATAGTATTGTGTTCTCTGTAAATATTTGTATTTGTATATATTTCTTGACATTTCCGTTTCATTTCCAACACTCTTCACATTTGTATGAAGGTACAAAGATTGTATTGTAATTTCAGTTACAAATTTATTCATAACTTACTTATGTGCAATCTGCCTCATCGAAGGTGTTTTTGCAATAAATCTAATCTAATCTAATCTTATCTAATGGTGACTTCGCCAAGACCATTTCAGTGATTTGGGAGTGTCTATGGGGATTTGGGGGTATTTCTCGAGTTGTTTCTGGCAATTATACTTACCTCAGTTCGATCAAACGGACCACTAGAACACACCCCTTTTCTTCCGTAGGACAATGGGTCACATAGCAACCACGTGCCACCATAGAAACTAAGATGACGGCCTCCAGTAAATAAGATGGACGACGGAAACACAAATCACACTAATACGCGCTGCATATGTGCATTGCACCACGTATCACTATGGGGGTGACATCACAAGATGGCCTCTCACTACCCGAGACAACCCATCATTACATCACTGAATCGCGTGCCTGACGTCAGTTCCCCCTCCAGCTTTCCCTCCATCCAATGTGGCATGATCTCCTCATCTCATACTACTAGTCTGTATGTCCCACAGATTATGGTCCAGTGTCTTCCCAGGGAAAACAATTAACATTTCATGTCAGTAAGAGCATCCTGAGTACTTTTTGAAGGATTACCTACCCAAAAGTGAAGGAATAACTGGAGCAAAATAACCCCCAAAATATCAGGGAGTGAGCACATCAGTTTTAGACAGAGTCAGTTTTAGAGATTTGAGGCATGAATGTATGTAAGGTTAAGATTTTTCAGGAAAAGTCGGGGGGGGGGGGGGGGGGGCTCAGTGGGGGCGAGTCACTCCCTTCCCCACCCACTATCATGGCTCCGCCGCAGAATTTAACTCTATCAGTTAAGTGGGGATTTTAGCGGTATTTGTCGGACTATTGACCCACATTATTAACCCTTTGCGACTGCGGTACGTAATATTACGTACGAAAATTGCAATGCGTTGAGACAACAGTACGTAATATTACGTACTCCGACTTTGAATCCGAGCGGCCTCTTTTTCGTTCAGGAACATGATACTTCATAATTTCATTAAATAGGATGGATGTTAAGTGCATGTGTGTGGTAGACCAATCAATATTTCAACGTGCAGCCACAAGGCTGTATGTCGCAAATATTAATTGGTCTACTCCCAAATAATGAAAATGGACTCTTCCTGTTCCTGTCATTGACTGATATGGAAGATACCACCAGGGTTCAAAGGGCTAACGATAACGTTTGACATTGCCAAAACCTGATTCTTCGTAACGTTAAAACGTCACGATAACCATAGTCGGAAGCGGGTAATGGATACGTAATAACACTGTCTCATATAACAGACATCCGGGTTAATGGTTCTTCCTGGATAGGCGAGTACACGTAATAAATGTCTTGGGTCTATAAATAATGGATTATCGCGTTTAGATATACCAACTATTGTAATCACTTACTGATATGGTTATCAGGACATTAAAGAGGCAGTTGGTGGTTGCAGGGAGTAATACAGTGCGGGGGTTAGATAGGGTGGTGTGTGGGCCTGCAGTGTCAACAGGACCAATTTGTGCTTTCCGGGGGCTAGGGTGGAAGACCTAAGGGACAGAGTGGTTGGATTAGTAAAGGGGTCAGGCCCAGACCCAATGGTTGTTGTACACGTGGAGACAACCAACACCAGAGAGAGGAAATCAGTTCAGCTTATTGAGACTTACAAGGACTTAATAACTCAACTGAATGCCAAGAATGCACAGGTAGTGGTTTCGGGGCTTCTCCCAGTACTAGGTGGTGGGGGCGAGCGTAATTCGCGGATCATTGGGGTCAACGAGGAATTGGGGGAGTATTGTAAGGAACTTGGGATACCTTTTGTAGACAATTGGGGATCATTTTGGGGGAGAAAGGACCTATATGGAAGGATGGCCTCCATCTTAGCCCAAGGGGTACAGAGGTTTTAGGAAGAAATATTTTGCAGGTGGTAGAGCCTTTTTTGGTATAGGGAGGGGAGGGGGAACAGAGAAGAGGGAATGAACACAGGAAATGTATTATGAACCATAGTTTAAAAAATGGGATAAGGGGGATAAGGAAAAGGGACCAAAAATTCACTCCTATCGGAATAGCATCCCAAGGAAAGCACAGGTATACAAAATAGGATATAAAAACTTACAGGGACGAGATAACAATGGGACCAGTAGGCGGAAGCCAATGAATCTCGGTACCCTGAAAGTGGGTTATAGCAACATTCAGGGTCTCCACCGGAAAGTAAGTGAAATTGCTACATTGATCGAAGCAGAGGAGTTTGATGTCATGGGCTTAAGCGAGACGTGGGTAAGACACGAGGAACTGGTAGACCAAGTAAGGGGTGCGTGTAGATAGGTGTAGGGCGAACGGAAGGCCAGACAAAAAGGGGGAGGGGTAGGCATGTACATTAAAGAGGATTTCAAACCGTCGCTGATCACAAACCTGGAAGATGTCAGCACCTCGGCTGAGGTATCGAAAGAATTGGATGGGTAAAGATCAATCTGAGAAACAAAAGTATTGCCCTTGGGATTGTGTACTGTGCGGTGGAGAGAAGCAAACCCGAGTGGAACGACTCGATATACTCAACACTAAGGTCCAATATCACAGAACTAGAAAACAGGGGGCACGATATAATTCTGATGGGTGACTTTAATGGACACATAGGTGATAAGGAAGAAGGCACGGAGTGTGGGGACAAAAAAGTCAACAGGAATGGAAGGAAGCTGTTGAACTTCACAAATGAGCTCGGTCTGAAGATTCTGAACAGGGACGCGAGGTGTAAGGGAAAATGGACCTGGGAGAGGAACGACAGAAAATCAATAATCGACTACATTCTCACCGATATTAATTTATGGAGGGAGGTGATAGGGGTAGAAGTCGATGATGAGGGTAAAATGGAGGGGGAAAGTGATCAGAACTTGATTACAGTGACGATCAGGGCCAAAAACCTCGTAAAAATCTATCGAACTTCGTGTGCAGCGAAATTAAAACGGAGGAGGTGCGAAAGGTGATCTCAAAATTGAGGGATGGAAAAGCGGGAGGGGTGGATGAAATTCCTAGCGAGTTTATCAAAAAAGGGTGAGAGGAACTCGTGGAAAACCTAACTGCCCTATTCAATTTAGCCATAAAAAATCAAGAGTCCTAAAGGAGTGGAGAGAAAGCAAAGTGACATTTATTCACAACAAGGGGGAAAAAGACGTTTTGGATAACTATGGAGGGATCTCTGTCAGTAGCAACATTGGAAAAGTTTTCTGTAAAGTCCCGTATGGGAGACTAGAGGAGGTGATTGAAGAGAAGGGCTTTGGGGAGAAATCCAGAATGGCTTCAGGAAGGGAAGGAGAGTCACTGACCATCTTTTCACGTTATCCCAAATGATAGAATCCGCGAAAGCAAAAAATAAAAAGATGTTGATGACCTTTTTGGATGTTAAAAAGGCATACGATAGAGAATGGAGGGAGGGTATGTGGCGCAAGTTGGAGGCTCTGGGCTTCGGAGGCGAGTTTGTTGGAATTATGAAAGCATTATATAAAGACATACAGAGTGAACTTAGCCTGGGAAACATTACAACAAAACGTGTGCCTATGGAGAAAGGCCCAAAACAGGGGTGTATCCTTTCGCCAATTCTTTTTCCATTGTACATCAAAGGTTTCGGAGATGAACTCCTGCATAGCGACGAGGGGGGTAGCAGTTGGGGACTTGAAGATCCCAGGGCTATTTTTGCAGACGATATGGTGCAAGTGTCAGAAAGCGAAGAGGGGCTAGCGAAAATGCTGGGAATTGTTGGGAAATATGGGAGCAAATGAAGACTCGAACTTAATGAAAGCAATAGCAAAGTTATACCTGTGGGCCGCAAAGTGGACTCAATTCAAAGGTGGAGAGTGGGGGAGTTCTACATTCCGGAAGGTAGCAGCAAACTTCTTAGTGAAGGAGTGACAGGTGACTACGAGTATTTGGGGGTAAATATAAACATCACAGGAAGAGGCATATACCGAAACCACACAAATAAATTGATTCTGAAGGGGAAGCGAATCCTTAACCAAATGAAACTTATGGGGAGAAACAGTTTCAATAAGGTTTTCGTGGGGGAAACCATTTGGGAAATGGTGGGTCTGCCAAGTATAACATACGGTACGGAAGTGGTACCCCTAAACCAGACGGCCGTAAAGAGCTTGGAAATCCTGCAGAACGATGCAGGCCGATGGATAACGGGGTCGAGTAATGCCACAGCGCTAGAAGCAATCAGGGGTGAGCCTGGGTGGATGAGGATCAAGGACAGGATAGACCTATTGAAAGTCGGTTATCTTAATTATTTGGTAAATCTCCCCGACAGCCGATGGTGTAAAGTAATGTTCCTGAGAATTTTCAACTCAAATATCAAGACGGGGTGGATGGTCGAAGTGAGGGAGCTAGTAGAGAACTACTCATTGGAGATCTCGGACCTGGACGTTGGGGCAAACCAGCGTAAAAATCGTCAGAGAAAGGGTCATGGAGGATTGTAACCGTAATTGGCGAGGGGGGGGGGGGGGGTCAAATCAAAGAGGTCTTTGGGTGGCCTGCGTCATAAAGAGAAGTCTTGTTTTGAAGAGTACCTTGATGGCACCTTTGGGGGGGGGGGGGTCGCTGTTGTTCAAGCTGAGGTCGCGGTCCCTGGAGCTGGGTGAAAAAATTGGGAAAAAAAGTGAAAAGGGGTGCCAGATGTGTAACTTGGGCGTGGTGGAGACCCTGGAACACTTTCTTCTAGAATGCCCAAAATACCAGTCCAAAAGAACACGATTCACTGGGAGTATGATGGGGAAGTGGGGTGGAAGCATGAAGGACATGTGGTTAGTGGGAGACTCAAGGGAGAGGGTTAATATGCTAATCGGAGAGATTGGGAAGAATGGGGCAAGGGATGCCATTAAGCAGTTCGTCTCCGAGTGTTGGAGGAGAAGAAGAGTGGGGATAGGGAGGCAGTTGGGAGTACAGGGGTAACCAAGGCCTTCTCATCCGAGAACCGCGAGAAATCAGTTTACTTACCACATAAACAAGTTTCGAAACGATCAACAGTCTCTCTCTTCTATATAACGCACCCAGCCATGCACTGGGTTAAGGAACTGAATAGACTGAAACGAGCTTAGATAAATGGATTGGTCGAGAATGAGAGAGAGGTAGCAAGTAAACATGTAGTAGAGCTACAAATCAGTATTAATGGTACACTATTGGTGGTAGAAGACTATAGTATTGGTGACTACACTGGAAGCTGATCATGGGACAGATGGTAGTGATTATTGACAAGTCAGCAGTTGTGGCCTTAGGGATGTGAAGATCACGGGGTAGTTTAGAACTCAGGGGACAAACAGATACTGGAAACCATACTATCCTCTAAAAGGCATACTAGAAAAGGTATACTCCAATAGAACACAATCATGTCGTAAATGTCCTCCAATACCCAGATGACGATAAGGGGGGTGATAGATTATACCTTATTAAGGGATTTCCTCGTGGTCCTTCATGGCTTCATACGATAAAAGGGAGTACCGAAGGCCAGACATTTGTTAATTGGGGGTGCTGGATTTGGGATGCTGTGGGGTTTGGCTATTCAATACCCAGATGAGAATGCCCGTCGTGGCTTTATATCACAGAAAATGGGTTCCGAAGGCTAGACATTTGTTAGTTAGGGGTGTTGGATGTGGGTTGCCGTGGGGTTTTGCCGTTCAATACCCAGATGAGGATAAGAGGGCTAGTAGATTATACCTCATTGAGGGATTTCCTCATGAACTCATACGACACGAAAGGGGTGCCGAACGTCAGTTGTTTTGTTAGTTAGGGGTGTTGCAAGGGGAGGAGGTGACACGGGACCATGGGACGTGGCTGTAAACAAAAAGCGATGAGATTGTACGATCTGTCTAGATGAAACGCGTCTTTGGGTGTTCGAATCAAGAAGAAGAATATCCGGAGTAAGGTTAAAACTATAAGAACAGTAAAGAAAAGCTAAAATAGTAACCAATAAGCCGAAACTGGTCAAAGTAAAAGGCTTTTCTATGCTACTGGAGTATACACCGGAACAATCGAACATAATCCCAGCCAAATAAACAGGTAGAAACCGGGGATTTATGGGAAATTTGAGCCCAATAAACAGTTGTCGTGTGATTTGGAGTGATTGTCGGGTCTATTTGGGAAATTGGATTTACTCCTATTAAAATGAACTCACCCTCAAACATACCCCCGCCCTACTGTAGGCCATTAGGTCACATAGCAACTACGTGCTACAATAGAAACAAAGATGGCGCCCCCCCCCCCCCCAGTATACAAAATGGACGACGGAAACACGTGTCACCATAACAACACACGCTGCGAATGCGCACTAATACCACGTATCACCATGGGGATGATGCCACAAGATGGTTGCTCACACGGGCTTCCATGACAACCAAACATGACGTAAATGATAACGTGACTATGACGTCACTTCCCCCTCCACCCCACCCCCACCCTCCGGCCAACAGGCAGGTTTCATCCCTCTTCAGATACTGGGGTTGAGCAATGTTGTCAATGATTTAAGAGACGTTAGGGCAAAATTTCCTTATTTTTTGTAAATACCGTGTGTTGAAATTTTATGGGTAGAAAGTAGTCAATATTGTAAAGAGTATAAACGGCTAGATAGGTGAAAGTTTGATCGGTTGCGTCAATTAAGAGAAAAGGCATTTGTCTTGGGGCGATAATTATAGGTAGTCCAGTTGCGTATAATGCCTACATGCGTTTGAATGAAGTAATTGGAACATACCAGCAAAGATAAATTGGTCGTTAGTAACGCCCAATTTCATTTTACAACGAGATAACGTCATCTTTAAAACCAAATGCCCTTTGTAACGATCAGAAAAGAATCGTATTCTAAATGAGGATGGGGGGGGGGGGGGGGAATAGTTATTTTCTTTAAGGGATAAATGTGGGGATTACCAGGCACCCATAAAAATCGTCCGTTATGGTTGGGAATGTCTAAGATTGAGAACTTTAAATGAAGTCCAATTTAAAGCGCATCAATCTGGATGGGTATCTTCAATTTCAAAGCAGGCAAACTATTAAAGAACTAATTCCTTTCCAAACTGTATATATTTGAGGTATAGTCTCGGGATAATGTCAGTCTCTCAAGCTCTAGAGAACGCAGCTGGCCACGGAGGACCCTGCTCTGAGATTTGGTTAAGGTCCACAACGTCAATGCCAGTGGAGACCCATGAACCGCATAGTTAAATTGCTAAATAGCCAAGAGCTGTGGAGAACTGGTTGAGCTCATGAGATAGAGATTTAATGTTAGAGACTTTTGCGCCAGAGATACCTGTTGATAATACATTCTGAGAACTTTATACGTGAATCTTGATACAGTAATTATTTGGTAGGTGACTTCAGACCAAGTTAACCCTGCTAGGACAAGACCAGTGAATGTATGACTGAACTGTTGCAATGGAACTAGCAAGTGTGTGAATAGGCCGAAGAAAGCGCAGCATAAAGAGAACTTGAAGCAACGTGAGTCCAGGTGACTGTGGGTTTAATCCTGCGGAAGGAGTATCGTCGAAAAGGTCCATAAGGCCTAAAAAATAAAAAAATCTGTTTCTCAGGCCCTATTACATGGTCCTTTTGGCTGACGCATACTCCCTTTTTACAACAAATGTAAACTTGAAAAAAAAATTAAATGGTTTTTGTCTGATATTTTTTCCAAGTTAAAAAAATTGATAAATTTGTTCCTTGAGTGCATGAAGACTTTGCAATGCTTTGGCATTGCAAAGCCTTCTTGCACTCAAGGGACGAAATACACCACCACCCATGCTATTCCGTAGATTATGAGGCCTAAAACATAAACCAACAACATGAGCTTTTGATTGCAAAGAAATAATTACAGAAATAAAAAATAAAATAAAAACCGCTAAATAATGGCCTGAGAAACAGAAGATCTACTTTGTATGGCCTAAACACTGTTGTAATTACTAGGACCAAAACCGTCGGAGGTGGAGACCGAAGCCAAATATGTTTGTTTGACAGGGAGGACAGAGCTAGCTGTGAAAACTGTATAGTGTGAACTGTAATTGTGTATAAACTCTATGTTCTCGGACTGATGAATTTTTAAGTAAATGTACTCGTACCATATATTCCCCCGTGCATGTAAATATATTCACTGCGTTATCGCCAGTCACCACTTAAATATTAAAAGCCAGTGGCCCCTTCAGGAGCAGGAACAGTACCAACAAAATAGTTTGGGTGCTGACAAAGTGGCGAGGCATTGGGACTGGGGTTCAGACGACAACCTCTGCCTCTCCACCACCCGAAAGGTGTATCAATCTACCCTTATTCTGCGACATATGTTTTGGAGCCAACATTTTTTTAAAAATTATAAAATTTGAAAGACGATTTTTGGAAATCGCGCTGGTGAGACATTGACGTTATATTAGATATGTAGCGGTCGAGGTATAAAGGCCATTTACCAACCAGCCTGGTTGGTCCGGGTCTCTTATAGTCTCGTGGTAAATCGGTCGCTTTGTGTGCTAGAGGTCGGCGGTTCGAACCCCGGCTCCCGCACTCATCTCTCCTCCTGTTACATTTGAGGGCTCGTCCGATTCTCAGCAGTTGGTGGCGTTGTGGACGCTGTGGTGAAGCATGGTGGATGTTTCGACCGCTCTGAGGTGGCATCTGGGGTGAGATTCACATGTGGTGAATCTCAAAAGAAGGGGAGAGTAGTGTAGCGGTCGAGGTATAAAGGCCATTTACCAACCAGCCTGGTTGGTCCGGATCTCTTAGTCTCGTGGTAAATCGGTCGCTTTGTGTGTTAGAGGTCGACGGTTCGAACCCCGGCTCCCGCATTCATCTCTCCTCCTGTTACAGATAATATCCCTCTCTCTCCCTCTCACCCTCTCTCTCTCATTTTTCCAGTTGATGATGCGTTTCGACAGTGCCAATTAATGAATTAATTAGTAATTAATTATTTTTTTTAAAATTTATTTATTTAATTATTTTACTTTACAATTCGCAATACATCAGAAATGGTAGTCCTAGATGGGTGTCCTTTATTGTGATTCAAGCGATTTAACGATCTCCTATCCTGTTAGAGACAGGAAATCAAATCACCGTAGGAACCGACAATCCGGCGTGGAGCAACACGATAATTTTAAAAATTAACAACGTATAAATAGCCTGTTAAATAAAATATTCATCAACAAATGATCAAACGATGAAGTACAGATGTTTCACCGTATTATTTGTAAATTAACGTAATTTGATAACCAGAGGATGGAGCATTTACATCGATTTATATATGCTCTTTGTTTGGTAAATAGTCGTGTTTTTTCTTGACACAAAGACATAATCTTCTATGAATCATAGCTGTCATATTTTTTATGCTTGAATAATGTAATGGGTACAGTATGAGTTGATAATAAACATGTTGGAGAAAATAGTAAAAGATGTCACAAAAACATGAGGATCGCCCATCTTGCACAGGGGTGTAGCCAGCATATTTTTAGGGAAGGGGGGGGGGGGGGCCTCCCACAATGCAACTGAAGGATGTCTGACAACTAAACAGACTGAAAACTTAGCCAGGGGCCAAGCCTTGACGAGAGGTCAAGCTGGAGGAGATTATGGGAGGGGTGAACCCCTCCCATAATCTCCTCCAACTTGACCATCGGCGGTGGTCCGGTAGTGGGTGGGTGGGTGGGTGGGTGGGGGTGGGGGGTATTCTTTTTATTATTTTTTTTTATTGGTGTTTTAAGGTCACATATTTATGCACAATGGCTAATCATGACCGTGACAGCTTTACGGGTGGAGGAAGCCGGAGTACTCGGAGAGAACCACCGAGCAACGGCGAGCAACTGTCAGCTCCCCAACATACTAACTCCACACAAGCAGGGTTAGCATTGGTTGAAGACAAGTGCACCATCGACGTGCAGTACGCCTTAGTACACAACGCCACCGTGCCCCGCGCGGGCAATGGAGATGAAGTGTCTTGCCCAAGGACACAACGCGGTTGCCGCAGGTGGGATACGAACCGAGGACCTCTCGGCTTGCAGCCTGCACCTCTACCTACTGAGCTACCACGCTCCCGGGGGGGGGGGGGGGTATTCAATATTTGATATCAGCAGTGATCAAAGATTGCCGCGGACATTTGGGATTGGGGGGGGGGGTCGTATGACCCCCCCCTCCCCATGACCCTCCCTGGCTACACCCTTGTTGCATACTTTAACGTCACCCCACCCTCGCGGTCTTCCTCAGTGTTCGACGACCTGGTTTCAATAAGGGAGAAAAAATTTCTAGTTAACTCTTTACCCAACGTAACGGCAAAAACCGGCCAGCACTATTCTCAAAAATCGCCTATTAATTTTAATTATTCAAGAATTTTTTTTTTGCAAGTGTCGTCTGCTTTTCATGTTAGGTAAAGGGTTAAGATTATTAATTCGCGTTTGTTCATTGGGATTTAACAACACTTTCTAAAGCCAGGGTCACGTCGGGTCAGACAGTTTTACGGGGAGGAAGCCGAAGTACCCGTTGAGAACCACCTAGAACTGTCAGTCTCTCATACTTACTCACCAGGCAGAAGTAGAGTTCGCAGCGGGTTAAGGCAAGTACACCATCGACGTGTTAAATTCTTCGGCTTATACCCCCAGTGCTCTCGTTTGCAGTCATTTCGGATTCAATGGGTCATAAATTGCCGAATTCGAGCAATAGTTATCTTAGGTGTACTATAACATGACACCTAGTAATCTACCATTCAGGCCTTGTTATTACTGTCGCTCATCCTTAAAAAGCAGACCCGTGGCTGGTGGGGGTGCAGGGAGGCAAACCGCCCCTATGAACATTTCTGTAGGAAATTTTCCTATTCTGTCGGAAAATAATTGCTGATCCAATTTTAAGCCATATTCCGACAGGAGCTATCAAAAGCAAACAGCTTTAGATTTTGAAATATCGCACATTATATTGTTAACAATTGACTAAATTCAGCAACGGTACAACTCACAAATGGGCTCTAGAATTGCTATCAGGTGTGACCCCCTCTCGTTGGTGGGAGTTCAGGGGGCTCCCACCCATTGATGGGAGCCAGGCCTGAAAATAAGCAGTATGACATTTGCAGAATAAGGTCCCCAGAGGGTGAATTTGTTGATGCTACTCCATACAGTGGGTCGATTTATCCTCTGGGTACCTCTTTCTGTTTAGTTTTGAGACCCTGCTTCAGATTGAGGTTCACAGAGGGGAAATTTAGTGATGCATCACTAAATTCACCCCCTGGGGACCTCATTTTGCAGATGACAGTTTGCCTATTTTCTGGCTTCGTGGGAGCCCACTGACCCCCCCCCCCCCCACTAACGGGAGGGGGCCACACCCTCCCCACCTCGGTACAGCGCACCTCGTGTTTGCCATCGGCGTACAAAGTCTGCCGATTTTTAAATACTGCTGGCGTCGGGCCTGCTAAAAAAACGGTACCAGATTGGATGATGCCACTTGTTATTATGGGATACTCTCCGGGTACTGCGGCTTCCTTGAACCGTAAAACTTTCCGATATGAGGTGACCCTTGCTGTCGAAAGTGTCGTTAAACTCAAATAAATAAATAAATAAATAAATAAATAAATAAATAAATAAATAAATAAATAAATAAATAAATTATGGGATTAAATCATTAAACTTTGCAAACCCTAAATAATGTAAAGGCAACTCCGATCAACATGCAATATTCAGAAACAACACCATTCGCATTTTAATATCTTTTTTTTAATTTTCCACTCCAAGACACAGCTCGATCCACTGCGGCGCCATAACCTATTTTGAGGGTCATAAGCTATTCTGCGGATCAGAAGCCATTGTTCGTTGAGGTAAAAATGGAAATATTTAGTTATCAAAAGAATGTTTGCCCAAGTATTATCTGCATGTCGGCGCAGCAGGCCTGGAAATAAAAAGCTTACATCGCAACCCGTTAACAGGTTACGCGATATAACGTGGTGGTAACCAATAGAAATAGTTTGTTGTCATGCTTTTCCTTTGTCTCTGTTTTACTACGCCAGCCATGATGTTTTCGTCTTTACAGAATTTCCACCACAATAAATAGCATTAACTAACGCGCGATCTCGCTTTGGCGAGATCTCGCGTTAATTTTTGCTATTTATTGTGGCGAAAATCCTGGTGAGACATAAATGGCATGCCACTGCCATTCTACTCATCTGTGCATGCAATGCCCAAGAAATGAGTCAAAATAGTCCCCAAAGATTGTCAGGTCTGATAGGCCAAACATGCCGGACTAGGAAGTCAATTTGTGTCGTAATATTTTGTCGTAACCTGTAGTTCGTTCCCGTATTTCACATTAGACATAACCCATCGCAGAACCTAAAAGGCCGTTCGTGTGTTGTATCCATGCCTGGTGCATGGAAAGGGTCAATGGTTATAGAGGCCGTTCGTTCCATTTTTGCTCACAGCAGTTGAGAATGTTTGTTAGAGGAAAGTATTCATTGCCTACATTGTCATGTATATTATTTGTAAAAGATAGTTGTGAACTGATGATCCTCACCAGCTGACTAAGTAATGTAAACAGTGACGTAACGGAAATGATTTCCTGTGCTCTGGGTGATCTTTTGACTTTACGACTTCGTTTTTGCACTCCAATTATATTTCGTACTTGAATGCTTACTTGGTCACAAACAACTGTCGTTCTAGAATTAGTCATCTGATCAAACCCAATTTGATCCCATAACCCTTTCAATTTGAGGAACATTTATATACTGTTTATGTCAAGCAGCTATCCCACCCACCAGGTGTGTAATCTTGTGTTTTGGTTCGCATTTTCGAACCCGCACTTGGCTGTATCCGAGAATTGCCAATTCCTGAACGTTGTTTCGCGGTAGTTGTTTACGAGATCGCCGGGTTTAACTGGTTGAGCGCTAGAACCCACTATCAGGGCTTTCCAAAAAACCTATGTTTTCTTTGCTCATGTTTCATGTTCAGTCAAACCCAAATAATATTTTGCTTATATAAATGTTTTGTTACAAATTATTGGAGAGTGCGGGCACTCTCCAATAATTTGTAATAAACAAATTTTTAATAACAAATTCAGACCACTAAAAATAACCTAGCCCTCAAGCAGTTAATTCTTGGATATTCCTTGTATGCTTTACAATACCCAATGCAGGCTGAACAGGAGTGGCGTCAGGATTCGCCCATAGGCGGGGCTATCTATGGTCTCCGACGGGAGGGGGGGGGGGGGGGCTAGAGACCATCCATGGTTCGGCCCGGTTTGAGAAATTTTTGTTTTAATTGGGGGAAAGTGCAACATCCGTGACTCAACTCTAGAGGCTTTGAGAGTGTCAAAACGAACTGCAAAATATCTCGATATTTATGTCAAAGTGAAAATTTATGGCAAGAAAGCCGGTAACTACGGGCAGTCAAGTTAACATAAACTCCAATATGTGAAGAAATTTTCAAATATTTGAGTTTATGTTGAAATGGCTGCCCATAGCTAACAGCTGAGGCCTTTTATGAAAAATTGGTATGACCAAGTAATTGCCTATGCTACAGTGATTAATAGCACATTGAATTATGCCTAACGAATTTGGCCTCTTCCTCGACGGGGGCGGGGTCTAACTCTCACCGACTAGGGGGAGGGGGCTGTAATGTCTGTCTGTAGTTCCAGATCAGAGTAATGTTACATTGGTCTATAATACTATATAAAAAGTCTTCCTTTTCCCCCGCCTTCATTTTAATTCACTACCCCTCCTGCCAAGAAATTCAACGGCATCCCTTTCGCCAAAAGATCGGAAATATGAACTCATGTTTCCAGACAATGCTACGTATTATACATCCCTCGCTTTTGTATCGTCATGAAAATCGAATTTCAAAAAAGTTATCTCCCCTGAAATTATCAGATTCGCGCAGAAGGCATTCGCCATGTTGGGCTGCGTGAGGCGGTGGGGGTGGGGGTGGGGGGTGGCAATACGTAACATTTGTTTCCAAACAAATCACGTATTAACAGGCACAATGCTGGTCAGAAAATGGCGGAAGTGAACTCGATTTAGCGTCAAATAAATAGATATTGGTATATTGCGCTCTTGATCATTTGTGTTAACCCTTTATCAACATGAAAAGCAGACGACACTGGCAAACAAAGTTCTTGAATAACTATTTTTTTTCATTTTTTGTCTCAAAAACATAGGTCTTGGCCCCTCATTGGAACGAGCCCGTCGAGCTCGTTCCAAAGTGGGGTCATAACCTATGTTTTTGAGACAAAGAAAATGAAAAAAATAATGAAAATTAATTGGCGATTTTTATGAATAGCGCTGGTCGGTTTTGGCAGTTACGTTGAGTAATGGGTTAAAGTTAATTTATTTTCTACCGATGTCTATAGGACGTAGGTGTTTTCTCAATAATTACTTGCCTCTTAATAGACTTTATCAGCATTCCCCATGTTTTCTTACGTAGGAGTGGGCACACATCACATAATTTGTTTCGAAAACAATAAACACGTATAGAGTGAAATGGGAAGCCAGCGATGGCGGTTACGGTCAGTGGCTTTATTTATTATACGCCAAACGATAGATTATCGAAAAAAAATGCGAAAAGATAGAAATCGGATAGATATAGAAATTTTCACTTTCACGGTATCAATCAAAATTGGAAGTGGATCTGATCTGGTTGCATGGACTGTCAGTTTATCGAAATACCCTCCACGTGGACTGCTATTGGCAGTCCACATAGATAGTATTTCGATATACCAGCAGTCTAGTCTGCCATTGATTGGCCAGATGCAAGGGAACAGGGTTCTTTCGGTTCGCAAAATCCAAATTTTCTTCCACTGGACCGAACTATGGTTGGCGCGATGAATCCGAGGCCCTCTTTGGTGCAACCATTCTTATCAAATGAGTGACAAAGATGATACAAAATACCATCGAAATGCCCTTTATGTGGGTGGACTGCCATTGATTGCTCAGATGCAAGGATCGAGCGTTCTTTCAGTTCGAAATACCGAAATTTCGTCCAGGTTCGGGGCCCCTTGGTACATTTCCCGGCAACCTTTTTTGGCCCCAGTTCGCCCCTGCAGCTTGTCAAGAAAGATATAAAATTAAACTCAACCAATGTAAAAGGTTAACCCTTTACTCAATGTAACGTAAATCCTTCCATGCTATTCACAAAAATCACCTATTAACTGAACGAGCTCGTCGAGCTCGGTCCAATGAGGGGGTCATAACCAATGTTTTTGAGACATAAAATGAAAAAAATCTGTTACTCAAGAATTTTGTTTGCAAGTGTCGTCTGCTTTTCAAGTAAGGTAAAGGGTTAAAATAAATGTATCTTTGTATGAACAGTTATGAATTTTTCTTGTTTGTTTGCCGAGGTTTGTCACATAAAGGAAGATGTAGACATGGTTCTATTCACTAATTTCTAGAGTTTGCAAATTATGATTGCTGTATCATAATATTGGAATGTTTTCTTTGATGTTCTGTCGGTACATATAGTACCTGAATTGCTGAAGGCTTTATACATAAATCTCCAAAAGTCGGGTACTATTACATGTTATAACCAACATGTGGTTAAGCAGAGATGGGGCTACCGTGTTCGAAGCGGATCTTGCTCCCACTCAATTACGTGATTCAACGATAAAAAATGGACAAAGGAAATTATTGATACACAAAGGTCAGTGACCCATTCACTTTCTGTTTGTCAAGTAATATACATTGCAATTCACATGTATGTAATTAATCTTCAAAGTCAGCGGCTAATGTCCGATTGGAGTAGTCTAATATTATTCAAATGGTCATTGTCCTTATTTGAAACTCAAGCGGTTCGTATGAATGGAGGAAAAGGTTGAAGAAAGTAAGGCCATCAAACTACCGAAGTAATTTTCCCGTTTGCTCGGTGTGAACATCCTGGTAGGAGATTCCCGAACTAGTGCAGTATATCGTGTTAAAATATTAGGGGTACCCGACGTTACCTTGGAATAGTGCCGCGTTGTCATCATCTTCATTAACACCTCAAAATGTCGGCCTAAAATCTTAAACCTCGATATTTACACAACCTTCTTTTGTGAAATGTACTTAGTTTAATGGATTCAGTTATGTATTTTGTCATGTTGAATCGGTATTTATATTTCATGACTACTTTATGTCATATAAACTCAAAACTATGCATAAAAAGTGATTGATAAGAAACACACAAACTAGATTTGCGCCAACATACCTAGGTTTGTACTGGAGTACCTCGTTCGTTCGGTTGCACCATTATAGGTGCGCTTGCGTGCATGTCTGTGTTGTGATAGGATGGCGGGGATTGGAAATTGAAATCCGACCTGGACACTTACCTCGCTGCTACCCACTTCGGCGTTGCTCCATGCACAGCTTGAGTCGCCGGCTATACCTCCTTTGACTTCTGCTGGATGGGCAGGTTTACCAAGAGAATTTTTGAAAATTACGTTAAAAATTGAGCCTCCTTGGGCATTATTAATCTCTTTCATGCTTTGGTTCTGAAACGCATGGTCCTGTATAGTTCTCTCTACTGCAGCCAGGCGACTTTGTATTGTATTTCCATGATCGCGTAATAATAACTTAACCCTAAGACCTCCTTAGGGCTGTAGGATTAAGTTATTACTGATTCTCCTTAACTCTTTACCCAACATAACAGCCAAAAAACGGCCAGCGTATACACAAAACTCACCATTCAATTTTCAATATTTTTTTCAGTTTTTGTCTCAAAAACCTAGATTATGACCCCTCATTGGAGCGAGCTAAATGAGCTCGTTCCAATGAGGGGTCATAAGCTATGTTTTGATGCAAAAAATTAAAAAAAATAGTTATTCGAGAATTCTGTTTGCAAATGTCGTCTGCGTTTCGTGTTAGGTAAACGGTTAACTTAACTTCTTCGTCTTCTTTACGTCGCCCATCTTTAATATACGGTCGGCTGGCGGCCATCCGCAAGCTAGTTACCACTTTCACTGCCCAGTGGGAACGCCGAGGAATGGAAAAGTGATTGTTTTTATTAGCTCAACTTGGCAACGTCAAGTATGAGCTATTGGGGTGGGTTGCAATCCGTCCGTCCGTCCGTCCGTCCGTCCGTCCTTGATGAGAGCTATGGAATATTTCCAAATTTCGTTGAAAAACATGTCCGCCAGCGGCCATCTTATATATTTTATATATCGTTTTTAAATTTCATATATTGCTTTGGTGTGATGTCTAGATGGGAGCTATCGATTTTTTCTGAATTCCGTTGAAAAACATGGCCACCTTGGATTTGGCATATGATTTGTCAACAATTTTATTAGCACACTCTACAGGCCGCATCTCTCATCCTATCTTTTTCAAATTTCATATGTAACTTTGGTGTGATTTCTTTAGAAACTTGAGTGAATGATTTGGCATTACTGGCATGACTGAGACTTGCTATTTAGTTCAGTTCCTTCGTGGTCAAGTGGAGCTGCAGCGCCATTGATACTTTCATTGCGGTTTTGTGTCACTGATAAAATAGGACCCATTAATGAACGCCTGTATCCTCTAAAGTGGGAATCAGTCCTTAGATTTTCATATACATGGAGGTGCGAAAAATTACACCTCTCAATAGGTCGAGGGAGCCTCTCAGGTCCCTAAAGGGAAGTGGGCGGAGTAGGCAGTGACCTGAAGGTCCTAGTTAAGACTACTGTTTATGGAACCTAACATGGTTTATACTGAGGGGCTGTGCACCATGACGATCGACAATTTTGTTTTAAGCTCAGTCATGGTGCCAAGTTCTTGAAGTCACGTGTGGTCATTTTTTAAAGTTGTGGGCATCACCCCATTGGTTGTTAGTTACTATTGATTAATTTCCGGTCCACCCACGTTCACATTGAAGTCAAATGGGGACTTTGGGGGTTGGTAGATGAATAAAGCGATAAAAGTGTGTGGAGAATGAACGTTCGTGTAAATTCATCTCATACCATTATGTACTTAAGAAGTGGGTAATTGCCCCAGTGTGGAAATGGCTGGATGTTTCAGCATATTGATCCAGTGTGTTTTCTTTTCTAATGTGTCGTCATAATTGGGGTGAGGACAGTTATTAGCAGTTGCATGTGGGGTACTTTTTTCGAGTTTTATGAATCAGGGGCCATGAATAATGGCATTCAATCAGTAGGTATTTTACTGGCGAAGTGATCCACTATCATACCAATGTACGGAGGCGCGATTCGGAAGGGTTGAGGCGCGCTCATTTTCACACCCCTTGTGATTGAGAGACGCGTGCGATAGGTGTACAGGTCAGGCATGTCAACCGGCACTTGAACCGGTACCGGTACTGCAGGTTCCCTCATGCTCCATTCGATACCGGTACTGAAGCTTTTGTCCCGCCGGTACCGGGACAGAATTATTTTATTGGAAAATTCCTAATGAACGAGGGTAAACAGGCTAATAATCGTGTATGGCACACTTGCATGACGTACTTTTAACTCATGTTTTAATTAACATATCAAAACACTCTACAGGTGCATGTTCTGTCTGCACCACGACCACGATAAGGTCGACCATTTTGACTTTTCAAACGTCGCATTAAAGACAATGCGCATTAAAGCCATCGGCTACTTCAAAGAAATTATTCTGTGATGACATCAAAGTAATCATAAAGCACGATTATCGTGCTTTATGATTACTTTGATGTCGCCGCAAAATAATTGGCACGGTGCCATGTCTGTCGTGCGATCTTCGGGACTGGGGCGGTTTAAATGCGAATTTCTCCAATCTGATTGCGATATGTCATCCAATTGTTGATTTGTTCCGGTACCGGTTTCGGTGGGACAGGCTCTGTCCCGTCCCGGTACAGGTTATGTTAGTACCGGTGGTACTTTGACATGCCTGGCACAGGTGCGATTGAATGCCTCGGACTCTAAGGAATGGAAACCAAACTTATAAACGATTTTATACCATGATTACCTATTCTACTATATATAAAAAGCCTATGACATAAATTTTAGCTTTACACATCAACCGTGGTGAACACGTCAGCAATGGGATTTCAATAGTTAAAATTTTACACCTACAGTGGAACTACGTCCATGTTGACCTTTGGTGACCTCGACCTGAATGCAAACTTGTCTAAATTTACCGCTCGTCGCCACGCGAAAATGAAATGAAAGCGGCAATTATTTTTTACGTTATGTGTAATAACTGAAATTTTCAGTTATTAGTAATAGTAATAGTTTATTCAAGCAAAATAACACCTACAGAGAGGCAGATTGCATAACGAGTTAACAGAGAAATGATATGATTATTAGAAACAAATAATAAACGAAACAGCTATTTTTGTATAGTAAATAAAGCTTATGTAACATACATTTTAGAATATGATGTCAAAACCCTAGGACAGTTTAATCACCTACTATTTTGCAATTATTGTTTCTCTTTTCCCGAAGAACAGCAGGATTATTATGTTGCAGATGGTGTGACATAATGAGGGCGTATTATTTTTCATAATAAATTCAAACCGATCTTGTTTTCTTGCATTTGAGAAGTCTATATTATTCCTGTTAACAATTGCAAACAACTGTCTCCCGATGTTTGTATAGGCCGGGCAGTCCATGACAAAATGCATCTCGGATTCCACATCGCCGGCGTCTTTACAGACATCAAAAGCATTGCAAACCCTATCTTCCATCAGTTATTATGCATTATAAATGAAATTTTCCGGTTTTAAACATATTAACTGAAATTAAGAGAATTTTTTTAGACATATTAACTGATATTGATAATTGACAACAACAATCATGTGTGAGTTTTTATTTATTGACCAGAACTTAACCATTTATAACATAAGCATGACACAAAACAGTACATGAAAAGTCTAGGGAATTCCTTTATAACATAAACATGACACAAAACAGTACATGAATAGTCTATGAAATTAATTTATAACACATGAATGCCAGAAAACAATACATGAAAAGTCAATAGAATTCATTTATAGCATAAGCATGATAAAAAACAGTACATGACAAGTCAATGGAATTCATTTATAACATAAGCATGACACAAAACAGTACATGAAATTCATCAGTTCTTATTCTTACAGTCAGTGTTTGAATGACATCGTGAATTACACAACAGTCCCTGTTTGAAACATTTACATCTCTTAGTCTGACATCGCTTGCTACCCACACAGTTACACTTTGCGAACCCTTGGCCACCAAAGTTTGATTCTTTCTGAACAGCTACTCTCAGGGAAATAGTATTCTCACCACTAACATCATTCATGCTATACAGAGCAGATGCACACAAATCGGACTGATTGCGAGAATACTTTGCATTCAAAAGTCCGTACTTCACTGCGAAGTGAACTTATGAACTTCTTGTATATATGAATGAGACCAGATGAAATGGTTTCGCGCGCCGAAGGCGCTCAGGGACGTTATGGGCCAAGTCCCTTTCCACCCTCTGTAACTGTTGTGATCAGGAAGCTACGTGTCTAGGTCTAGGCGTGTGGAAGGAGGAAAAGGATCGAGTACTCAGCAGATGTCTTAGTGTAAATGATCAGGAAGAGTGTTGGGTTGTCTTTGTGTAGGTCGTGGACTGAACCCTCGGGTGAGGACCAGAGCGAAAGGGGATCCTCTCACAAAGGTGCTACCTCTCTCCGATGGTGCTGTGGTGTTTTTTTTGTTTTTTTTGGCAAGTATAGTCTGCCACTTCGAAGATAGATCATGGAGCGATGGTGGACCATCATTGGCAAGTATAATCTGCCTCAGACTGTTTTAATCAGTTTTTCTGGCCTTACAGATGAATGTGTTTTTGGATAGACGACAACAACGGCCCCTTTCGGGGACCACCCATAGAGAGACCCGAACTTCCCTGGTTCGAGGGCAGGCCTGCTTTGGAATCTATTTGGCTGGGTCAAAAATGGGCTACAGACGCTTACAAAAAGGGGTAGAAACGGAGCGCAGGACCAACGTTCGCCTCCCTGGAGGTGGGTGACCACTTCTAGGGATGGAGAGGAGGATGTTCAGAGTCCATAGCGGTTACTGTGTTCCATATCGGTTATAGTTTCCATAGCGGTTATTGGGATGCTGGTGATCAAAAAGAAAGCATCTTGGTGTAACTGCTAAAAGAAAATGGCAGAATTAGTTGGTTTTTAAGAAAGACAAAAATAAGTGATTGCATTTTTTGGATGGTTGTCGATCACTGGGAGCAGCTAGTACAATTCTTTTGCTCAGTTCACGATTTCTCGGATTAATTTTTCCGCTAAGAATTGGAGGGAGGGAGGGAGGGGGCAGGCCTTTACCAAAATACCACACCAGGGGTGTTTCCTGCCCTTACCTCCTCTTGATTAATGAGACCGAATCGAATCGAATGGTTTTAGCGCGCCGAAGGCGCGTTGGGACGTTGTGGGGCAAGCCCCTTTCGACCCTCGTTTACAGTATAATATAATTTCATTAATTTGAGACATAGTCATCAGGATCATGTCTGAGCGGTGTAAAGGGGAAAGAGGATGGGTGTTGATGTTTCTTGTTGTTGTTCTTCAGGCAAGTATAGTCTGCCGCTTGTAGTTTTGTAGATAAGATATGCCTTCATCGGCAAGTAAAGTCTGCCTTGGGCTCTTTTGCTGGCATGTACGATTATTGAGCGACTTTGAAAACCAAAAAACAACGGACCTTAACAAGGTGCCACCAAACTGAATATTCCTGGTTCAGGTAACAGGCCTGCTATTTTCATTGGGTCGGGACATGTTGTGCGCTAAAGAAGCGCTTTACACAAAATTGGTCAAGAAAGCGGGGCGCAGGACCAACGCTCGCCTCCCTGGGGGTGGATGCCCACCTCCGGGGATGGAGTGAAGGATGTGCTGAAGACATAACGGTTATTGAATTGCCATAGCGGTTACTGAAGTCCACAACGGTTATTGGGGAGAAAGGTAGAGGCGGAAAGATAGTAAAAAAAACTTAGAGTTAAAGCGGAAAAAGATAGAGTAGAGTAAGGAAAAATGTGCGTGTGGAACGTCTTTTCTGGATGTGTTTCTGTCATGTGTGTTTTTCAGGCAAGTATAGTCTGCCGCTTAAATGAGTGTTGCAACTATCACTGGCAAGTATAGTCTGCCTCAAGCTCTTCTGTTGTCGGTTGTTTTGACTGTTGTGATGTTGCTTTGTTGGCGGTCGGGGAGTCTTTCTTCCTGTAGTGTCTGGTCTGGTACGTTTGTGGTGCTTTATCCTTTGTCTCTGCTGTGGCTGAAAGTGGAAAAGTATAGAATGATTAAAGATCCCCCTCCCCCCTTGTCTGTGAGCTTCTGTTCTTGTTCCGCGTTGCTTGGATGTGTTGCTGTTCTGTCGGCTGTTATCATGGTCTGGTTGTCTCCTGTGTCTTGTGTGTTTCTTCAGGCAAGTATAGTCTGCCACTAGATAAGTGTTGGAGCTATCATTGTCAAGTTTTGTCTGCCTCATGCTCATCTGTTGGTGACCGATGGGTGGTCAAGAGTGATGTTGGTCGGTCGGATATCTTATTCTGTTGGTTTGTTGTGTGGTTGTCTGTGCTGTTTGTCTGGGTATTGCTGCAGTTAGATATGATGAGAGATGATTAGTGAGGCCCCCCCCCCCCCCCTTCCCGTTTGTCTTCCCGTATCAGTCCTGCAGTTCTTACCAGCGCGGCGCCGTGGGCTGAGCTTCCGAGGCTGAGAGTGAGGTTGCCCTAAGTTTTGAAGGGGATCGCTGTAGCGGGGGGGGGGGGGGGGGGGGGGGGGGGGGTAACAGGTTAACACACTAAACCACATCCGAGGGTGTTACTTTCTTGTTATGCCCTTCGCTATTTGCGATCTTATTAGGTTAATTTAAGGTTATTTGATGGAAGCGAAGAACAGGCTTACACACAGAGCCACACCCGGGGGTGTTACTTTCCTGTCTTGCCCTCCGTTGTGAGTCCTAGTTTGGTTGATTTCGTTGTCAAAAGGCGGAGGACAGGTTAACACACAACACCACGCCCGAGGGTGTTGCTTTCCTGTCTCTACCTCTGCTTAATATTCGGCCTATTTTAGACGTTTTAGATATTTTGAGGGAGCGAAGAACAGGCTTACACACAGAGCCACACCCGGGGGTGTTACTTTCCTGTCTTGCCCTCCATTTTTAGTCCTAGTTTGGTTGATTTCGTTATTAGAAAGTGGAGGACAGGTTTACACACAATACCACACCCGAGGGTGTTACTTTCCTGTTTTGTCTCTGCTTAATGTTCGGCCTATTTTAGATATTTTTGAGGGTGCGAAGAACAGGCTTACACACAGAGCCCCACCTGGGGGTGTTACTTTCCTGTCTTGCCCTCAGTTTTAAGTCCTAGTTTGTTATAAGAAACCGGACAGGTTTACACACAATATAACACCCGAGGGTGTTACTTTCCTATTTTTATTCTTGTTTAGAGCGAAGAACAGGTTTACACACAATACTACACCCGAGGGTGTTGCTTTCCTGTTCTTCCCTCCGTTTAACGTTTTGCCCGTTTTAGTTATTTTTTGGCAAATTTGGGGGGTTTTGTCTACTGTCGCATATTTCCTTGAGTTTTGGTATCAGTGTGCTGCCTTCGAACCGTTCTAGGTTTTTGGCAGCTAGCGTGGCGAGGCGGTCTTTGATGGTTGGGATTTTGGCCTTTTTGTGGAGAAGTTTGATAGGAGCGTCGTATGGGGCTTGGAGGGCTATTCTCAGTGCTTGGTTCTGGACTCTTTGGAGTTTGGCAATGTTGGTCTTGTAGGTATCAGTCAGGACCAGGGCCCCGTATTCAATTACTGGTCGTACGAAGGCCCTGTACAGCTTGAGTAGTACAGTTTCGTTTGCACCCTAGGTGGTGGCCCTTAGCATTTTGAGTAAGTTTATTCGTTTGGTTGCTCTCGTGGCTTCGTTGTTGGCATGTTTTGTGAGCCGAACGAAATGATTTCGCGCGCCGAAGGCGCGCAGGGACGGTATGCGGGACAAGCCCCTTTCGACCCTCGGTAGCTGTATATGATGGCTGTCACATGTCTAGGCGTGTTGAAGGAGGAAAAGGATCCGGTACTCGGCAGGTGTCTCCAGTTGTGGGTAGGCGGTCTCGTTGACTGATGTCGGTTGGACCCTCGGGTGAGGACCAGTGTGGGAGGTTGGGTCCTCTCACAAAGGTGCTACCTCTCCCCGAGGGTGCAGTCGATCTGGATTTTCGGGCAAGTATAGTCTGCCGCTTCGAGGATGATTATGAGTGATGGCCATCACTGGCAAGTATCGTTATCGAAGTTGGGGTCCCGGTAGATATCGGGGTGTTCATTGATGAAGTCATCAATCGCGTTGATGACGGCGTCATCATTGCACGTGCCTTGGTACGGGCGATGCGTTTTTCTTAGGAGGTCGGCAAAGGTGTCGGCCTTCTCTTTGTTGGTGCGAGTAAAAGAGCCATCTTCCTTCTTAAGAGGTTTTGCTGCGGCTTTGCCGCCCTTGTTTTTTTGCCCAGTAAGAATTTTGAAAGAGTCCCAGAATTTTTTCGCATCTTGGGTCCCGTTTAGGTTGGCTGTTGCCTTTTCCCAGCTGGCTTGTTTTTCAGCCTTGAGGGCTTCTTTGACTGCTTTTGTGAGGCCCAAATTAAATGGTTTTCCACGCCGTAGGCGCGCAGGGACGATATGGGGAGCAAGCCCCTTTCGACCCTCATTAGCTGTAGAATTTCAAAGTGTCAGACCGTGGTAAAGGAGGAGAAGTTGTGGGTTGTTAACGGCGCTTGTGTCTTTTCTGCTTCTTTTTCAGAGGTGGAGGTTTGGAAGGAGAGACAGTGGTAGTTGGTGTTGTTGGTGGGCTGCCTGATGGTGGTTGCTGAGTTTTGTAGGGTCTGGTCCTAGCCGAGTCTGGAGTGGTTGTGGGTGATTGCTGAGACTTTTGCTGTTGTAGGTTTCTGGCGTCTATTAGTTTTTTGGCTTCTTCGATTTGTTGGAGGAGTAGTTGGTGCTTCCTGTCCATCTCTTGTCTGTGAAGGTCCCCTTGTATTTGGTGTACCCGTAAGATGTTCCCTATCCTGTCGTCCGCGTCCTGGCATTCTGGTTTAGAAGGAAGAGGCGAGTGGGGATCAGGAAGAGGCGAGAGGGCAGCTTCCATTTCCACCTCAGTCTCCAGAGACTCTTCCACATCCGACAATACCGACTGGGAAGCCGGCATTTGGATGGGGCTGTCTGTGGGAGTGGGAGGGGAAGTGGTGGCCGCCTCTGGCTCTTTCTTCTCCTCACCTTTCTCTTTCTTCATCTCCAAGAATGCCTCCAATCGCCGGGAATGCCTCCGCTTGGTGGACGGGCTCTTCATTCTTCTCTTTCTCTTTTCAGGGCCTCCTTCCCTCTTCGGGTGAGGACCAGTGCGAGAGGAGGTCCTCTCAACAAAGGTACTACCTCTCCCCGAGGAGGGCGGTGATATTTTCTCTTCTTCAACTAGGAATTCCATAGACAGGTGGACTCTCGTTCCTATCTCCTGGACAGTCCAGGTGATAGGACGAGAGACCCCTAAGGCTGTAATAGTCTTCAACAATCTATCCGGTATTTCCATGATTGGATGTTCGCTCTCTGAAATCAGAGGTGCATATGAAAATGAGTGACAATTTTGTGAGGCTACAGAATGTTTTATTTATATACTAGTATTCACTAAGAACGAAGCCACTACATTAATTACACAGGATTTTGCTCAGTTGTCAAGAAGCCTCTGATCCTTGCAGTGAGCAGAAACCATTTTTGGTTGTGAAAACAAAGTGATGATCAAATGTCTGGCTATGTCACCACCAATTAATTAATAGAAGAGACTGAGCACCAATGTGTTATTGTTATTCTTGTCAATCATTAAAATCAGTTAATATGTCCAAACAAATTCTCTTAATTTCAGTTAATACGTATAAGAACTGAAAATTTCAGTTATTATGCATAATATCTGATGGAATCAGGTATTATGCATAATAACTGAAAATTTCAGTTATTATAGATAATAACTGAGTGTACGTTTTAACTGTAACATATCTATTATTAGGACACTAACAAACTTCGAAATTATTAATAACATTACATAAATCTACACACGTAACTCCATCGAAAATGGACGTAGGTGGTTTTCTTGCAATAATCTGTCAGTTCAGTGGATTGGTGGTGAAATCTTGCTAAGATTTTGCTGCCACTGCACGTAGTCGAAACTTAACTAGCCACCTCTCTCAGGATAATATGACAGTTACAGTTTTCTGAATGAATTCCGCCAGACGATTAGATCCCTCAGTCAGGGACGTGGCGACAGGGAGGTGTTGGGGAGTCACCCTCCCCCCCCCCACCCACCCACCCAATCCTGGCCAAAATTTCCTATAGTTGGGAGGGCAAGTTGGGAGGGCAAGTCATGAGTAGTTGGAAAGTCTGGATTTTAGAGCTTCTTTGGTGATGCTGATGTCTCCTTTACTTCCCAAAATTCCAACTCGATTTCAAATCGGCAAAAATTCCAACTGTTACTATTTACAACTATACAGCGTATGCAGTATCGAGCTTCATAAGTATGCATGATGTCAATCGGTATTAGATTTTATAGTACGTTTACTTATCGTAATAAAAAAATCCTCGAAATGCACTTCAAGAAAATCACATCATGTAAAATCGTTATCCTGAGTTAATTCCATCATTCACAGTTAGAAAATGATGAAACATCGAAAATTGATCATTCCTGCAAAAGATCCGATTTAATGTTAGGACAGTGTGAATTGCTCAAAGTTCTCAGCTTGAGCATTTGTTTAGCACATATTCAATTCCCATAATAATACCAAATAATAATAACAACCTGATAATTCTACCATAAATGTGTTGGCATTTCAGTTACTAGAATCAATTTCATGACCCTTTCATTGCTTCATTTTCAAAAGTTTTCTCGGTAGTGAATTTCCAACTGGGGGGGGGGGAGGGGTTCCCCTCCCAGTCCCTCCCTCTAGTTGGAAATTTACTACCCTACACCCCCCAATCGGAAACCTTTAGCAACGTCCCTGCCCTCTGTGGTACTTATTCTAAGGCTTCGAAGTTTGTCAGTGTTTGATTTGAGGCTTAAAGGGTTTTATAATGCGCCATCAGATGTCATCGCTAAATGAACATTTGTAAAAAGAGTTTTTTTCCGCAAATTGCCAGCGACGAGAGAAGCGTGGAACAGCTATGCTTTACTAGTAAAATGGGACCTTGTCGCCAATACATGGGTGGAAGTCCTCTAAAATGTGCAACATGGGTATAAACGATCGACTAAACTTGACTTCATTTTCATGTTGCGATAACGACGAGCCATTGCGACTTTAAACACCAATAAATAAATAAATAAATAAATAAATAAATAAATTATTTATTTATTTATTGGTGTTTAAGGTCACATATTTATGCACTTAATGGCTAATCATGACCGTGACAGTTTTACGGGTGGAGGAAGCCGGATTACCCGGAGAGAACCACCGAGCAACGGCGAGCAACTGTCAGCTCCCCAACATACTAACTCCACACAAGCAGGGTTAGCATTGGTTGAAGACAAGTGCACCATCGACGTGCAGTACGCCTTAGTATAAACGCCACCGTGCCCCCACGCGGGCAATGGAGATGAAGCGTCTTGCCCAAGGACACAACGCGGCTGCCGCAGGTGGGATTCGAACCGAGGACCTCTCGGCTTGCAGCCTGCACCTCTACCTACTGAGCCACCGCGCTCCCCAAAAAAATAAATAAATAAATAAATAAATAAATAAATAAATAAATAAATAAATAAATAAATAAATAAATAAGCATTTTCGAAAGGTTGGAGAGAGTCGGAAAGGGGGCACTTTTTAGGTTGATTATTAAATGAAGGAGTGACCTTATTTGGCCAGATCGTGGCTGGATGGGGAATTGAATTCGACATACGTGCATTGCAGCGAGAGATGTCGGTCGTCACTGTCGGTCAACTATTGGATAAACGATATACGACTGAGTGGTCAATTAGTTTCTCAGTCCATTTCAGTCATTACGCAATTATGTAAACTGGTAAATTGGCTTTTGGAAGTAGTTGCTCGTGTACTGAGATTATTGACTTCATCACGTTATATCTGCTCCAATTATCGCATCAGGCAAACGAAGAGTAAGCAACAGGGCAGTGCACGGAGAGGATCACTATGGGAACTCTTGCGAAGGGATATTCTGAGATATACTTATATCAGCTTTACTACAGCAGTGATAACCATATCGGTTTGACATTGCCTTTCTCTTCCTTGGCTTTTTACTAAACACGCCCAAGAAGACACATGCCGCAAACATAGCTTTGAACCTTCATCAGAACGAGCTCGGCGGACTCGTTCCAGTGAGTCGTCATAAGCTATGTGTTGTAGGCAAAAATGATAAAAATAGATTTTCACTGAAGATTTTTAAAATAGCGCACGCAGTTCGGATATGGCCGTCGCGTTATCCCTTTACCTAACATGAAAAGCAGACGACAGTTGCCAACAAAATCCTGGAATAACTCATTTTTTGTCTCAAAAATATAGGTTATGCCCCCTCTTTGGAACGAGCTCGAAGAGCTCGTTCCAAAGAGGGGTCATAAGCTATGTTTTTGAGACAAAAAATGAAAAAAATAATGAAAATTAATTGGCGATATTTGTGAATAGCGCTGGCTGGTTTTGGCCGTTACGTTGGGTAAAGGGTTAAAAAAAGGGGGGGGGGGGCTAAAATGCCAGAAAAATTGTCATCTCAAAAAGTGTCGTTTGAAAAAAAAGTTCCCATAATCGTTACTAAGTCCCTCTTACATTCTGATTTGTACAGGCATGGATATCGTTGTCTCAATGTTTCGTCTTTTGAACCAGTATGAACGGGAAAAACATATATCCTGGCTTTTGAACTATAACAGAGCAAGTGGTATTTCTGGTCGAAAAGTAACCCATATTTGGGGTCCTTGCAAGTGGACTCATTCCGCTATGCGCTTTGATCGTCGCGTGAGTTGGCAGCCATGTTGTGACGCCACAATCCTCGTTTCCAATTACTCCCGACCTTCCACTGTCCGTTTGTAACCTATTATACCTACCCCAGTCCCTGTTTTGATTACTCTTGCCTCTAAGCTCAGAGGCCACCAGTCTAATTATGCTCGGAATTCAGTCGACATATTTATGGGCCGTTTCTTTACACATATTCCGTGGAGTTTGAGCGCAGACGACTGTTGATACAATGTGATGTGCCTTTATAAGCAAAGGTAAACCGGCATTCGTTCGTGCTCATGTTAAAGATATTCCAGTCAATAGGTATTTAATTCGCCTTGGAAACATCAGGCTATCAACACATTTAGTGGACCAAAGCAGCTTCATCATAAATCTAGAGCTGTGTACAGTTTTCATTCATAATGATACAGTACGTGGAGAGTGGATTGTAACAAAGTCACCCGCAGAGTGGAGTTATTACCCAAAGTATCACTTTCAAATTCTGTACATATGGACAAAAAGCACAAGCAATGTTTCAGCCAATGGACCTCCGGGTTTAACCCGGAGGTCCATTGGCTGGAATTTTGCTTGTGCTTGTTATGCTTTGCAACAAATTTGTAATTATTGCTCGGGCGGAATCTCCACTCCATGGGTGAATTAATAATAATACTCTCTACACGCACTGTAAATGTCATCAAAGATTGGGTCAAAGCAAGTCTGGACTGAGAAACATTTCTTGCGTTTATTTAAAGAAAATGAATGTTTATCGAATTTTATCACATTCAGTCGGATGTAATGTTTGAGTTTGTTGGAAAAGCGAACCGACTGAGGAAATAATTCGAAAGGAAACGAATCGGGAAACCGAATAGCAATTTAAGATTCGAAATGGAATCGAATCTCGATGCTTCGCAGGCCCCCCAGAAGAAATTACTCGCAAGGGCGTCTTCTCGTACGACTCTTGAACTCATTTCGGGATTTGATTAAACTTATGAGATTGTGATGTACTATTGAGGAATAGTTATAGGACGATAGTTATCTAGGGATAGCTGTCTGAGGATACTTATCTGGTGTCAACAGGTGGCTTCCAAGCAGGGGCAGCGGAAGCTCGATAAAAGTAGAGGGGCACAAATTTACAATGCTACCATGGTTCGACCCAGTGTGAAAATGGTTACAATCGTATATCGCTAAAATGTAGAACGACTCGCTAAAGTCTCTCTCTCTCATTCAGATGAATATGCCGCTGTGTGGTCACTGTCCAGTCCGTTTCTTCTACTTCAACCATCTTCCAACCCGAAGGCCAGCCTTCGGGTTGGAAGATAGTTGAAGAAGAAGAAACGGACCGAAAGTGGGATTCTTTGGCTAAATATTGTTTGGATTTGCCAATGATGTTACAGGAATGCCTGTATATTGACAGGTTTTCGAGCGGCCATTTTAACTCATTGTGTAACTGCGAAACATATCGGTGGAAAAAAGTGGAGGAGCGCCTCTGCTCCAAGTTATTCCCTGTGCACATGGCTTTGAAATAGGGTCACAGCCATGAATAAATACCGCGGAAGTAGCGACATTGCAAGCATTGTAACGAAATCTCAGTTGAGGACAAAGTATACGCTTTCTTAGTCTGTCCTAAATACTTCTCCCTAACATAACATTTTGCCGACATCTTTTTCACAAACGTTTTCCGTATTACCACCAATTAAAGCCACCGAAAGCATTATGTATACCATGCTCTTCTTGTATGAAGTCAACTAATACATATATTCGCCCTCACAGAAATACACAATGCAATTGACTATCATATACTTGACGTCTTTGTTATCCCAACTTGTGGATGCGCTGTTTCGGGAAAATCTTTCATGCAGATAAACAATTCGCCTGTGTCCAGTTTTATAAGTCGCCGTACCGAGGTGAGCACTATATAATAAACACCATTCCAAAAAACCTATCTATCAACTCCCATGATAATTTTTTATTTAATTGTTGGCAGAGTCCAACTCATCTCATTCATTCATAATCACATTATATTCACCCTGGGAATCAATCCATTTTATCTGAGACTCCCGCTGTTGCGAGTTGTTGGTTAGTCTCGAAATGCCAGCCGAGTACAATTAATTATTTTATCAGAAATAATTTCTTTTCCTAGAATTGCACATTATCAAGCTCGGCCGATATGACTTCAAACTCGGCTGATATGACGCCGATCTCGGTTGATATGAATCAAGCTAGAGTTCCCCCCCCTCCCCCCGCCTGATGCGTTACTATAGGCGCAACAAATTTGTTTACATCGAAATAGTCCACAGTTATTCGTCGAACGTCATAAAGAAATGTGGGTGGAGGGAGGGAGAGTTAATGCTGAGTTTTAATCAGGGACGCAGCGACAGGTGGGGAGGGGGTGTGGGAGAGGGAAAAAAAAATATCGCCAAAATTTCCTAAATTTCCTATAGTTGGAAATTCGGAGGGCAAGTCATGAGTAGTTGGAAACTCCATCTATCTCGATTTTAGAGCTTCTTTGGTGATGCTGATGTCTCCTTTACTTCCCAAAATCCCAACTCCGTTTCAAATCGGCAAAAATTCCAACTGTTACTATTTACAACTGCAGTGTACGTAATATCGAGCTTCATAAGTATGCATGATGTCAATCGGTACGAGATTTCTATTTTTACGTTTACTTATCGTCATAAAAGAACCCTCGAAATGCACTTCAAGAAAATCACATCATGTATCGTTATCCTGAGTTAATTCCATCATTCACAGTTACAAAATGATGAAACATCGAAAATTGATCATTCCTGCATAAGATCTGATTTAATGTTAGGACAGGGTGAATTGCTCAAAGTTCTAAGCTTGAGCATTTGTTTAGCACATATTCAATTCCCAGAAGAATACGAAATAATAATAACCTGATAATTCTATCATAAATGTATTGGCATTTCAGTTACTAGAATCAATTTTATGCCCCCTTTTATGATTTCATTTTCAAAATCTTTCTTGGCAGTGAATTTCCAACTAGTGGAATGGATCGGGAGGGGGGTTTCCCCCTCCCGGTCCCTTTCTCCTACTTGGAAATTCACTACCCTTCACCCCCAATCGGAAACCTCTAGCCACGTCCCTGGTTTTAATATGGTGAGGACTTAATGATGGCAATAAGTATGGGAACGGAGAGAAAAAATAAGAGATTTCTACAGAAACTTGAACACAAACTAAGGTTCAAAGTCGTAGATTTGTCGAAGTGGTGAAAGAGATAGTTCAGCTATCCGAACGTCGCAGTTTCTCCTGGGGGGGGGGGGGGGGGGGGGGCTAGGACGTTCGGATAGCTGAACTTGCAGAATTGGAAACTTCAGATTTGTGGAAAGACTGAGAAACAATAACACTGTCAGAAAATTGTAACAGATCTGGGAACTTTTTGTATTGGTTTACAAAATAAAGAGGTTATTTCATCGTTCTTCGGTCTTAGCTGATATGAAGTTACCTCGAGCTGATAGGCCTATCTCGGCCCGACTTGAAACTAACCAAGTAATAATACCTCTAATTTGCAGTCAGTCGCTAGTGTTAACCCTTTACCCAACGTAACGGCCAAAACCGGCCAGCGTTATTCTCAAAAATTACCAATTAATTGTCATTATTTTTTCATTTTTTGTCTCAAGAACATAGGTTATGACCCCTCATTGGAACGAGCTCGTTCCAATGAGGGGGTCAAAACCTATGTTTTTGAGACAAAAAATGCAAAAAATTAGTTATTCAAGAATTTTTTTTTGCAAGTGTCGTCTTCTTTTTATGTTAGGTAAAGGGTTAATTGAGGTATATAGTCTATAGTTTATATCAATATTGGTCACAGTTTGTGGAGTACTGTATATGAAATGGTTTTGCCTTTTTACAAGTTATCGGAGAGTGGCTGTAAGCACTCTCCCATAAATTGCATCAAAGCAAAGACATGTGAACAAATTCTGGCAAGCAAGAAAATATTAGCAGTCTACCAGTTAATGAAGAAATAGCAAACGTGGTGTTTACAAAGCATTTACAATAAACAGACATATCGTCTCTTGAGTTCCAATGTGTTCTATGTGCCTACTGGCACATAGAACACATTGGAATTCAGGGGACGATATATATATAAAGGTAAAAATTTAAAATGGCAAAACTTCGTATTAAATTTGGAGACAATGCAAGCCACATTCAATAACAGTGCTTCAAACATTAGCCATTTTTCCTCATTCTTTTTTTCCAATTTCATTGTTTAACCGTTTTTGTGTGTGTGTGTGGGGGGGGGGGGGGGGGGGGGGGGTGGGGGGTTGCATGTGATTATAATTTATGGCCTTGCGAAGCTTCGAAATTTGATTAGATTCGAAATCGTCACGATGATTCGGTTCGATTCGATTCTAGTCGCGCTGATTCGATAATAGAAGAGTCGTCGATATGTTCTTAAAATTCTACCTTGACCTCGTCCTTGGCCCCCTAAATTTTTGTTGCCGCCCACCCCCACCCCCAACCATTGGCTCAATGGACCTTTCACATAACATATAGTCATAAAATGGTCTCCAATATAGGACTATACACTCTATAAATGCCCTAGGATCGATCTTGGAATCTTGGAACGCTGAACGTTGCAACATTTTCTCCTAACTAGGCCTCTCTAGCCGTCCCCCTCCTCGAGTTAAAACTAAGTGACAATTCCGAACACCACACGACGGCCTTCCAAGTGTCACCCCCCCCCCCCCCCCTTGCCAAAAAAAAACTGGCTAGGGCACCCCTATTATAGCATCCTGGCTACGAGCCTGAGGAGACTTGATGACAGAAGAAGTGTTCAAGGAGGTTCCGCTTCCGAAACTACTTCGATTCCGTTCTGGAACATCCCGCTTTTTATTTATATTTATTTATTGGTGTTGAAGGTCACATACTTATCCACAATTGCTAATCGTGACCGTGACAGTTTTACGGGTGGAGGAAGCCAGACTACCCGGAGAGAACCACCGAGCATCGACGAGCAACTGTCAGCTCCCCAACAGTCTAACTCTATTCAAGCTCCGCTCAAGCAGGGTTACATTGGTTGAAGACATGTGCACCATCGACGTGCAGTACGCCTTAGTACACGGCGTCATCGTGCCCCGTGTAGGCAACTGGGATAAAGTGCATTGCCCAAGGACACAAGGCGGGTCGTCCCGGACGGGGATCGAACTCTGGACCAATCCCGCCTTTTAAATTAACAAGTGTGTGGCCCCGCGCTACGCACGGTTATTTTAATGGCGACTCAACTCTGTACACAGAAGGGTACAGAATGCGACACAATTGCCGATTTTCTGGAATAACAAAATATTGTCACCAATCATGTCGATTTAGTGATAACGGATAAAAATGCATACACCTGAATTTGAAGTCGATTGACCCCGTAGAGGCTGAGGACAAACAGAATAACTCAAACTTTGGTAAGATACCCCCATGGGAACCCCTGGAAGTGAAGCAGTGCTTGTTTACTATGGTAAACAACCTCTGTGTTATTGGTAAAATAGGACCCAGTTACCAATGCTTGTGGAGGAAGTGTTTTAAAATGGGCAAAATAGGCATAAACGATTGCCTAAACTTGACTTTATCTCCATGTTGCGATAACGATTAGCTATTATGCAGAAACATGTGACCTTAACTGGTTGAGAAATGGAAACCCAAAATTGGGCTTACTTGTAATTACGGGTACCGCATTGTCAAGTTAAAGGCTTCATATTCTGTGGATATGCTTCATATCAGCTTAGAAGTGAAATTATTTGGTCTATAAGGATTTGCCCTATTGCAATTTATGGGAGAGTGCCCAGAGGCACTCTCCCACAAATTGTAACAAGGCAAAGACATGAGAACAAATTTTGCTATCCTAAAATAATTTAACATTCTACCTGTTAAACACCAATAAATAAATAAATAAATAAATAAATAAATAAATAAATAAATAAATAAGATAAGAGTTGACCAACCAGACGAGTCGCAGATCCATACAATAAATAACGACTGACAATATAACGGTTGTAAGAAGGTGCAATGAATTCAACTTTAGGTTACAACACAGTGTTTTAGTGCAAACAGAGCCTCTTGTGGTTTGCACCTTCAATGGAGGATAAAAATTCGTGGAATTATCCGATTGGTGGAAAATGAACTGAGCTTGTAAGCGTGAATAAAATTTTCAAGTGCATGTTTTGGAAAAGATATAAAATATTGGTGACTAATGTCTTCTGAAATGTATGAGAGAAGATTAAAATTGCATGGGGGGTAGGTAAAAATATGTCTATTTCATTCAGTGCGAAACTGGACGGGAGTACAGGAAGCTACAAATTTAAAGGCACAATTCACATGGCGACCTATATATTTTTTTCAGTATCTTTTTTTCATGAGATGATAAACTAAATGGATAGATGGTTTTTTTTGCCCAAATCAGCTTGATGAGATGGGGAGAGGAGGAAAGATTAGTACTGTCGTCAATGGAAAAAAAATTCTGTATTGTAATCTATTTAGATTCCATTCGAAATTATCTGGCTGATTCGATTGGTGATTTCCGATTTCATTTTTAGATTCGCAGGGCATTATTAGTGCATACGTAATGTTTCAAATAATCTTACCGTCCTTATCTACCACTATGGGATTACACTACAATTTAGTGTGTTCAACAAAAACGTTTGGTTTATCACACAACAGACGTGTCGTCAGCATAAGTGGATTATTTTTGACATCTTCATTATAACAAGTAAATATTGTAGGTTAGTTAATTTGGATCGTGAAGGGCATGACGTGTAAATAATCTGATAAAAGAATAATAGAAACCCGATCCACATGCACCAGTCTGTGACATAACAATATCAAGTCACTGCAAAAATAATTTCTATCATAATGTTTTGTTTATGGCCATAGGTGCAGTATAATGTGTCATTTTTATTCCTAGAAGATCGTTCCACTTGTAAGAAATTACCCATCAATCGCTTTGTCTCTTTGTAAACAAACGCATGTGTTTAACCCATTATCTTAACTCCCACAGTCAAAATTCTGACATTTCAAGTTGCAGTTATAGCCCATCATGCAACTTAGAATTTAACAAATTAAATCCTGTTTGACAGAGCTCAAAGAGCTCTGTCAAACAAGATTAAATTGGTTGAATTCCTAATTGCATTATGAGATATATTAGCTGATTGGAATTTTGATATTTCCACATCAATGTGAAGGGAGCTCACTGACTTACAGACAAAATTTGCGTCAGTTTTATCTTTGTAATTAAAAATTGTACACTTTTTCTTTCAAATCATAACTAATGATACCTCAACACCTCGTTGGCAGGAACGACGGAAGCAGGGAGTCAGAGGGGGTAGCTGCCCTCCCTGCCCTCGGACCACAGGGCGAGAGGGAGCAGACAATGCCATTCTCACGTTCGTCACTCAATTTTTTCAATCAAGTAAAGCTAAAGTACACCACAAATCTGTTCTGGGAGCTTTTAAATTTCAATGGGGGAGTTGGAGAAATTTGGGAGGAGGTGCCCCTCTTGATGGGAGGGGGACTCTTCCTCACAAACTTCTCCATCTCTGACCTTCGGCCTTCCAGACTTGCAATGCTTCGGCGTGCCATGGCGGGCTGCTAATGCAGTAAATGCCCTTTTCCAGAGTTTCTTAGGGATACATCCCATGACTTCAACCAAGACAGAAACTTTCAACACCTGCGCTAGCTATGTCGGGTGGTTGGATCTTGCCCACCAGAATGTTTAGACCGCCTCCCCCGCCCCGCCCCTTTTTCACTTCATCTGTGGAAAAAACCTCTTTAACCCAACGTAACGGCCAAAACCGGCCAGCGCTATTCACAAAAATCGTCAATTAATTATCAGTCTTTTTTTCATTTTTGTCTCAGAAACATAGGTTTTGACCCCTCTTTGGAACGAGCTCGTCCAGCTCGTTCCAAAGAGGGGTCATAACCTATTTTTTTTTAAACTCCCTAGATGTTTATTTCTTAACCACATTAACATGGTAATGCACGCAGCAGATAATAAACACTTAAACATGTTTAATAATGTTATTGCAAATGGCATAATTTCTGGTGTTGCGGTGTTTAAAGCAATGGGTTGCATATTTGTGGAGTAGTAAACTTTAGTAAATGATGTTTATATTTACGCTAACCTACACCAACTCCCCACCCCGCTAGTCCAGAAGTACTTACGTGTATTGTGAACACATTCCGCTGTATATAATTCTTTATATACAGGCAACTAAAAAAAATTATGAGGATGGAAATGATAGTGATCTCTTGAGGTACAAGGAATTCGAGTCTTTCGGAGTCTAAGTTACAAATTGTGTTCTACATCGGAGAGCCATGGACACCCTTTGGGAGCATTTTTTATATATTTCAACCATTCCTAAAAACTCCGAGGCCGTAAAGTTTTTTTTATGGGCACAGGACGAAGGTCCAACCTTGAAGGTCCTGGAGATTAGCAAACGTCAACAAATGACTGATGGGAGTAGATGTAATATATGAAGTGAACCCGATATAGTGAACTCGATGGGTGGCTTCGAATGTGATATCCTTAGTCACCAGACTAGTAGCATCATATGAGTTGTTGTGGTAACGTACGTGGGTAACATCATCAGTGACGTCGACGGTTGTCGCGATGGTGGCAATCGCAGCAGTTGCCACCTCAACGGCTGTTGTGGTACTGGTTTTTAGGTTGAACGTTTATCTGGCAACTGGCTGCTATGGTTGGCCGTCATCAATTATGGCATTAATGACGTCATCAGCTATTCCGTCTAAAAGGGAACAGAAATATAGGCATACAAACATGAAAAGCTAAAACTGAACCGTCAATACTACATAAGTGAGACACTACTTTAATCGAACACAACATCAGAACAACAATCTGCCACATAACACCTATGCGATGGTATAATACAGGGCTCAGGAAGGTCAACGGCGAATATTCAGCCAAAAGGGGTAAAGACAATCTATACTATGCTACCAAGGTACTCGACGTTAATCAAATACATCATCAAAAACAAGTGCCTATGACATAATACACAATACAGAATTGTGCTCTTGATAAAAGCAAAACGGGTGTAGAAATCTACAGATACAGGCACACAAAAAAATTGAACAGCCTCTCAACATGACGTGACCTGGGAGTACTTGTTGCCCGGTCAGCTATAATGGCATCGTGTACGCCAACAGCCCGCGCAAGCTAAAAATAGTATCAACTGGTAAGCAATATATCTTCAAGCTACCGTAACTATTGCACTGAACAAGCTACCCGTAATGCAGTTGATGACGCCACTGAGAATGTAATTGATAACATCATTGTTGACGTCTCTGCTTATCTCACTGGTGGCGTTATAATACAGCAACCGTCACCACAACAAACGTTACCATAGAAGCCGTTACCATGACAGCACGTGTTGCAACTGTACACTATCGTGGGAACCGATGATGTCACTAGTGATGCTATTCACACGCGTTGCCTGAAAAACTACTAGTCACTGTTACTAACAGTGTAGCACCAGAGGTCACTAACTGTCGTCAGTCTCAGAGGGTTGTTTTTATTACCTACTGTTGACGGGTGCTTATATCCAAGAGAGACGACGGTAAACACTGAAGATGTATTCCATACTGTTGAATATCACCATAATATTCTCCTGTGTGCAGGCCTATAAATGCAGCATTCGTCCGACACTGTGATCATATTTGTCAGGTCAGCTACACGAGGATCTCTCGGTTACGGCGGCATTGAGCTTGAGTGTCTTTGCCAAGGTATAGTATTCATCATATGTCTAAAATTTTGCCTCCACCCCGTCCCTCTACAACCCCCACCCGATTTGAAAATTATATGTTTGTTTCTGACGCGGGCTTTGTACGTTTGTTACAATATCTGACCATTAAGCCCTTTACACGCCTCGCTCATTCCCAATTTGAAAACCCCTTTTACACGTATATCTAGGTTTAAAAATTTCAAATGGCTAATGCTTTATCTTTAAATGTTGTCCAACCAATACCACTCATAATTTTGCAGTAAGCCATAAGCCCTTTGCTCTGGTAAAATAGTATCTTTCCCCTTACCTCTTTAACTTTTCACCTTGCGTACTACCCTGAATAAATGTTTATTTCACATCTCTTGTTTTGGCTCAGCGGTTGTAAAACTATGACCTCTGTCATATTATATGACCTGTGTCTATGCGATACACACGAATGAGGCAATTATAGCCACTATTTATTATTTGCTTGTTGGGTTTTTGGGTCACTTCCAGGCTCTATGAATATATCATGGCCACAACGCATGCAAATATGACATAAATATAGAATATACCCATAGTAGCTTGGTGTTCCAAATGTTCACCACTCGTAGTGAAGTGGTGTTAACCGCGTGCTTTTGGCGCGCGGTTAACACCACTTCACCACGAGTGGTGAACATTTGGGACACCAAGCTACTTTGGGTATATTTTATTTATACCATGATCGTCATATTATTAAGAGTTGCTATTATTTTTTCTCGATTTTACTGAGCACGAGCCGTACATACGTGCGAGTTTGCTTTTGTTTACATGAGGATCGGTGGGCGATGCTTCAATTTTATCACCAAAAACGAGACAGAAAACGAAGCAGGGCCTTTTTCATTTTAATAACATAATGACATACCGTTTCGAGTTATGGGTGCTTTATTAACACGAGGCAATGCATGTTTGTTAATTTTTGGCGTTGTATGGGGTAAACACATTTAAAAACGTAATAAATAATTGCCACTTTCATTTCACTCTTCGCGAGGCGACGTGCGATAAATTTAGACAAGTTCGCATTCAGGTCGACGTCACCAAAGGTCAACATGGATGTAGTTCCACTGTAGGTGTAAATTTTGACTACTGAAATCCCATTACTGGCGTGTTCACCATGGTTGGTGTATAAAGCAAAAATTTATGTCATAGGCTTTTCATATATAGTAGAATAGGTAATCGTGGTACAAAGTTTAACCAATCCTTTATAGGCCTACCTATGCTGCCTACTTCAGAAGACTCCCAACTCAGGCCTTGGCTACCGGCCCTGTTTACCCATCAAGCAGATTTTATGTTTGCCATAGTAAACACGCACTGCTCCACAACCCGGGGTTTCAATTGAGGAATTATGGCGATGCGTCTTTTGATGATTGACCACAATGACTTTATACCACGACTGATATTGTCCTCAATGTGGGTGGATACTTCAGAAGTGGCATCGAGAGTTTTTGCAGTGACATTGATAGCCAGTCAGTATAACTCACTCCACCTCTAATGTTCCACCTAGGTACTCCTCAAATAGCGGAATAACAACAAGATCATTCCATCAGCCGGACAATAGACATATATTTCGACAGCGCAATAAATAAAATAGTTTTTTTCTCTCTTTCTAACACTTCGTTTAACGTAACGGCCGTATCTGGCCAGTGCCTTTCACAAAAAACCGTCGTTCAACTTTTATTATTGTTTTAATTTCTGGCCTACAAAACATGCCTTTCGAACCCTAACTGGCGCTTGTTTCGATGATGGGTCGAAAGCGTTACATTGCTTGAAAAACTTCGACACCTCGGTTGAAATACAGTATAAACTCTAAGTGGACGGAAATGTATGTTCCTCGATGCAAATCAGAGAAAAAAAGTTAGGAAATTTGATTAAATTGACGTCAAAAAGAGCAATTTCAGGATTCTGAATCTTTGCAATCACAATTCATTTTTCAACAGCATGGGTGGACCATGAGACCCATGGATATTTAAGTAATTCAACAAAACTAAACTATTCCGACAAAAACTTCATTGGGATCCCCCTTCTCCGTAAACAAAAGCACCCTCCACCCCCTCCCCACGAAGAAATCACTACACCTCTCGTTCTTACACGCTTGCATTATAACACTCAAATACAGTTGTACTTTCACACAAGAGCCATAGATGATCTTTGATCAACGTCTGACTCCCTATGCTAATCACTGTGGTAAACAAGCCCTGTTTTACAGGTACAATAGGACCCTGTAACCAATACTTGGGATAGAAGTCCTCTAAAATGGGTAACACGGGTATAAACGATTGACTGGCCTTGACTTCATGTCCATGTCATGATTAGCTTAGCCATTGTATAGAAATGTGTGCCCTTAAACATAAATAAATAAATAAATAAATAAATAAATAAATAAATAAATAAATAAATAGCGTTCTGACAAAAAAAGACTTGAAGAAAATGCACGAAAACAAAATAGATGCTTGGATTTAAAAGATAAGTAATTACGAAAAAAAATAGTATACCGGTCCCCAGGAGATATGAATACCCACAAATTGTCCGAAACTACCAATATCTTTGCCAATAGAGTTACAAAATGAATCTTTTATATTCAAACACTCGTTTCTGCCTTTATATCCACCTGTGATTGAATGTGTCCACTTTTCTACAGTTAAAATAATCAGGGGAATGGTTAATATTTCCCATGCACTTCATTGACAATCGAAAACAGGACGTTATAATACGGCAGCGCATTAGCGCCATTTCGTTTTTTTTTGCGTAACTTATGTTAAATTGTTAAATTGTAATTACAATTTAGCTAAATAAACAAGCTATATTGTAATTACAATTTAAGCTAAGTTGTAATTACAATTTATTAAGTTGTAATTACAATTTATTAAGTTGTAATTACAATTTAGCTGTATTGTAATTACAATTTAAGCTAAGTTGTAATTACAATTTAAGCTATATTGTAATTACAACTTATTTATGCTAAGTTATAATTACAATTTATTAAGTTGTAATTACAATTTATTAAGTTGTAATTACAATTTAGCTAAGTTGTAATTACAATATAAATAAGTTCTAATTACAATTTAAGCTATATTGTAATTACAATTTAAGCTAAGTTGTAATTACAATTTATTAAGTTGTAATTACAATTTATTAAGTTGTAATTACAATTTAGCCAAATTGTAATTACAATTTAACATAAGTTACGCAAAAAACGAAATGGCGCAAATACGCTGCCGTATTATAACTAACCACAAACTATGCATATCTGAAGAAAGTTTGGTGTTTGGACCCCAGGAGATACAAATACTCGTAAATTGTCCGAAACTATCAATATCTTTGTCTGTAGGGTCACGAAATGAATCTTTTATTTTCAAACACTCGTTTCTGCCTTTATATCGTCAATTTCCTGTGATTGAATGTGTCCACTTTACTACTCACGGCTGAAATAGACAAGGGGAATGGTTATTATTTCAGATGCGCTTCACTGACAATCGAACACACGACGATATAACTAACCACAAACTATGCATATCTGAAGAATATTTGGTGTACATAGAGCGGATTAAATGAAATTTATCTAAAATTGTTCAAACTGTCTTTATTCAATATTGTAGAAAGAACACACAATAAGACGCAGCATCACTGACATCACATTACGTAATATCTTGCGTCACAAGTGATATCAAAAGTCTGTATCAAACACCACGCTCATCTTTTGAACACCAGAGTTTACTTTTCAAACGGATGCGTTATTTTTTAAACAAAATACGTTTTTTTCTGGGAATATCGTCACATCTATTGAACACCAGTATTTAATTTTCAAATGGATCTACTTTCAACTGTTTTCCGATTATTTAAAAAAAATAGCAAGCATTGTTGATGGCAATCTTCCAATTTTGGGCAAGCTCCCACAATCATTACATAAAGTAAGGATTGTAAAGAAATAGTCCGGGCGCCAAAAGTCGATTTTTGGAGGTTGCGTGTTTTAGCGTCAAAAGTTTTTTTCTTTGCGTTTGTGAATAGTTTGGACATCCCTCATCGACATTCCGGCGGCTGCATCCTTGACATGATTGAGGAAATTGAGATATCCCGCCTGAAACAAAACTGCCGCTAAAATTCCAAAATCCAACCAAGTTTTAGCTATATGGAGAATATTGCGGCTATTTTTCATGATTTCACCCATTTATATCATGTCCTGCCCAGATGTGAGTAACTTTAAGATTTTGAAGATGTTTCATGCTTCGCTGCGTTTGGATACACAACGTAAAATAAAGAGCGTTGTTGATTTTCATGGATTGGCGGCATCGCGCGCTATTTTCAATCTCATAGCACCGATAGTCAGTGTCGTTTGATCACTCAACCCACGCACACGTGTTTCCTCGGTCGTCCACACAATTATATCATTTCCACTGTGAAAGTTATAGCAAAGTTCTAAGCGATATATCTGTATTTTCCTGTTTTCTTACTTTATTATTTGCTCTTCCCAGCTAAGGGTCTATAGGCCTATTGCCTTTCTTTTGTATTTTGTTCTGCGTGCATTGAATTTATTTCCTTTCTGTTTTTCGTTCCTTGAAGTCTGTCGGGAACTTATCACCATGTCCGACAGTTGTTTCTTTGCGGATGTATACCAATGTACTCAATCCAGTAGCCGTTTTGTCAAAGTTCTTGAGACAAGGGTGAAGAAAATCATAGCTAACAGTGAGGTTTATGGGGACGGGCTGCATACTGATTTGCATGCACGATTGGAAGCTGATAACCAACTCGCCCTAGATGCTCATAGATATTGCATTGATTGATAAGTATTTGCACCCAGGGCAGTTATCAAGGGTTCAAAAGCGACAGACAGATGTTGCACAGTTACGAGAGACCAATACACCACCTCCAAAGATGTCTAGGGGTTCGGTTACAAAACCATTTTGTTTTCGAAACGATTGTTTATTTTGTGACGATTTATATGATTGAGGAATGTATTAAGATGGTCCCCAGTGTTTTCATTAGCTCTCTTGTCTGGCAGACTTTTCGTGACAGTCATGGAAATCATGTACTCCTTGATTTCCATGATGTTTTTGTGTACTGTCTACATGTACATGACATGTGTAGGGTATTCAATCTTCATTACAACACAAGCCCTTGTGATTTAATGATTGAATATGGCAAATGCAAATGTAAGAAGACATTTGTCTGAAGCATAAATATGGCGGGCTGCAGGGATGGTGGAGCAAGGGGCTACCCATCGTCAGGTTGGTGAAGCCCTTGGTGATCACCATACGGTGATCACCAGAGCCTGGGCAAGATTCCAACAGTATGGCACGCCAGTAAGACGGCATGGTGGTGGCAGAGACAGGGCAACATCTGCAGCTGAAGACCGGTTTTTTTTATCATTCAGGCCCGTAGGAACTGCTTTGTCACAGCAACCCAGCTTCGCTGTGACCTTCAGAATGCATCCGGGGTAAATGTTTCGACGCAGACTATCCGGGCAAGGTTGCACGAATGTGGTCTCCAATCGAGAAGACCATGTATTCGCATTCCACTGTTCCAGGACCACCGCCAGGAACGATATGAATGGGTCATGGACCACGTTGGAAGGACCAGCGACCTATCTTTTTTACAGATGAGTCAAGGTACTGCCTAGACCACACAGGTAGGCGTTCTATGGTATGGAGAAGACCAGGAGAGCGATTCCATGCAGCCAACATTGCTGAGCATGACCGCTATGGTGGAGGGTCAATCATGGTCTGGGGCGGCGTCAGCTGGGATGGGCGTACAGAGCTCTTTGTCCTAGAACGTGGTACATTGACTGCACAGCGGTATATTGATGAGATCCTGGATGTCCACGTCAGATTGTATGCAGGTGCAGTGGGTGATAGATTTATTCTGATGGACGATAATGCCCGTCCTCATGCTGCCTATGCTGTCGGAGAGTACCGACAGAGGGAGGGGATTGAGCGTAAGGACTGGCCAGCACGATCCCCTGACCTCAATCCAATCGAACATGTCTGGAATGATTTGCAGCTTGCAATTTCAGCCCGTCCAGTCCAGCCAAGAAGTGTCCAGGAGCTTGGTGCCATACTGGTCCAAGAATTGAACAACATCCCACAAAGGACCACCAGCAACCTGATTGGGAGCATGAGAAGGCGTTGTCAAGCCGTAATTAACAATAATGGTTCTCATACTCGATATTGAACCCATACCAGTTCGCTCCGTCAACTTTTTGGCAAATTGAAAAAATTTCCTCTTTTACCAATAATATCCATTTTCCATGGTTGTCGTATTCAAAAGCTAAAAAATAATGTCAAACACAACTAAAATCTTAATTTCTGTACTTAAATCGTTAAAGATATAATTAAATAAAAATATATATATACTTTTCATAACAATATTTCAACTAAAACGTAAAACAGGTAGTTGGATATATTTGGTGCTTAGCAAACTTTGAGTAGTATAGTTGTTTTAGCTGACGATATCGATGATTATGTTCTGTTGTTGCATCACTATCTGGAACAAAGTATTCTGTTTTCATGTACAAGGAGTCACCCATCAAAGACAGAACATCTGTTGATATTCGTGCGAGTGTTGAGGACACGCGGATATCGTTCCACAAATGCTTGCCGCATATGCCTTGTCTGGATGCGACACGGTTGCGTGCTACTTTGGAATAGGCAAGGGTCGCGTTCTAAAGGTGTTGGGAAAAGGAAATCTGTCATTATCATCCATAGGGTGGCCGACACTCCCCGGGAGGAGGTTGTGGGTCAGGTCACGAAATTGCTTGCTATGGACGCGATACATCGGCAACAATGTCGGATGCACTTATAGGCATGTGGACTGCGAAAATTGGTCGATCAGGTGTCCCCAGTATGTGCAGTCTTCCACCCAGCACAGAGGCATTTGATGAAAATGTGAAAAGGGCCCACTTACAAGCTTGCATTTGGAAGAATGCATTGGACCTAGACCCACTTGATCTAGATCCTACCAAATTTGGTTTCACAAGGGATGAGAAAACTCTAAAACATTGAGATGTACACTCTAAAATTAGTTGGGTTAAAAATCAACCCAAATCGACTGGGTTGAGTGAATATGAACCCAATTGGGTTCATATTCACTCAACCCAGTCGATTTGGGTTGATTTTTAACCCAACTAATTTTAGAGTGTAGTTGTAGTGCGTCCAAGTTAGCTTGCACAATTTTCTGTTCTTGCCATGCAGCAATCGAGTGTTGCAACGAACGTACAGTCGACAACTGAATGTATGTACATATAAAATGAATACTGGTGCATACAATCATTCAGATACGTCCGCTTATGTATGTTGGCAGCTACATTGGAACATTTACTACCCATACGTATGCCAGCAGAACACGTTATAACAGTAGATGTGTGTTGTGGCTCATGGTTCCAGTTAGGAAATTGGATTTAATGGTAAATTCGCCATCTTGGCGGACATGTTGAGCTGACAAATTCTCTAAACACTTTTTTTCCAATTGGAAACACACCTCAGTATGTTCTGTGTGTGAGGAAATTTGTTAAATTCATGATATCTGAATTGTACCGACACTTATAAACTTATATTAATTAAACAACTTAAAATGAGGCCATTTTGGACGCCATCTTTTTGAAGTTCATAAAAAAATCCTCAAGGCTGATAGAGACGCAGCCAATTTATTCTGAATCTCGATACATTGAACAACCAGAAACCGTTGAGAAAAAATTTTAGACGCTAAAACATGCTTTAAAATACGCGGATGAACTACAGTTTACGACAATATAGTCCAACAAATGTGAAGTTCATAAGGAATGTTTTACCAGTCAGAGATTATAGTCTTTCAACTTGACTTGAAGGTTGCGTATTGCAGCCACATTTGAATAGAGCAGCATGCCATCTATATCTTTACAAAACTTCCGCCAACATAAACAGCAACAAGTAACGCGCGATCTCGCTTTGCCAGATTGTGCGTTAGTTGTTGCTATTTATTTTGGCTGGAGTTCTGTTAAGACGTGCACAGCGCGGCGTGGCAAAAGCATAGGAGGCGGTAAAGCATCGCAACACTTTCTGGGTGTTACCACCATATTGTAGAGCGTAATCTGCTAACAGGTTACGATGTAAGCTTTTTAATTCCAGGCCTGCTTTTACTATGGCATTGCCAGTTGTCGTGGTTGTCGACGTTAATGTTTTATATTTTGACCGAGGAGCTATCCGAATACATAGGTATGTGTAAGAACAGTCGGGCAGCGTCACGTCATGGTTGGGCAGGCAGACATTAGTCACACACACAGTTACCATGCATGATTGTGACGAAGGGGCCTGAGTATACTGTGTCAAAATTTATGTCAGCGGTCTAGTGAGGTTCGTAGCTAGAGGGTATTCTTTAGGGGTGTGATCAGTTAAATTTCTAACTAGGGGTTGGGTACTAGCACGTCATGCCGTTGGCATGTTCCGAGGGCCGCAGGCGCCCAGGCCCGGGGTTGGATGCGAGTACGAGAGGGGTATGTCTCGCTTGATGGTGGGGGTTAAGGGGGGGGGGGGGGCTCTCCCGTGGAAAATATTTAATTTTTGAACCCCTGAGATTGATTCTGAGATCTCCTTTTGGCTTAAATCTAGTCATTTTATCCAGGTAGGTACATTTTACCCAGGTAGAATTTTCCCTCAAACTAGCCAGGCTACACAGAGATTATACACTGACAACTATTCAGCCAATATATACTCCTTCCAACTGACAACTCCGAGTCGGAAAAACGGAACGATAAATTCGAAAAACTGGACAGATTCGAGTCGGAATTTCGGAAAATTTTGTCAACTGAATGGAAAAGTCGGAGAATTTCAGCGAAAATGGGAAAATCACTTTGCCTCTGACCAAAAAAAAAAAAAAAAATGACGGCCAAATTAAATTGATATTATCTAATTCCCAACTTTTGGAATTTTAGGAGATAATTGGGGGAAGGGGTAAGACCCCCCCCCCCCCCCCCAACACACACACCCTCTCTCTCTCTAGCTACGCCCTTGATCTAATGGATTGTTAGATAGAAAACAGAGCGCCTGTCGGACGCTGCCATTCGAAAGTCAGTCGTGAATATGAACGCACCGATGGTAAAACCTCCGTAACAATAAATTTTCCCGTTCAAAACTGAACAAATCAATATTCAGTATTAAAACAAATTAACTTTAAAGAACGAAAAAAATATGAATAAGTAACCACTTGTTGGTTTCCTTCTTCAAGGTTAATAATGTCGACGCAACCAGCATTGCAGACATCTTCAGCGCCAGTAGTGCTTGCTGTCTCAGCAATAATTCAAAATTGCTGATAGATAAATTGGAATTTCCCTAATTATATCTCGGGACAGATCCTGATTATGATGGGCGATTTATCCTCTACGACAGAGAGCAAAGACAAATGAATTTCAAGCACACCCTTCAACCATGAATAGACAAATCAATAGACTTGAAGGCAGACAAACGTGTTACAGCTTGACTTTTGACGTTTGAGTTGCCGGTGTGACAGGAATGATAGTCCGTAGGAACGTTAGTCTCTCTGGACTATTATTCCGCGGAATTATAGTCCTAGGTCTAACATTTCTAAGAATAGTAGTCCGGCGGACTACTATTCCTAGAAATGTTAGACCTAGGACTATAATTCCGCGGAATAATAGTCCAGAGTGACTAATTTTCCTACGGACTATCATTCCTGTCACACCGGCTGTTGAATTTGGACTAAATGAACAGTTAATAATATTTTGTGACTGTCGATGAACGGTGTTCTTCTTGGGGGATAAATTTGGTCAGATCTATGCATGCAAGAGGTGGACGATATTGGAATTTTGAATTCGGTGTCGGTTTCGGTATTCTTAGGGAGGTATATCGTGGTATCGGTTAGGTATTCGGTATCTCACTTGACAAAGGTTTGCTGATGGTACCAAAGTGGAATTTACGTCAGGAAAAAACAGAATGCGTTGTTCTTGAATCATTCTACCCCAGCGCACCACAAATGCCACTGTCAATGAGCTCAACATTGGCATTCTTTTCTCAATGTAGGTCATATCTACAGTAATTTTGTGACTTGTTCCAAACACACCTTAAAATTCAAAGGCCTGTATTGGGTTTTTGCGGCATCAGAAGATGTGCCATTAACATGCCATTATCTTTAGGTCGTATTGGCAATGGATAAATCACCCGGTCAGCGATTTCTAGTCAAGTCTTGGTTGCCTGTTAATGCAGCTATGTCTTGGCTAGAAATCACTGGTAAGCAACTGGACGTGTAGAGGTTGTAGTCTAGTGGGAATTCAGGACAATTTCCCAGGCCCGAAGCTTTAATAAAAAAAGAAAATCAGTCACTTCTTTTAGGAAAATGAACCTTTCAACTGCTATCAAGCCCCAACAAGGCCTTATAAGTAGCGAATGCAGGAAAATATGAAAATTCCATCAGTTTCGGTATTCACTGATGGGTTCGGTTAGGTTTTTAGTATCCCCATGATAACGGTATCGGTTTGGGTTTTCGGTATATTGCCTATCTCTAATGTTTGCAACTTTAATGTAGAAATTAACCCTTTGAACTTGGTATGCATGGATTTTTAAGTGAAGGGCAATTTGGCAGTCAACGACTAGACAAAACAATGAGTAAAACATCGGTTGCAGGGTTCTCTAGTAAGTTTAGGGGTCGTCCAATCTAACTTTGGTAAAATTTCAGGAAATCTTCTCCAAACTTCAACAATGGCAGGAAAGAAATAACCCCAGTAAATTATATACCAAAATGTTTGAAAGGACAAACAGAAAATGTGGAAACTAAAATTTGCGATGGAACTGCTGTCGTGGAGTTGAGAGCACTGCCGGAAAGTCTTCTATGGCATTAGTAAGATACCAACATTTTGACAATAAAATACCTTGAAATGACTGAATGGTCGTATTTTGCAATCCTTCTTGTACAGACTTGGAGAATATTTTTGTCATTCATCAGTATTACTGTTAACACTGTGGGACCTTATTTCCACATTGATCACTTTTTACTGAAACAGAACAGGTGTCCTAACTTGTTGTTTCTGGGTATCTCTGGGTAAGCTTGATCTTAAATCATAAGACCCTTGCAGCTGTTTCTGGGCAAGTGTTGGCTGCCTATACAGGCAGCCAAGACTTGCCTAGAAGCAGCTGTAAAGCCACAGGATTGAGTAACAAAATATATAAAAATTCTGGTTAAATCTATTCATCAATAATGGGAAAAAGCATAAAAACAAACCACACAGCGTGTTATGCCTTAAGTTTGGGAACCCTCCTATAATTTAGGGACACTGGTTACTGGCGTGAGTGTGGTGGAATTTAAAGATCTGTATTCATGAGAGGAATGAGCAGTAAGTCTAATTCCAATCCATGGTATCTATATATCCCAAATGCTTCCATTTTGTCTTATTTTTGTTTTGATGAAGAAAGTTAGTTTTGATGAAGAAAGTTAATTTTGATGAAGAAAGTTATTTTAATAATCTTTATTGTCTTCCATCCCAAAACATTGGCATATGACAAAGATGCAATATATATATATATATAAATATATATAGGACACACATACAGCACAGGGTAATACTCACGATATTAAACACAAACATTTAACTTCATCACACTTATATACAAAAGTTGAGTAAGTTTTCATTTAGCATTTTTACTCAAACCCTATGACATATATACAAAAAGACGGCTTGTTGCAGTGATGATTTACGTACATGTAACACGATCCGCAGATGACAGGCCTATATGTGTATGTATTTTTATTTTTTAAGATTTCATTCTTCCACCAAACATCCAGTGGCCCATCATTGGAGCGAGCTCAGCGAGTGTGATCCAATGAGGGGCCCCAGGCTGTGTGTTATGGGAAGGAGGAAATAAAAATTAAGACAAAATATTAGGCTGTGAAATGTCGGTTGAGTGGACGCGCCCGACTATGGAACCTTTGTGTGTTGCGTGCGCTTTTGATAGGCGTCGAATGTGTAGATCATGATGCTTTTGTGATTTCATAATCGAACATGCTGATTGATGAAGAAAGTTATTTTTGTTTCAATGCGACGCGTAATACGAACCTGAAATAGCATTTTAGCTACTGAAACAGCAGTACAGGCAGTTTGGGATGCCCCTCAAAGAGCAAATCGGGGGCAAGTGATACGTCACCCATTTGTAATGAAGATCAGACGAGTGTTGACGAGTGATAGTAACGGCATGTTTCTTTGAAATTACTTGTGTGCATGATGTTTAGACTTTGACAAATCTCTTCATTTAACCCTTTACCTAACATGAAAAGCAGACGACACTTGCTAAAAAATGATTGAATAACTAATTTTTTTTTCATTTTTTGTCTCAAAAACATAGGTTATGACCCCTCATTGGAACGAGCTCGACGAGCTCGTTCCAATGAGGGGTCATAACCTATGTTTTTGAGACAAAAAATGAAAAAATAATAAAAATTAATTGGCGATTTTTGAGAATAGCGCTGGCCGGTTTTTGCCGTTACGTTGGGTAAAGGGTTAACTAGCAATGAGCTACTTGTGTGCATGATGTACACACAGACTTTGACATAATATCTGAGTATTTAACTAGTAAAGAGCTACATTATTTTTACCTCCATGTTACCTATATAACAGGTCTGGGCATCATGAGGCATACTGTTCATGAATATTGAATTGGGTCAGTTTACTTTACTTTATGTGTGTAGTTTGTAGTGCCATACCACTTCTTATTTTTTGATTGTGCTATAAAGTATCATTATTATTACAGTTTAGAGCAACGAGTATGGAGGCACAAGTGACTTCATGAATGAAAAATGAAGAATGTGTAATGTGAACATTTTGTAGTAATTATACCTCATTAATTCTGTTGAAGGTGGTTTAATATTCTTATCAAATTCACAAAATTGATTTCATTCATAAATTTGTGTTTAATTGTGACAACTGCCATTTGAATGCTCAACTAAAGTGAACTATGGCAACAATGATTGGAAAAACCATCAAAACTAACAGTCTCACATTACGAAAATTTATAGCTACCAACTGATTTGGTTTAGAGTGTGTAGATTGTTCATTCTGTGTTTTACTTTGCATAATTAAGCCATCCAATGAAGTTGGAATGATTTATTGGGATTGTTAGGTAGTTTTTTTTCCTTCAGCTTTGCATTTCTAAGTTCAGGCTATTTTTGGCATATTTCATTAAAAACTTGTGACGCAGTATGCTTTATTCGGCGTCTTAGTACATTAACCCTTTACCCAACGTAACGGCCAAAACCGGCCAGCGCTATTCTAAAAAATCGCCAATTAATTTTCATTATTTTTTCAAAAACATAGGTTATGACCCCTCGTTGGAACGAGCTAGTTCCAACGAGGGGGTTACAACCTATGTTTTTGAGACAAAAAATGAAAAAAAATAGTTATGCAAAAAATTTTTGCAAGTGTCGTCTGCTTTTCATGTTAGGTAAAGGGTTAAAAAACGACATACACCCCTCCTCCCTCGTTGTTGTGTGGTTCGGCTTTGGCCGTGATTCATGGTGATTCGTTTGATGACTTCAGTGACTTGTGCAACTTCGCTTTTTTGATTTCAATGTCTTCTAATTTGTTTTGAAATTATCGTCCTCCTGAGAAAGTTGACTGTTACCTAAAATTTTTTGTTGATTGAATCCAATTTAATAGGCCGTCAGTGAAAGGTGCGGACAAAACCACGATCAATTCTGTTGATGAGTTCATTTATCTGTAATTTCATAAGCGTTCATTCTTACCACGAGGGAATGTTTATGTTGTTGATTATTGATATATCGTCGCCTGATTGCTAGGATGTTCTATGTCCCCCTATGGGACATAGAACATTCTCCCCTACGGGACATAGAACATTCTAGCACCCAGGCGATGATATGTTGACATGCGATTTCTGTGGTACCAGATTCATATTACAAGTTTTTTTTACGCTAACAGCGATAACACCATTATAGAACAATCTGATACTGAATATAATTACGTGGCAAGAAAAGTTAATTTTACGAAACTTTCGCTGCAGATGGACAGCTAAACGTGTTGTTGTTCTATTTTTGAACTCTTTTTAGTAGCAGACAAAAGATGGAAATGGAATACCGGAAGTTCTGTGATAAATGTAGTTCGACCTTCAGTCAAATGGTATTTTCAAGAGCTGAAACGGTTAAGGGGTTTTCTTGATCCATTAATCACGTGGATTAACGTTGGTCCAAATAGATATTTGAATAATTGCCATACCGTTGATGATTTACAGCATGAACCCTTTCCCCAACGTAACAAACAAAACCGACTAGGCCTGTCTACAAAAATCTCCATTCAAATTTATTATGTTTTCAATTTTTGTCTCAAAAACATAGCTTATGACCCCTTATTGGAACGAGCTCGTTCCAATGAGGGGTCATAAGCTATGTTTTTGAGACAAAAATTGAAAATTTTAGTAATTCATGAATTTATTTTGCAAGTATCGTCTGCTACCCGCAATGGGTAAAGGGTTAAGAATGACCATTTCCAGCTACTGATACAGTATGGTGATCATGCAAGTAAACAATTATGTCAGCAAGTATGCTTTACTCTGTCTCATATAATTGATGTGAGTCAGTGTGACAATGTCTGCCTGTTTTGGAGTAAGTTTGTTCCTTTGTTAATCCATATAATACAGTAGTTCAAAAGTAATTAATCGATCAATTACTTTTTGGATCGATCAAGATGTTGATCATTGATTACTCGATTAATCGGTTAACCGTTTCAGCTCTAATATTTTCGTACAAACACAATTATGACGATTACCATTAATGTTTGTGAAGATATATTTTTGTTTTCAAACCGAATTATCAAGGATTATATTATACGTGATACCCTCTTTAATCACGGCTTTGGTTATGTGTGGGAAAATCCAAGGCTGGTGACGGTGGACCAGTTTCCAGATACTTTTCTGACTAGAATTCAAGATATGTATTTGCAAACTTGGAAACATTCTGACATAGTTGGAAAGTCAGAGAGGCAAGGAAAGTTGAGATTTTACTTCTCCATAAAGAACACTTATTCTAAAGCGCTGTATCTTGACTCTCTTCCGTTTGACAAAAGGAAAGTAATCACGAGTTTTCTTTTAAGCTGCCACAATTTAGAAATTGAAAAGGGTAAACATCATAAACCGAAGCCAATACCAGTTGAAACGAGGTTATGTAATCAGTGTCTTACCCAGGAGATCGAGGACGAAAAGCATTTCCTTCTCGTTTGTCCTGGGTATACTGAATTACGTAATCGTTTATGGAAAGCCGTCGAATGCGATTTCCAGTGTCTACACTCGGTTGAGAAACTCACAACCCTTTTCTGTAGAAACGTTGACGATATAAGTGAACTCTTAAGTGATTATATATATAGAGCTATGAAAGTACGGGCTGAAAATCGGGTGAAGTAACCTGCTGTGGCTGTGGGTGTATGCGTGTGTGTATGCACTCACTTACTATTGGGATGTGAGCTAACTGCACCGCGATGTATTCAGCAGGGTGGAATCGCTGGCCTTCACGTATCAACACAGAAAAAGCAACATGTCAATCATTTTTGTGTATGTATGTATATGTTTATTTTTTTTTATTTTTTTCATGCCATACCACTTGTATTTTGGTAGTGCAAATAAATATTCTATTCTATTCTTCCATTCTATTTTACGTAACGATAACAACAAAATTATAATATTACGAAACAGAAACCTTAGTGATCCATTTCTAAAAATGGCATCCCTGAATACGGAAACTGAAAAGTTGTCCTGCAATTTCAACTTTATCTCGCAGTAATGGCACTGTCAATGCAACTTTCTCACGTGAATGTATTGGGCGTTTTCAGTTCCATCGTCTTGCAGATTTGAGAAGAGTGAGATCGTTTCTGCAGTTCCTTGATCTTTGAAAACAATATTTTGCCCAAGTTCACAATTTGCCTCATGGTTACAATATACGTCATGTGACTGAGTTCCCTCGTGGTGTTTTCAAATGGAAGCTCATTTCTTTTTTCTTGTGGATTTTCTTCGAGGCGATTGTAACACATCATAGACGAAATTGTAAAATATGCTTTCTTCTTGTCTGGAGTTCGAAGTTTTTCAATTGAAACCCAGTCATTGGAATTACAAATCTATTCGTGATTTTTGCAATTGGTTACTTATGCTATTGGACGGTGGCGCAGTGGCGTCGCGGTAACCGCTTCTCGTCAGATTACCGAAGTTAAGCAACGTCGAGCGCAGTTAGGAGTTGGATGGGTGACCATTTCAGCGACTGATTCGTGCTCCCGCGTTGTGTCCTTGGACAAGGCACTTAACCCCGATTGCCTACATGGGGGCACGATGACACTGTGTACTAAGGCATACTGCACGTCGATGGTGCGCATGTCTTCAACCAATCTAACCCTGCCTGTCCCGCGGTACAGAGTTCATAGTTACGATGTTGGAGAGCTGACAGCTGCTCGTCGTTGCTCGGTGGTTCTCTCCGGGTACTTCGGCTTCCTCCACCCGTAAAACAACTGTCACCGACATGCTATGACCTTGGCTGTTAATGTGTCGTTAAACCCTAATAAAAAAGAACCCCCCCCCCAAAAAAAAATTATGCTACTGGAAGCTTGTCTGTCGTCAAACTCCTAAAAAAATGTTTTCGTAAAAAAGTGAATATTTTCAATTTCCCTGTACTCTAGACATTATTTTGCTATTACTATATACGTTATTTACTTCTTTTGTCAGTATTTTGGGCACTGGCTAAAATTTAAAAAGATTTCCTCTAGTTTTGTTGGACGACCTCTCAATCTTTCAGCTTTGTAGAGATGTAGGATATAGTTTTTACTAAATCACACTAAACAACAGTGTGCGAGTTGATGGTATCCAGGGCGTAAGTGTTGAACTGGTTAACCCTTTACCTAACATGAAAAGCAGACGACACTTCCAAAAAAAAATAATTTAACAACTAATTTTTTTCATTTTTTGTCTCAAAAGCATAGGTTATGACCCCTCATTGGAACGAGCTCGACGAGCTCGTTCCAACGAGGGGTCATGACCTATGTTTTAAGACAAAAATGAAAAAATAATGAAAATTAATTGACGATTTTGTTAGAATAACGCTGGCCGGTTTTGATCGTTACGTTGAGTAAGGGGTTAACAACCTTTTTAAGTTGCAGTTTGTTAAACGAGTAAATTTTACTCTGGGCATCACGACCTTGTTCTGCCCCAGTTAAAATGGTGAACAGCCCGTTAAAATACGACATACCTTTCCAAATGGTCATTTCTCGAATATATCACTTGCAAACATCGACCGGTGCCTGCTTGCGAAACTCACGAATTACTAGTATTTTTAGCTGCAACCGAATCGTGAGCAACTCGAGAATTACCAGTTTTAGGTTGCTTGTCCGTCCGACCACCCGGCTATTTGGGATCAAATGTTTTGTTTGTAACCAGGTGTGTATGATGTATCATATTTGAATGTTTGTGTGCGTGACTAATTACTACAGGTATAGGGCTATGTAAGGGCGGGGGTGTGGTGGCTCAGTAGGTAAAGTTGCAGGCTGCAAGCCGAGAGGTTCTCGGTTCGAATCCCACCTGTGGCAACCGCGTTGTGTCCTTGGGCAAGGCACTTCACCCCCATTGCCCTCGTTGGGGCACGGCGGGGGTTGTGTACTAAGGCGTACTGCACGTCGATGGTGCATATGTCTTCAATCAATGCTAACCCTGCTTGTGTGGAGTTTCCGGAATACGCTTGTCGCACAGTTGGGAAGGTCGGTACCTATTTTGCCGTTTGGGGGTCAAATTATCGAACTTATTGTAAAGTGACCAGTCCACGGCAGCCGTACTGTGTCTTCAAAATAGTAGGCCGTGCGGGATATGGCGTTGTGAGATGCTCCACGGAAATCTCAGCACATACACTAGAGGTTAATGAGAATAGTGACTGGAATACAAAGGACATTCGACATTACAAAGTAAGACTGTCGATTCAACATTTACTGCTTGGAATTCAAACAGTAAATGAAGACCCAAACACTGTGTTCGGTTCCACAACATAATATTACCACATTTTTGTGACAGACAGGTTTTTGTTGTCAAGGGCGGGGAAGATTGTCAATGGATTCAATGCAACTCATTGCCCTTTTTCACGTCATATGACCACTAAACCTGTAGTCTGTGTTTATACAAAGGACATGTTGTTTGTAGGGGTGCAGTTAGGATAAATGAATTGTGGGGGGGGGGGGGGGGGGCAATAATATATTTCTGCTGCCAAATTTTTATGCTCCCAGGAAATTTTTGGGGGATAATACTGTAGTTGCTTTGTCCGTCCGTCCTGCGTCCGTCCGTTCTAGCTTTATCCGATCCTTAAAATATATATGAATATACATAAGGACAAGGACGCCGAAAGCGTGGGGTGACAGCTACCCTCTTGGCCCAATGGTAGGGGAAAGGGAGAACGCGTGCCCCTTTTCGCTAGAAGTGCACCAGGGAAAAAACTTGACTTTTCGAGAACTGAAACTGAGAAACTCTTGAGTGTTCGTTTCTGACGTATGTTACGTGTGCCAGTGCTAATGGGGATGGTTAGATATAATGACGGAGGCTGGTCTATAATCACCAAATAAAGACGCTATGCAATTGGCGTGGTGAGGTCTATAGCTTCATACATATATAATGCCAATACTATTGTGTGCCGCATTACAAGTTATTATATATTGTAAACTCTCGGTTTTAATTCATACCCAGAGTCGAGTGCCCGTTTTGATATCCCCCCCCTCTCCTCCATCTTGCCCGGGGATGTATCCATGAAAGATTGAAAATACAGGTCCTTCCAATCTATTACCCCATGGCTATGTCCGTAGTCGTTCTTTACAGAAAGTTGTGATCTGTCATAATTGGTTTCATATCGCGTATAACGTTACAGTTGGGTTAAAATTTACCCAAATGGACTGGGTTGAGCGAATATGAACCCAATTGGGTTCATATTCACCCAGCCCAGGTGATTTGGGCTGATTTTTTAACCCCGGTGAATTTAGAGAGTAGCATTCTCATTTTTCCTCTCGAGATCAATACCTGCATAATAGTTTGAGGTTTGAACCGTTAATGTCTTCTTGACACATATTTGACAATCGCCCGGGGTCACACAGAAATACGTAACTGACGTTTGTTATGACTGGCATTGTACCAAAATAAAGAGTTCATTATAAAGTGTGGGGATTAGGTTATAACTATTAGATATAAAACTGATTTACACAGGTCGCATTTCAATAGGTTTATTATTTATATTTAATTACTCTGCTGGTCAACAGTTGATCTACAGATTAAGTTAACAACCTTTGCAGGGGGCAACATGGAGTCATTACACGGGTAACGATTAAAGTGGTATAATAGGTTTGCAGTGATTGCCATTGTGATAGAAGAGTACAAAAATAACACGTCAATAATAATGCCGTGTAAGGAAATTGATCAAGTGGGTCAAATCTATTAACACTTTACCTCACACGACAAGTAGTTGACCTTTGCAAAATAATTTTGCTTTGGGGGCTGGCGGCCAAAACTAAAAACAGGATCAACTTTGAATGGCGATTTTTCGTGAATAGTACAAGTTGGATATGTCTGTTGTGCAAAGCAAACGCTAGGCCAGATCTACACTACGTCCGATTTGTTTTGCGTTCCGTTAACCCTTTACCCAACCTAACGGCCAAAACCGGCCACGCTATTCTCAAAAATCGCCAATTAATTTTCATTATTTGTTTCCATTTTTTGCCCCACAAAACATAGTTTATGACCCCTCGTTGGAACGAGCTACTAGGGGTCACAACCTATGTTTGTGAGACAAAAAATGAAAAGAATTAGTTATTGAAGAATTTTTTTTGAAAGTGAAGTGTCGTCTGCTTTTCATGATAGGTAAAGGGTTATACGTTGCGTCAGAAATAACGCGTCCTGCAGTTTTTTTCATTTGGATAACACATTACGTGGGAGAAACGAATGCGCTGCAATCCGATGCGAGAAAAATAGCTGCTGCACCTATTTTTAACGCAACGCATTCGAGAACGCATGGGAATCTTCTTGTTGACGACATATTTTTTGCATGGGGGAAGGGGTATTTTCCGCAACGTGGAAGACAACAGGTATTTTGTCTTGTTATTTCCAACTGAAAATTACCCATTTAATTTGTCATAAGTTGAACAATGTTATATTCAATGTACTTATATTTTGGTTGAAGAATACAAGTTTGATAGTGGAAAATAAAATCTACATTATATGAATTTCTTTCACGGGATGAAGAAAATTCCTCCTCCATCCCACCCTCTTCTTTCTCCTCCATCAACATTATAGCTGTCATCACCATGGTCTACCTCAAATAAGAACTTATGCAATAAAATTAAAGCTTTTTATTATATCGCACAGGAACTTTACGCATGAATTCGCATGTAATGTATTGATAAAATCGCAATGAGCAACGTACGCGACAATATTTTCGGACGTAGTGTAAATCTGACCTTAACCGTTCAAATCGAGGCCTCAACAAATATCGTCCAGAAGGGTGGTGAGAGCACGGGGAGTTTGACACCCAATACTCTTTTTTCCAGTCCGACAATTTCGTCTGCATTTGAGTCATAGATATTAATTCGCTCTTGCTATTAATCATGTATTTCATTATACCTGGACTTATGTCACAGATGCAATCGCGGTCGCGTAACCAGGGGAGGTGCGACGGATGAGAACGCACTTCCCGACAAAACTGGAGTTCCACTTGAAGGATTATCTCCCTTTCGTGATTTGAAAATTTTGATAAAATGGGGCGACCTCACTTACTCCGTCGTCCGTGGTCATTCGCACCTTGTACTCCGAGGTGCTAACAACTGATCAATGGAACTCCCACTGGTAATCCAAGAGACACTTGTCAGAGTGAAGGCTACCCTTGCCACCACCTGGAGTATCCAGGTGCTCAAGGGTAAAATTCACCTGACAGTGGATTTTGAAAAAGAATCGGAACCGCCGTCCTCGGAGAGGTGTAGCACCTTTCGTGAGGGGATTTCCCCTCACACTGGTCACCCTCGTAGTGAAACGGAAAAGCAGGATGAAGGCAGCCGGAGTAGTACAGCCACAGCCACCATCAAGAAGAAGAGAATAAGAAAGAAGGGACCCTCCGCCAGACGACGAGATGCCCGCCGAATGACGGAGTTCTTGGACAAGAAGAAGAAGGAAAAGGAAGAGAAGGAGGCAAGTGAGGGCGTCAAGGGCCTGTCACCCCTGAACAACCCTTGTCCAGCCAGGCACCCCTCTCCCAGGAGGAGGGTCCGGAGGACGATGGGTCGTCAGGTGACAGTTCATTCTCCAGCTCATAAGACTCTTCATCTGAAGAGGAGATGGAGGAGGATGCTCTGTCATGGTGCAGGAAGCTGTCTCTGATGACGCACATTTCACCCCTCCAGCTCTTGCTTCTCCAGCTTCTTTGGACCAGGATTCCGACCAGGAGGAGAGCTTCCCGGAGTCCGCGGAGGCATTCCATGGGGAGGAGATCGAGGACGATAACACCAGAGCCACAGTTCAAGAAAACTACAGCTTCTATGTATCCAAACAATTTCCAGCAAACTCAATCAGGACAATCCTCACAATAAATTTACAAAACTATAGGAAACCTCAAAAAGAAACAGCAGCAAGGACCAGGCCATTCACTACCAAGGAACCTACTAATACTCCAGATCCAACAACGCCAACATCTATCTCTCCAACACATCCTCCTCCCACCAAGAAAAACCGGTTCCACAACATAATATTACCACATTTTTGTGACAGACAGGTTTTTGTTGTCAAGGGCGGGGAAGATTGTCAATGGATTCAATGCAACTCATTGCCCTTTTTCACGTCATATGACCACTAAACCTGTAGTCTGTGTTTATACAAAGGACATGTTGTTTGTAGGGGTGCAGTTAGGATAAATGAATTGTGGGGGGGGGGGGGGGGGGTCTATAGCTTCATACATATATAATGCCAATACTATTGTGTGCCGCATTACAAGTTATTATATATTGTAAACTCTCGGTTTTAATTCATACCCAGAGTCGAGTGCCCGTTTTGATATCCCCCCCCTCTCCTCCATCTTGCCCGGGGATGTATCCATGAAAGATTGAAAATACAGGTCCTTCCAATCTATTACCCCCATGGCTATGTCCGTAGTCGTTCTTTACAGAAAGTTGTGATCTGTCATAATTGGTTTCATATCGCGTATAACGTTACAGTTGGGTTAAAATTTACCCAAATGGACTGGGTTGAGCGAATATGAACCCAATTGGGTTCTTGGACAAGAAGAAGAAGGAAAAGGAAGAGAAGGAGGCAAGTGAGGGCGTCAAGGGCCTGTCACCCCTGAACAACCCTTGTCCAGCCAGGCACCCCTCTCCCAGGAGGAGGGTCCGGAGGACGATGGGTCGTCAGGTGACAGTTCATTCTCCAGCTCATAAGACTCTTCATCTGAAGAGGAGATGGAGGAGGATGCTCTGTCATGGTGCAGGAAGCTGTCTCTGATGACGCACATTTCACCCCTCCAGCTCTTGCTTCTCCAGCTTCTTTGGACCAGGATTCCGACCAGGAGGAGAGCTTCCCGGAGTCCGCGGAGGCATTCCATGGGGAGGAGATCGAGGACGATAACACCAGAGCCACAGTTCAAGAAAACTACAGCTTCTATGTATCCAAACAATTTCCAGCAAACTCAATCAGGACAATCCTCACAATAAATTTACAAAACTATAGGAAACCTCAAAAAGAAACAGCAGCAAGGACCAGGCCATTCACTACCAAGGAACCTACTAATACTCCAGATCCAACAACGCCAACATCTATCTCTCCAACACATCCTCCTCCCACCAAGAAAAACCGTAGGAGACACAGACGCCGCTGAACACCTTTACTCTTTCCCTCCTCTGCCACGCTCTGACATGACAAAACTATACAGTCAACGAGGGTCGAAAGGGGCTTGTTCCCCAATTCCGTCCCTGCGCGCCTTCGGCGCGCGAAACCATTCATTCTCTACTCCGATACATAGTACCCTCTGTGGCTTAGCCACAGAGAGTACGATGCATCGGGGTGAGTAAATCAGTGGCGTGGCCACAGGGAGATTGGGGGACGCCCCCCCCCCCCCCACACACACTTTCCCTCAAAGTTGGTCCTCGAAATATTTCCAAAAATGGCATAAAAATCGTAGGGGGGTTAGGTCCAAGGGGATTAGGTTGTAGATTTGTAGATTGCTTGTCCTAATATCTGTGTCGGTGAAAAGGCAGACAGTCATCAGTACATGAAAAACCTCAAAATATCCGCTCAGATGCAAGGAGATGGGGTTTTTTTTAACCCTGGAATTCAAATTTTTCCTAACACGGACCTAACAATGGTCGGCTCGTGGTATCGACGACCCTTGTGTCGCCCCCTATCGGACACATTCATTTCCCTCTGGTGGAAACCCTAATTATTGTTACCTTGGTTACCTAGCTCAAACTTCAGGGACGCAAAATTCTGAAATGTGAGCTAAGCCTTGCTCTGCGACTTTACAGCCCCCCCCCCCCCCCCCCCCCCCCCCCTGCTGTGGGCTGGCTACGCCACTGGGTGAGTTGATTTAAGACATAAATGTTTTTGTTTAGACGTAGTTGTTGTGAAACACCTAGGCACAACTTGGATACATATTCTATCCTCGGCTATAAAATGTATCAAAGTACCTCGGCGTTTCACAGAAACTAGTTGCATGGTCCTGTTGTTTACCTTCGGGCCCTATGTGTTACACCGAACTGGTCGATGTTCAATTTCTGCCGGAATCACATATTAACAGAATTACACGTCTAGGTATATTATTTATCTGGAAAATAAAATATGCCTAGCAGCTTTATCGATCTATTTTGTATGCAGTTTTTCACATATATACAATAGTGCAAAAGTGCTTATATTTTAGCCCCTAAATTCCACATAATATTTTCCCAGATACTGCCATAGAGTTCCATTTGATACTTATTTTTCAGAATTTTCTCTGCCAGACTCAACCATGGTCGCCCTGGCGGAGCCGGTGAACATCGATCGCCACCTTCCCAACAAAACTCCTGGCTACTCGCCTGAATTGGTCGTACAAATAGAGACCATTGTAGACACATCGTGACCAAGTTGTACGGTACATGTTAATTAACCCTTTACCTAACCTGAAAAGCAGACGACACTTGCAAAAATAATTCTTGAATAACTAATGTTTTTCATTTTTTGTCTCCAAAACATAGGTTATGACCCCTCGTTGGAACGAGCTCGACGAGCTCGTTCCAACGAGGGGTCATAACCTATGTTTTTGAGACAAAAAATGAAAAAAATAATGAAAATTAATTGGCGATTTTTGAGAATAGCGCTGGCCTGTTTTGGCCGTTACGTTGGGTAAAGGGTTAAAACGAAGCTGCAAGACCATGCACCACGAACTCCAATTCATTTATTAACAAACCAATTTCCAGGAATTCTTGAGGGTTTTTTATTTCCCATCATCTCGACTACTTACTATTCCAACAACACCATCAAGGCATGCATTCGATGAAGGCATGTGTTGACGACGCAGTTGGACTATTTTATTAGTCGGAACTTGAGGCATCATAGTCAGGACCCTCCAGTTGGCCATCTTCTTCAGCAACACCCCCGGTGGTGTCTGTGTGTGTTGAACAGAAGTATGAGGAATAATTTGTTAAAACATGTCCAAACTAGATGGTACTCGATCAAGATGCAAACACACGTTTCTAAGGGCACATCCCGAATTTTTCGTTCATATTACTTTTAACGTTGTTCTCCAAAGATGAATAGCTATGAGGCCTCTCTATAGTATATTAAAATTCAGTGGATCTAGCTGAAACATATAAGTGGCTATAAATGAAAATGCACTTTTTCAAACATCTGGTCATGCATTTTGACCTTCAGTGATGAATAGTCCTGATCGTTGTTTCCTCCATATCTTATTATTATTCAATTGGTCTAAACGAAATAGGTAGGTGACTATGGGTTAAATATATTCCAATGAGTTTTGTGACCTAAACCTTTGACCCCCCCCCCCCCCCAAAAAAAAAAAATGGTTTCTAGATGTTTCCATGTACCTTACATGTACCAAGTTTTTTTTTTATCAAAGATATGGGCGATATCTTCATAGAACGCAGAGACAAACACTGAATGTTGTAATTCTACAACCTTGACCTTTGATCAAAAACGCTAAATGTTCCGATCTTGGCAATACTACTGCTTCGAGATTGATAGTAACAAATGAAGCCGTTTTTACACCGCAAACAGACACACATACACACACACACATATATATATATATACTCAGATACTAGCGAAAACCCTGATCACTCTTCACCTCTCATCGGCGTTGGTAATAAATGGTCGACGTAAAAATACAACTGCGTCAAGCGAAGTCTTCTTCCAATTCTCTCGACTCGAGCGATGTATGAGATGTATTCAAAATATAATGGACATTTTGTTTTATTCGGGTTACAAGTGGGGTACATAGAGATTATTGCTACAGTCAGTTGGTCTGTGTTGTCGTATTGCGTGGAGTTGACGAGACCAGCTGGGACCAATACTATAAACATTTACAATTGTATTTTTCCGAATTGTATTTTCTACAAGTGAATATAAATGATGGAAATGAATTATAAGCATTTTAAAAGATATGGCAATTTGCCAACTGGCAAATTGCCACATCTTTGAAAATGCTAATGGTTCATTTCAATTAGTTATTTCCATAAATAGAAAATACAATTTTGAAAAATACAACTGTAAAAGTTTTATAGTATTGGCCCCAGATTAGCCAGATCAAAGAAGACGCCGTATAGGAGCCGAGTTTGATCTGGCTGATCTAGTCTCGTCAACGATATGGAATATAATAACTCAGGTAGATCGACTGTTCTAATATTTTTTTTATTACAACAGTGGATATTTCAAAAATGAATACGACACCTGAAATATAAAAACAGAAGAAATCATATGCAGTGCGTAAGCGCAGAGAATTTTTATGAATGTATCTCTGATAAATTATCTAATTTGGAGACAGCTAATCCTCCCGAGTGTTATGAATGACTCTTCAATTCTGAATAAAGCACATTGTTTCCATGTGACTCTTAACTGGTAGAGTGGTAAATTATTTTTGGTCATCAAAATTTGTTCTCATGTCTTTGCCTGGTTACGATTTGTGGGAGAGTGCCTATGGGCACTCTCCCATAAATTGTAACAAGGCAAGTCCTTGCATACTAAACTATTTCACTTTAAGGGTGATATGGAGCACATCCACATAATATGAAGCCTTTAAATTGTGGTACCCACACTTTTGAGTAAAGCCCAAATTAGGGCTTCCAGCACTCAACCAGTTAATACTGATTTCTTGAAAATACAACTCAAGCAATACATGAAACTGAGTACTGGAATATTATTAACACATTTCGGCTAAGAAAGAAGAGCCCAATTATTTACACCCAGATGGAACTGTAGAATTCTTTAAAACGTTACTTTTTCCGAAAAGATCTGAATCTGAAATATGTCATCTTCCGGCGACACTTAAGGAGCCAGATATAAAATTAAACACTGACTGCACAACCGCTAGATAAATATTAGACGCTGCTAGGCAGCTCCAAAACAAAAAGTCATCTGCTGTAGATAACATTTCGAATGAATTATTAAAACTTATTGTTCCAATTATCATTGATGGCGTTGTCAAGCTATTTAACCAAATATTATTATCAGGTCATTAACATGTATGTTGGAGTGAGTCTATAATAAAAACTCTCTATAAGAAAGGCGATAGACATGATCCTAACAATTACAGACCGTTCGCACTGAGTAGCAATTTTGGACAATTATTTAATACAAAGTAATAACTCGAGGCCGAATGGGTAGTTAGTACGCAACGTTTTCATAAGCGATAACCAATTTGGATTCAGGAAGCATCGTAGAACAATTGACAGTGCATTCATTTTGCGCACATTGACAGGATTGAATAAATGTGTTCAGAAGCTTGAACACTATGTGGATCAAAACAAACTTAATGTCAATACTAATAAACAAAATGCATGATTTTTAAAAAAAAAACAGAAAAGCTAAAAAAGATCCAACGTTTTGTATTGGAACTGCGAAATTAGATATCGCAGAGCAGTATAAATACTTAGGTCTTGATTTCACATACAACGGAAACACGAAACAAGTTCATGAGAATTTGAGTACAAAAGGATCGAAAGCAATGTTTTTCCGTACAAATTCTCTGAAAAAGTCAGCTGACTTAACTCTTGACGTGAAATATAACTTTTTGATAAATTGATTAAACCTATTTTATTATATGGTTGCGAGATATGGTCCTCTGACATTAATACTCTTTTTGCAGACACCAAAGCCTGTGCACAAGTCCACTTGAAATTTTGTACACAAATCGTCCCCTGAGTTCCAATGTGTTCTATGTGCCTACTGGCACATAGAACACATTGGAACTCAGGGGACGAAATATTAATGTTAAATAGAAAAGCTTCTAACCATGCAGCACGAGGTCAGTTGGGTACAGTTCCTATTGTGAACGATGCCATCTTACATCCTCATTAATATGTCGATAAATTATCCAAAATCGCTGGCGATTACATACTTTCCAACTCATTCATGGAGTCGCTCAAATGTGAACTGCCGAAAACTTGAATAACTCAGTTATCTCGTTATAATATTAGAGTTTCCGATGCCAATACGTTAACTAATAGTAATGGAAATATCCAGAGAGATGTACTAGAATCTCAGCATACAGAAAGATTTACAAAAGATATGTTTAATGATGACAAAATGAAAGGTAGTAATAAGTTACGAACGTATCGGTTAGTTAAATATGAATACAAGCTTGAACCTTATCTGAAATTCATCATATCTCCACAGGCCCGTGAACTGTTTACTAGACATAGGGTTAGTAACCGTAATTTAGAAATAGAAAAGGGTAGACATAACCAATCTCCAACACCGTGAATAATAGAAGATGCCAGGTATGCGATACCGGTGAAATAGAGAGCGAAAAACATTTTGTTATGGATTGTGAGGCATATGTCGAAATTAGGGAAACAGGGTTCGAAGAAATTATAAAAGAAAACAAAGAATTTAAACAATTAAATGATTCGGAGAAATACAATTATTATATATTAAAAACTGTGATAGTAAATCGATTAATATTATTTCTAACATGATCTGGTCATTTATCCGTAAGCGAGATCACCATGTTAAAGAAAAAAAGTCATTTGTACTTTATATTATACATCATGTTTATTATATCTTCTTATTTGCTATGTTTATATTGTGCAGCTGCCATTATGGTGTAATGCATTAAACTATCAATCAATCAATCAATCAATCAATCAATCAATCAATCAATCAATCAATCAATCAGTCAATCAGTCAATCAATCAATCAATCAATCAATTTGATTGGAATACTTGTCAAGAGTGAAGACGGTCGAGTTTTCCCTTCGCGTTTGTAAATCTGTCGACAATAATGGCATCATGTGATAAAACCCTGAGAAGCTTCGAGATTCGATTCGATTTTGAATCTTAAGTAGATATTCGGTTCGATTCGAAATCGGATACCCGATTCGTTTCCTCTCGAATCTGTTTCATATGAATATAGCTTGGTATCAGTCATCTTCATCGTCTCACAAAACGTACAGTTGAGATGGAAATCGTACATAAATGATGTTGAAATAAAATACTGGGTGTAATTTCCGTTACATTAACATAAATAACATATAACATCTGCAGCAATGCCACTAGCCACGCTAATTCCAATATCACTACTCCCCACCACTGTTAAATGCAAATTTAAGGTTTCCAAGCAATATCGAAGATGGACTGTAATTCTTACAGGGAAATATTCCAACTACATCATCAAGGCATGCCTTCGACGAAGGCATGCCTTGATGATGTAGTTTGATTATTTTATCAGTCGCGACTTGAGGCATCACAGTAGGAACAAATCAGGTTTATCGCACCCTAATCCCCATCGATCATCTTCAAGACTCCACTGGTCGATTCGAGGTTTGATTCGATTTCGAATAATAGACATGATTCGATTCGAGATTCGATTCGAATCGAAAATTTATGATTGGCAGGGCCCTATGATATGAGCCTCGTTTGAGACTGGCGTGATATGAATTTGAAAAAAAGTCGAGACTCTCGTTTTCCAGAGAGCTATAATTGATGGGCAAACTATAGCATTATTGAAAGGCCCTTTCTGGGGGTCATATAATTAAAATACGATATTGGTCGTGTGTTCTCACCCCTGTTGTGAAACAAAAAATGTCACTGATTACATTGAATTCAAGGTACACACCGAAATCGAAATTAAAGATTTCAGTTTTGGCCTAACAAATCATTGCGTCACAATTATAATCAATGATTGCATGTTTCAACTTAAACTTTATACTTGGAGTAATTATTGTCTTTGTTCTGCTGCTGGGGTAAATGCAGACATCACAAAAGCAAGCTGAACAAGAAAATTGATAGTACTGAAACGGTTGACCCATTTTCGTAACCGACTAACTGCCATCTGTAACTGGATAACAATTGGTTATCCCCGGCCATTGTTACATTGACTATGAAATTGAAACAGGCGGAATTTTACGAACAGTGTTCGTTGAAACTATTCCGCCTTGTAGGTACAAACGAAAGTTGTCCCTTTCGTTTGTATATATGCTACAGAATAGTTTCTGAGAATACTCTGCCTTCGTGGACAAAACATCCGATGTTAAAGAAGTAAAGAACATCAACATTATTTGATGCAAACCGCCAAAAGAACCCTGTAGCCAGCCAAAGCAAGTGGGTGTGCGTGTGTGTGTGTGTGTGGCGGGGGGGGGGGGGAACTCGCAGAACCTGGCTTAGCTCCATTTTAATGGGGGGGGGGGGGGGGGGGGGGGGGGGGGGGGGTGATGTGTGCAGGAAAAGCTTTCCAAGCCTGCACATCTCAGAATTCTGCGTCCCTAAAGTTTGAGCTAGATAACCAAGGTAACAATAATCAGGGTTTCCACTAGAGGGAAATAAATGCGTCCGATATGGGGCGGCTAAGTGTCGTCAATTGGGTTTTTGACCCCTGGAATTCAAAAGTTACACACCGAAATCGAAATTATTGATTTCAGTTTTGGCCTAACAAATCATTGCGTCACAATTATAATCAATGATTGCATGTTTCAACTTAAACTTTATACTTGGAGTAATTATTGTCTTTGTTCTGCTGCTGGGGTAAATGCAGACATCACAAAAGCAAGCTGAACAAGAAAATTGATAGTACTGAAACGGTTGACCCATTTTCGTAACCGACTAACTGCCATCTGTAACTGGATAACAATTGGTTATCCCCGGCCATTGTTACATTGACTATGAAATTGAAACAGGCGGAATTTTACGAACAGTGTTCGTTGAAACTATTCCGCCTTGTAGGTACAAACGAAAGTTGTCCAGCTATCCACTCCTTTCGTTTGTATATATGCTACAGAATAGTTTCTGAGCATACTCTGCCTTCGTGGACAAAACATCCGATGTTAAAGAAGTAAAGAACATCAACATTATTTGATGCAAACCGCCAAAAGAACCCTGTAGCCAGCCCAAAGCAAGTGGGTGTGCGTGTGTGTGTGTGTGTGGCGGGGGGGGGGGGGGGGACTCGCAGAACCTGGCTTAGCTCCATTTTAATAGAGGGGGGGGGGGGGGAGGGTGATGTGTGCAGGAAAAGCTTTCCAAGCCTGCACATCTCAGAATTCTGCGTCCCTAAAGTTTGAGCTAGATAACCAAGGTAACAATAATCAGGGTTTTCACTAGAGGGAAATAAATGCGTCCGATATGGGGCGGCTAAGTGTCGTCAATGGGGCTTTTGACCCCTGGAATTCAAAAGTTTTCTACCATGGGCTGAACCATGGTTCGGCCCATGGTATAAAAATTTTGAATTCCTGGGTTCAAAACCCCCCATCTCCTTGCATCTGAGCGGATATTTTGAGGTTTTTCATGTTATGACGACTGTCTACCTTTTCACCGACACAGATATTAGGACAAGCAATCTACAAATCTACAACCTAACCCCCATGGACCTAACCCCCTCCCCCCCCCCCCCCCCCCTTACGATTTTTATGCCATTTTTGGACATATTTCGAGGACCAACTTTGAAGGAAAGTGAGGGGGGACGCGTCTCCCCAACCCTCCCCCCCCCCACCCCCCGTTGCCACGCAACTGCCTGTTGCAAGGACTCCCAATGAGGTTTTTAGCTTTGCATGTCTTTGAGTACAATAGGTAATCTGACAATATTTTAATACTGTTTTGTACGTTGGATTGAAGGACAACAGTCACGGGAACGGTGGCCAATACGTAATATATTTTTCGAATGGAACACCGATCTCTATCAATTAAGTGGATAACCGGTTGACAACCTTTTCCGACTTGTTGAGTTAATAACCGGTTGTGAATTGGTTATCCGATATGTGGATATTGTGGGATGCCCGTTCTTACACAGAATGTGTGTCTTTCAAGTACTCCGCACACGAGGTACCCATTTTGCGACCCAAACGAGTTGGCGATACTCTGTACATGATAACTGATGCTGCCAGAGGTTTTCGGTGGAGAGACCGAGATCAGAGTTTTGCAGGGATGTGGCGACAGGAGGGGGTCAAAATTTCCTATAGTTGGAAATTCGGAGGGAAAGTCGTGAGTAGTTGGAAATTCCAACTATCTGGATTTTAGAGCTTTACTTCTCAAAATTTCAACTCGATTTCGAATCGGCATACATTCCAACTGTTACAGTTTACAGCTACAGTGTACGCAATATCGAGCTTCATACGTACGCATGATGTCAATAGGTATTAGATTTTTATAGTAGGTTTATTTATCGTAATAAAAAAAATCCCCGAAATGCACTTCAAGAAAATCACGTCATGATTGAGCTTGAGCATTTGTTTAGCACATATTTAATTCCCAGAATTATTTATTTATTTATTGGCGTTTAAGGTCACATACTTATGCACAATGGCTAATCATGACCGTGACAGTTTTACAGGTGGAGGAAGCCGGAGTACCCGGAGAGAACCACCGAGCAACGACGAGCAGCTGACATCTCTCCAACATCGTAACTCCGCACTGCAGCACAGGCAGGGTTAGATTGGTTGAAGACATGCGTACCATCGACGTGCAGTACGCCTTAGTACACGGCGTCATCGTGCCCCCACATGAGCAATGGGGGTGAAGTGTCTTGGCCAAGGACACAACGCGGTTGCCGCAGGTGGGATTCGAACCGAGGACCTCTCGGCTTGCGGGAGTCCGAATCGATCGCTCAGACGGTCACCAATCCGAGGACCAACCGGGCTCGACGTTGCTTAACTTCGGTGATCTGACGAGAACCGGTGACCATTCCCAGAATAATACCAAATAATAATAACCTGATAATTCTATCATAAATGTGGTAACATTTCCGTTACTAGAATCAATTTTATGCCCCTTTTCATGTCTTCAATATAAATGTTTTCTCAGTAGTGAATTTCCAAATAGGGGGAGGGACTCGTCCCTGGAGTTTTGTCACTTTGTAATTTTTGCCGACCAATGATTCGAACTGAGATCTCTGGCTTGGAAGGACGGCTCAATTATCTACTTTGGAGTCGGTATTTTGTCAAGATTTTATTCGAAAAGAATAGAAATCCAGATGTTTCTTTGGACTCTATCCGCTTAATTCTTGTTGGGGGAAGGGTTTATGTCCTTATTACAAACACAGTGGGCGAAGATAGTTTTTTTTCAATGCCTGGCTCTCACACCCACTCAATATAATTTTGATGTCATAAATTTTCCGACGAAAACTGGTGATGTATAGCACCTCCGCGATCCATTATAGGCACGCAGAGATGGTATGCCCAAAATGTTTGTTTATGCTACTGATCTTCAAATTAAGAGATCACTCTTCACTTGGAAAACCAATCTGAAAAATAGATCTTTATGTACTGTATCTAGGCAGTTGTAACCGATAACGAAGCAATTATTTAGGAATACAAGACTCAAAGTAATATTTGGGACCCGCGTGCTCTAAACATTGTTTCGTAACTATTGAGATTTCTTAAATATGGAAACAAAACTGTGCATTTTGCTCGACTCTAAAGTCCGTAGTAGAGGGAATCTTCTGTCACATCTTAACTCTTTGAATCCTGGTGATATATTCCAAGTCAGTTCAATGGCAGCAACTGTAAGAGTCCATTTTCACTATTTAGGGGTAGACCAATTAATATTTTCAAAGTTCAGATAGGCAGAAAAAATGGAATTCTGGGGAAATCTTAGCCAGAAAAACTACTCTAGTTCAATCGTACTTACCCCCTGGGTCATATTAAATAAAAGTAGTTTTTGGTGATTTGGAGGGATTGTCGGGTTTATTTGGGTAATTCTACGAAAAGGGAAATTACTCCTGTTCAAACAAACATACCCTCCGAACATACCCCTATCCTATAAGAAGCCTTTGGGTCACACAACCACGTGCTACCATAGAAACAAAGATGGCGGCCTCCAGTATACAAAATGGACGACGGAAACACGTATCACCCTGGCAACATGCGCACTAACACCACGTATCACTATGTGGATGGCGTCACAAGATGGCAGCTCACGCGGGTTACCAACACAACATGGCGCCACTGGGTCACGTGGCATGACGTCACTTCCGCGGTCCCGGCTCGGAGTCCCCCCCCCCCCCCCCCCCCAATAGTGACTGTCCGGGTACATTACATACTACTTCTATTATATTTAGCCCCTTTTTATTTTCCAGCCAAATGAATTATCCATAAGTTTTAAAACAAGTCGTAACACACGAAGCGGGCTATTTTAAATAATACTCAAATACCACAAAGGATTGCTTTCTTATCTTCAGTTCCATGAGTAATGTTTCCAGCAAATTAATTGCGAATCATTCCCCAGTCGACAGTGAGATGTGCGTGCGTGCACTGTCAGACCATACGCTTAAAGTTGCATGTAGATCTAATCAAACAGGCGGAATGAAACAGATAAAAACACAGACACCCTTGAAACAATCAACCTGGCGCCCCAAGCTCACAATAATTTACCTTAAGTGTGTTAGATTAAGTAGAAAGAGAAATTATATCTTCTATTGAATCATTGATCGTGGAAAATTGTGGTAAATTGCTCACGTTCTTGATTATTCCGTTATTCCTAAGGCGCGGAAAATAGAATTTTCTTTGGATTATCCTACCTTCCCGTTAAAAAGAGTAATTATGACTGTTCAAACTCCATTGTTGATACGAGGACCTCGAAATATTGCACATCATTTTTTCAAATTTCTTTTCATATTCATTTACAAAACGCACTATTGGAAAGGGCTCAATACAACCATTTCCAACTTTTTGTCACAAATCTGCATTCCCCAAAGGCAAAACCTACTTACAAAGTAGTTCTTTTTATTTATTGCAGATTAACGACTCTTTCAATAGCCATGGCCACCTCGCGTCAGACAGTTGATGGGTGGAGGAAGCCGGAGTACCCGGAGAGAACCACCGCGCAACGGCGAGCAACGGCCATACTACACAACGTACTAACTCCACACAAGCAGGGTTAGCATTGATTGAATACAGGTGCACTATCGATGTGTAGTAAGCCTTAGAACATAGCGCCATCGTGCCTCCACGTGGGCAATCAGGATTAAGTGCCTTGCCCAAGGACACAATGCAGTTTCCCCTGGCGGGGATCGAATCGTAGGCCTTTCTGTTTGAAATCCAATGCCGCTCCCTTCTTGCCTGAATAAGTTATTCACATGGACCGATATGACAACCGGTACTTATTCCCAGTTCCTGGGATTAAGTAACAGTTCGTCACCTGAGTTCCAATGTGTTCTATGTGCCTACTGGCACATAGAACACATTGGAACTCAGGGGACGAGTTGTCAAGTCCCCTTTACGGGACGCTGGAATGGAGAAATACAAAATAAATTTATCAAAACAAAACTGGCAATGTGAGTCTTCATCGTTACAGAGGAATTTCCCTTGTTGCGTGTTGTGAAGAAATATACTTAAGCTCCTGAAATAAAGACTTTTATTGTCCCTTCTTCTGAGGAAGGGATCGCGGTGGCACAATGGTCAGAAATTGGACATCAAATCGAAAGGCCCACTGCCACAGTTCGATCCCGACAAGCGGCAAGTGTGTGGTGTCCTTGGGCAAGGCATTTAATTAGCCCTTTACATATTTTAAAAAATCTTTCCTTCAAAAACGAGCTCGTTCCTGTAAAGGGTTATAATCTAAGTCTTTTAGGGCAAAATAAGTGAGCTTTTAGTGATTAACGGTTTTCTTTCGTCTGCTGGTCGTATTAGTTGAAAGGTTAATGGATACGTTGCGCAGGTGTAAAAAATGATGGTTACCAAATAAATGGCGTCTGCAGCTTCAGCATCTCCAGAACATCTTTGATTGGACCTTCCCACGATCAACCATCAGCCTAAGAAGTCACCCACTCTTCGAAATTCACGCTCACCCATGAGAAAAAGAAATATCTGCGCCACTGTAGACCCTGTCTGTTATAACAACATCAAACACTTGAAATGAGAGGGCGTAAATCCTGGGGGTGGAGGCTGTTACCCCCACCCCCAGGATTTACGCCCCTGAACTCCAGATTTCTCCACCCGTTCAACTGTACGACCATCGTGGCTACTGAAAGTGTGTCCTTGTAAATACAACAGTTCTATTCAGAATATATTAATTTATCTCCCTGTGTGGAGTGCCCTGCCTACACGGCACCTGATATTATATGATATGTACTGTGTGGTGATAGATATGCAGGGTAATATGCGCTGAGAGTAGGGCAGAATGATGATACACCCCCCCCCCCCCCACCCCCAAAAAACAAAAACAAAACAAAACAAAAACTTCTCGGTAGTTACGGGCCTGGCTGGAATATCGAAGAGAAACCACCCAGCAGAGACGAGTAACTGTCGGACACCCCAACTTACTAACTCTCGCACAGGCAGCATCGGTTGAAGGAATTGTTCCATCGACGTTCAGTACGCGATCGGCGCACTGCGTCACCGTGCCTCCACCTGAGAAATTGGAATCAAGTGTCTTACCCAAGGACACAACGCAGACAGCGATCGAACCTACAACTTTTCAATCCGAAGTCCAATGCTCTGTCCAATGATCCATCCTGCTCCCCAAACTTCAATTAGATATGGAAGACTGCAGCAGGTCAATCCTGTTAGTATTAATACAGAAAGAAAGAATATGAACAATAAAGTTCACTTGAGATAATATGTAACTCTCTTTACATAGTTTCGCGATGACCTCACAATGAACTGAAAATACTGTTAAAAATTGTTTTTGTGTTGAGCCAGCTGCTGACGAGGTTATGAACTCAGCTGAATCAGCTATGTTTGACCACATTACATCTATAAATCGGACATTTTAACACAACAAATCAATCATAATTTAATTGAGGAGAAAATACGAAAACTAGCACAAAGTTCAGCGCAAGTTGGATTGATAGCTGTAAATACAATCCATAAGTGGGACTCCGTCTAACCTCGAGTGACTCGCACATACTGCTCGAACGACTCAAATCCCATCGCACAAATGTGCTTTAGAGCAATTGCTCGATCGAGTGACGAGCTTATACCGTGACCCGACCGGAGTCCCCCAACTAGTGACTGTCCGAGTACATGAACTAATAGTCATGATGTAGTTTTCTCGACAGTTTCGTTTGCAAAGGCGTGTAGCTATGAGATTGGGCAACTGATCCCCCAAGGCAGATGATATCAAAATTTATTATTTCATTGATATGGCATTGTTGAAATTTTGCCCAAAATAATATTTTTTGAACTGCTGTATTTGGAAATTACACGGGATGCGGCCGATTTGTTGGGTAACTATTATTTTTTTTTATTTGTTGGTGTTTAAGGTCACATACTTATGCACAATGGCTAATCGTGACCGTGACAGTTTTACGGATGGAGGAAGCCGGTGGGCCCGGAGAGAACCACCGAGCAGCGACGAGCAACTGTTAGCTCCTCAACATTCTAACACTCTCTGTTCAAACTCCGCTCAAGCAGAGTTACAGCGGTTGAAGACATGTGCATCATCGACGTGCATTACGCCTTAGTACACGGCGTCATCGTGCCCCCATGTAGACAACCGGGATAAAGTGCCTTGCCCAAGGACACATCGGGTCGACACGGACGGGGATCGAACTCGGGACCTCTAGCATAGAAGTCCAACAGTCTACCACTGAGCCACCGTGCTCCCTTTGTTGGGTAAAGCAATCAATATAATATGCTGTGGGAGACACGTGGGCCTACTGCTGCCTACACCTTTGCGTGGAGTACACGATTCTGTGTAGCCGCCGTAGCTTCGCCGCTTAAAATTATTAGGTAGCTTAGGTTGTAGACAAAATTAATAACAAGTCTACCCATAGAAGATTCACAGACTCGAACTAAAAGTGTGCTTTCACTCTTGATTCTATGCCAGCAGCTGACGCATTTTCCCAGAAGTCAGCAAAACTTTATTACATCCCAAGTCGAGGCTGTTGAAATGGGCGATTTCAAGAAAGATGCTTACAGGTTGACTCTTCCAAAATAGACTGGTTCCAGATAAACGCTTGTCAGATAGGCGCTTCCCAAATAGGCGCTTCCCAGAAATACGAGTCCCTGCGTTACACTTCTTCAAAGAGACGCTTCTCAACATGGACGCCCCAAATAGATACTTCCCCGATAGATGCTTAATCGATAATTTTTATGAATCCTCAAACCGTGTGTTGTCTTTGTCTTAATTTGTATTTATTCTACATTAACCTTTTACCTGACATACAGCGGCCAAAAATGGCCAGAAAATTAACCAGAATATGCCTACCACAGCCTAAAATATCCCGGAAGTTTCTCATTAAAAACACACAAATATGGATATCAGTAGAACCAGCTCGTCGAGCTGGTTCTTTTGATATCCATATCTGTATGGTTTTATTGAAAAATTGTGAAATTTGTTTTCGAAAAATGTGAAATTTAATTTATTTTTTAAAAGTTTCCATGTTAGGTAAAGGGATAGGAGCCTGTTACTTTGGATTGCATTTTCCCATGCATTACATTGTACACTACCACATTACCATTTAACGTTGTCATTAACGAATCGGGCTCATTGGTCAGCTCACTGGACTTTAAACGGAAAGGTCGATTGTTCGATCCTAACCCGCGTTATCCCCACTTTATCCTTGGGCAAGACTCTTAATCCCGATTGCCCCTGGGTGGGCGCGGTGGAACTGTGCACATCGAAGGTGCCCTTGCCTTCAGCTCTGGTCAACTCTGTTTGAGACACCGTTAGAGAGTCTCCCAGTTGTTCAGCAGTTCTCGTCGGGTACTGCTGCTTCCTCCTCCCGCAAAACCGTCCGACACGATGTGTCCCTGGCTGTTGAAAGTGACGCTAATCCCAAATAAACATAAACAAACCACGTATTATATTTCGTGGTTAGTCTGCTGTATGTAATGTCAGACTGCCAACACTCTTGTTAGAACCATGTAGATTCGATTCGAAATTCTCCCATTGATTAGATTCTATTCGAGTCAGACTGATTCGGAAAAACTGGAATCGCTAAGATGTTCTCAAAATCCTTCCAAATGTCTCCTTTTGAACTATTCTTCTATCGTCAAGTCTCCGGAACAGGAGACCTGATGACCGAAGAGGAGTTCAAGGGGGTTCCCGCCTCTGAAACTACTTTGATTCCATTTCTAGAATATTCCGTTTTTTTATTGACTTTCCCAAAAGACAAGTCGACCAGGGGCGAACTGTGCCAAGAAAAGTTACCGGGAAATGCACCGGGTTCGGAGAAAATTTAGGTTTTTCGAACTGAAAGAACGCTGCTTTCCTGCGTCTGAGCGATCGATATCAGTCCACATAGAGGACAGTTTGATGGCATATTTATGTCATCGTCGTCACACCTTCGAAAAAAAATGGTTGCACCGGGGAGAGGGGGTGGGGTTGACGCATCGAGCCGACCAAAGTTCGATGCGATGGGAGAATATTTTGATTTTCAAACTGACAGAACACTGTTTGCTTGCATCTGAGTGCTTGCATCTGCTGGTATATCGCTGGTATACCGAAATGTCTCTATGTGGACTGCCATTGGCAGTCCACATAGAGAGCATTTCGGTATACCGGCAGTCTATGCAATCCGATCCATTTCGCCTGTTGATCAATGATAATTTTCACAAAGTTTCATGCACCAACATGTGTTGGGCTGCATCAGTTTTGGGGTCTCATGGGGATCTCCAGTAGGGGACCCACCGGGAATTTTCCCGGTAGACAATATGGCCAATCCGCCTCTGAAGTAGTTGACGTTGAATAGGATATTTGAGTGGAGACTGGCAGTATTTCTTATATAATCCACGGTTGAAACAAGTGCAGTATCAACATATGCAGTCTGATGAATGGTGAGGTTTTATTCGAAATGCGATTCGATTCAAAATCCTCTGTCTGATTTGACTCTAGAGTCGACTCGACCCTAAATAGAAGGTTCTTGGAGACCTCATCCTAGTCGGAAACTTTCATCTACCCGCCCTCGTGTCGGGCATCCTAGCCTCGGCCCTGCTTTTAGTGCCCTGACTGCACCTTCCTTTTATGCTGAATGAGTTCAACTTTCCTATCCCACGTTGGGTATTTTCACAAGAACAATGGCGGGTTTTGGAATGCTTGTACCACTCGTGCGCTTAGTTAATGTAATTCTTCGCTTGTACTCGTAAAATCACGAAACTGTCTGCGATAAGGCGACATGGCAAGACAATTGTCTGCTTATCTTAATTGATATGTAGAATATCATTTGAATCCGTTGCCGTGGATATTAACAAGATTTTCCACAGCATGCAAGCCTGTCAGAGTGTCAGTCTTGGGGAGCCATAACTCCGTTCTCAAGAAGAGTTCGATTATGAATGCTTCCGAGGCATACGTCTAGACATGCATTGCAAATATTTAATAGTTCTGTTGACAAAGATGCCTTGCTTTATACAGTTATTTGTGAGGCGCTTCACAAAACACGGTTTTATTACATTAAAAAATTTATTGAGTTCTCACTGTTATTATATTGATCCTAACAAATTATCGTAACTGTGGACGAGACTGAAGTCGATGAATAGGACCTGTATTCGAAATTCAGACTTGTGCAAATTAGACATTAAGGGGACCCGAAAAGGTTTCCTTAAAGTTCTTTAGGCCACACAAAGTAGATCTTATGTTTCTCGGGCCAGGTTTTGTAAAATTGCATACATGCTGGCGGGCGTTTTTTGTTTATTTTTGTAATTATTTCTTTGCCATCAGAAGTTCATGTTCTTGGTTTGTTTTGTGTTTTAGGCCTCGTAATCTACAGAATAGCATGGGTGGTGGTGTATTTCTTCCCTTGAGTGCTAAAGCACTGCAAAGCCTTGTTGCACTCAAGTGACAAATTTATCAATTTTATTAACTTGGGTAAAATATTAGACATAAACCATTTAATTTTTATTTTTTCTAGTTTGCATTGATTTTTTAAAAGAGAGCATGCGGCAGCCAAACGGACCATGTTGGAGGGAATGAGAAACAAATTTTTAACTTTCTGAGGCCTTACGTAGCTTCGTTTTGAATTACCTGTTTTTGGATGCATAAAGAAGAGGAATGAGGAAAAATACTGGTATGTTAACATTGTCAGTTCTAATGCTGAGACAAGAAACCCAGAATACTGTTGCTTCTTTATGTTTCTTTCATTAACCCTATAGACCCGAAACATCTTTTTTTCCGGTCCAGGTTCGTGATATTACCTGACTTCATTTTGTAGATGGTTGCTCGGTGAATTTGTGTGGTAGACCAATCATGAGTTTCAACGTGTAGTCCTAAGGCTCTACGTTGAAAATATTGATTGGTCGTCCCCCAAGTAACGAATATAGACTCTTCCAGTTGATGGCACTGAACTGGCGTGGAAGATACCATCAGGGTTCAAAAGAGTAAAGGTACAGTAAGCCGCTAATTTGAAAATAAAATATCGACTTTCAGATTTTTCTTGTATGCGAAAGAGCAAAACAAGAGAAGTAACTCGAAATTACTAAAATCTGTTATTTAAAATGTTTAATGTAGACGAATTTTCAGAAGACTCTACACTGCGAACATATAAAATGAAGTTGCGCGAGAGAGATGGGAAGTAACAACAACAGTGTAACATAACTTCTAAGTATACGAGGAAATAATGTTTACCTTCGCTGCTTTTCGAATGATTGACCGTCACGAACAAAAACTGTGAATTATTTTAGCAATAATTGAGTATTGTTAGATCCACACCTTTGTATTATTTTAAATAGAGTGCGGTTATGCCTCCAATAAAATCCACAGCGCGTGTTTCGACACTGCCAATCCGAAATCAAATTGCATGGAGTCGTGCGCTATAAATAGAACATGTGTACACAACTCCCCCTTGTCCTTCCAAGAAAGCTGATTTCGACGAATATGGAAATAATTTCGACGAATGTGCCTCGGAAATATCCGTGACTGATCGAGAGACTAGATCGGTATGAAATATGTCGGCTTTTTTCTGCCTTTTTTGAAAAAAAGCCAATACATTCTCGCCATCAAGATCATTTTTTAATCGAAACGAACGCTTTTATACGATTGATATCTGAAAGATAAGGCTACTTTTGCACAACGAAAAGAGTAGTTTTGTCAAATGATTAACATATTTTTTCCAATTCGTGGCCTATTGTCCTAAGCCAATATGCTGTGTTGTAATTCACTGTTGAAAAAGGCTCAGAGAACTCTTCCAACAGTGTGTGTAACATGACAGTATTTCATTGCCACAGTCAAACAGTGCTGTGTTCAATTTCCATTATAAACTAGCTCATGGTTCCAAAAGACTTGGCGAAATGTAAACCAAGAGAAATTCCTGTAGAAATTCGGGCTATTTGCCCGAGCCCGAAGTCAATTTTAACTCAGGCGAATTTCCTTTTTATCATTTGTATGAACAAGAGGAGGATGAAACGACGGATCGTCCTTTTTGTGCACGCCTGGTAATTTACCATGTCCGGTGCATCATGCTGTACGTACCCGCAGAGAAAAAACGTGCAGGAACATCGCCTTGTAGATTGGGCCTGCTACATATATTATTTAAAAACATCAGTCATGCTAACTTTTGTTCAGTTTGACGTTTATGTGGGCAGAAGAAAAGAGGTTAGAACAGTAATCTGCAGGGAAATCTAACTGACTCTGAGTGGAACTGAAGTTCCTGTAACTGTAAATTTAACATGTTATCTAAAGTAATAGCCATAGAGTACGGCCTCCGTGGGCTGGACACTTTCCACGGGTGGGCAATATTTCCACACGCTAAAAACTAAAGTGTTAAAAACTACACTTGAAGTGCTGTATTTAACACTTACTAAGTGCTGAACTAGCACTTTGTTCAAGTTTAGATATCCCAGAACTTGACAGGTGTTACAATAATACCACTTGACAAGTGTAATGTTGCGACACTTAAAAGGAAACAACGCAGATGACGCGGATCAGGCTCGAACTCTCGAGCCTGATCCGCGTCATCTGCGTTGTGTCCTTTTAATTATGTACCCACCAAGCGCAAATCAAATTATCTACGATTCTGGAAGAACCACCAATGCTAGACACATGGGAAGTGCCATCCATTCAAGTTTCAGATGTCTGACGATTGTAATGTCTAAGTGCTTAAAGCATTGCACTTTGAGTGTTAAAATCAAACCCCAAGAGTTAGAATGGGTTTAACACCTTGAAAGTGTCATTTTAACACTTTAGTTTTTAGTGTGCATGGACGCAATATTAGATTACAAGCACCAATTACATGAATAATCACCGTGTACAATTATTCTCAGATTATTACCTGGTAAACGCACTGCCCACGCGTGGATTGCGACCAGTCCACGACGATTGTACTGTATAAGGCCGGTGTAAAAGGAATGGAAGTCCGTAGGAACGTTAGTCCCTCTGGGAGAGGGACTAATTTTCCTACGGACTTCCATTCCTGTCACACCGGCAATATTCATAAAAATCGCCATTCAAATTTTATCCGGTTTTCAATTTTATGAAAAATCATCCTTATGGGAAGTAACCCAATTTCCTGTTAAGGCAACTTGCGAAATCCTTTTCATGGAATCCTCTCGAGAATATGACAATGCTCATAGAACTCATTCGTTCCAAGATTAATCGGAAGAGACAAACGAAGAGTCACCCCTTGTAGACTGAGCTCAATGAAAAAAAAAACGTAAAAAGGCACCACAAAGTAGATCTTCTCTTTCTCAGGCCCGCTTTTGTAACATTGCATGCGGGTGGACGTTTTTTTATTTTATTACTTTCCAAAGTGTGATTTACAGGGATTTCTGGGTTTGATTATAAACTATAACTTCACAAGTGAATTATGCAATCAACAATTGTGTCATGCATCCATGCGCGCAAACGAAGACGCTTTGCCGTGGTGTAATGGGGACTTCATTGTTTTTTACCTAACATGAAAAGCAGACGACACCTGCAAAAGAAATTCTTGAGTAACTATTATTTTCATTTTTTGTCCCAAAAACATAGGTTATGACCCCTCATTGGAACGAGCTCGACGAGCTCGTTCCAATGAGGGGCCATAACCTATGTTTTAGAGACAAAAAATGAAAAAATAATGAAAGTTAATCGGCGAGTTTTGGGAATAGCGCTGGCCGTTTTTGTCCGTTACGTTAGGTAAAGGGTTAAATAATATAATTACCGTTAATAATGAAAAATAATAAACAGAGTAATCACTTGACTGGACTGGTTACGTGAAATAATTCATTCGAGGCGAGGAACTATGTTGTAAAACACTCGTGCGCATTCGCGCGCTCGTGTTTGTACAACGTCCCTCACCTCTCATGAATTATTTCACGTAACCAGTCCAGTCAAGTGATTGCTCTCTATTTATTTTTTATTTTTGTAATTATTTCTTCCCCACCAAAAGTTCATGTTCATGGTTTGTTTTAAGTTTTAGGCCTCATAATTTACAGAATAGCATGGGTGGTGGTGTATTTCGTTCCTTGAGTATTACAGGGCTTTGGAATGCTAGAAGCACTGCAAAGCCTTGTTGAACTCAAGGGACAAATTTATCAATTTTATTAATTGGGGGAAAATATCAGACATAAACCATTTATTTTTATATTTTAAGTTTGCACTCGTTATAAAAAAGATAACATGCGGCAGCCAAAAGGACCAGGCATGCTGGAGGGCATGAGAAACAGATTTTTAACTCTTTCGGGCCTAAAGGGAATTTGAATATTATTTTTCGTTTTAAGCTTAGAGATTTGGATGAAGTTCATCAAATGAGCTCTTGAAAGTCTTTTAGGAGGAGTGTGTTCACTATCGCCAAAAAACGATGGAATGCATGAAAAATCATAATAATAATCCTATGCAAAATGACCCAACATGCACAAAAAACTCGCGTGCAAAAAGAAGGGCGAGTCGTTGTTTCATTCTCCTGTTGTACGTTCTCCTTTGTTCACACTGCTAGAGTTTTTTCATTATTTTTCAGTGATGGGGTACCATTTTTAGAAAGCACAACAATTTCCAGCAACACCTTTTGTGCAAGGGCGTCACAAATGTCAAAAATACAATTCGATTCAGTCTATTGGGAACCCAGGATGGCCAATTAGGAGTACCAGTACGGTTATTTATTTATTTATTTATTTATTTATTTATTTATTTATTTATTTATTTATTTATTTATTCAGGCCTAAAAAGTTAAAAATCTGTTTCTCTCAGGCCCTCCCGCATGGTCGTTTTGGCTGGCGCATGGTCTCCTTTTATAACCAATGCAAACTTTAAAAAAATAATAATTAAATGGTTAATGTTTGATATTTTACCCAAGTTAATAAAACTGATAAATTTGTTCCGTGAGTGCAACAAGGCTTTGCAATGCTTTGCAAAGCCTTTTTGCACTGACTGGGCGAAATACACCACCACCTGTACTATTTTGTAGATTATGAGGCCTAAAACATAATACAAACCAAGAACATGAACTTTTGATGGCAATGAAATAATTACAAAAATAAAAAATAAAATAAAAAATCGCCACCCACAGGCAATTTTACACAAAAAATGGCCCGAAAAACAAAAGATATACTTTGTGCCAAGTTTGTGGAGGCTTTATTTATTTATTTATTTATTTATTTATTTATTTATTGCTGTTTAAGGTCATTCTCAGCATTTTTGGCTACTTCGTCATACAAACAATGGGCTGGAGTACCCGATTCAGACCATTTGGGGCCATGATGACCAATTTGAGTACTGGTGCGGTTATTTAGTTATTTATTTTTTATTTGTACCTATGCTGCCCCACAGTAGATGACTTCCGCCTTAGGCGTTGGTCCCAGGTCCTAGTTTACCGGTAAAACAGATTTGCTTACCACAGTAAACAAGCACAGCCATACATCTGTGGATTCTCACGTAGATGCGTTACTACTGCTGCATGCATATTTTATTTAATCACAAATAAATTTCCAGAACGTTTTGAGTTTTCAATTATAATTCTGACTGACTAATATTCCAACTACCCCCCTTGGGGGGTGTATACTGAGTCAAAAAAGAAAGTATAATAAACTCTGAGGAGCAACTTGTTCAGTATTATCGACTTTAATCCCAAACAAGTTATTGTAAATTCATATTTCGATTCCAGCTGTGTGAATCTGCATAATTTCATGTTCTTACTGTTGCCAGCGTCACGTCAGGACGTCGCAATTCAGACATGGGGTGAAATGAAAAGTTCACACATGCAGTCTATATATATATAGCGTGTATGTCCACCGTTTGCCTCTTGGATGGCAAGACATCGACGGCGCATGGAGCTGATAAGTCTCTGGATGTCACCCTGTGGTATTGCGTTCCACTCCTGCCTTAGAACATTACGTAAATCGCCCAACGTCTGAAGATCATGAAGTCGTACCCGACGGTCCAATTGATCCCAAAGATGCTCGATTAGCGACAAATCTGGCGAAAGTGGGGGCCAGGGAAGAAGTTCGATGCTCTGTTCCTCAAGAAAGTCACGACAGATACGCGCCACATGACATCGGCATTGTCTTGCTGGAATAACTGCAATCCGACGTTAGCTTTGAGCAACGGGACAACAACAGCGTTAAGAATTTCGTCCCTATTTCGCTGTCCATTCAGATTACTATCGAGGAAGATCAACTGCTTCGATGGTGCAAGGAAATTCCTGCCCAAACCATTACACTACCCCCGCCAAAACGGTCACATTCCCGCACGCAAGCATCAGAAAACCGTTCTCCTCGTCAGCGATACACTCTTGCCCTACCATCAGCGTGCCGTAGACAAAATCGTGATTCATCACTAAAAAGAACTGTGCTTCAACGCTGCTGAGTCCAACGAACACGCTCACGTACCCATTCCATTCTGACAGTACGATGACGTTGGGTAAGGATTGGTCCGTGGTCTGTTGCGGACAGTTTGTGCATTAATTCTATTGTTAATTCTACCAGGAGTAATTGCTGCTGTCCTCGTCGCCAGAAGAAAGCGATGCCGCAAGTGAGACGCCCTGATGTGTCGGTCTTGTGCAGGGGTCGTAACTGTTGGTCGACCTGAACGCGGTCGGTCAACAGTAGATCCAGTGGTTCTATACTTTCCAATGAGACGGTAAATAGGGGCCACGGGGACACCGAACTCAGCAGCGAGCTCATCTGGAGGTATCCCAACCCCATGCATACCAATGGCGCGCAACCTCTAATTTTCGGTTAACCTTGGCATTTTTTAAAATGTCGGAAGACAAAAACTAGCGTGTTTTCTCAATAACCCAAGCTCTCAAGCTCAACATTACACAAAAAAATCATCGGTCACCCATTCAATTTGATATTCTCGGGTAGCACGTGCTATTTTGAAATCCGTAGCAAAATTGTTTACGGTTGGGTGAACAACAACAACAACGACATGTCATTAAACTCTTTGTACGACTTCTTGTACACAAACATGCAACATTAGAACTATTATATTTCATCCTTTATGCTATTTTTCACATTTGTTTCTATTATACTTTCTTTTTTGACTCAGTATAGTTGGAATATTAGTCGGGGGCGCGGTGGCTCAGTAGGTAGAGGTTCAGTCTGCAAGCCGAGGGGTTCTCGGTTCTAATCCCACCAACGGCAACCGCGTTGTGTCCTTGAGCAATACACTTCACCGCCATTGCCCACGTGGGGGCACCGTGGCGTTGTGTAATACGGCGTACTGCACGTCGATGGTGCACTTGTCTTCAACCAATGCTAATTCTGTTCTGTATGTTCGGGAGCCTGACAGTTGCTCGCCGTTGCTCGATAGTTCTCTCCGGCTTCCTCCACCCGTAACACTGTCCGACACGAGTTGACCCTGACTGTCGGAAGTGTCGTTAAACCCTAATAAATAAAAATAAATAAATGGAATATTAGTCTAGACTTGAGCTTTCACAGTCGGGACAAATTGGGTTTACACTCCCACAACCGGTCGTCTTTCCGACACCTGCGATAGCGAACAGCATACTGCAAAGTAAACTTAGTGTGAGCAAACATAAACCTGTTCGTCCAAATCCCTTCCACATGACACACTCCTTGCACTTTGCTGTTTGTACACGTGTACTGTTGAAAGCTACGAATGGCGATACAAGTTTACTGAGTTCAAGTTTGTTGTTTACAATTTCGTGATTCGAGGAATTTATAAATAATACAAATGCTGATGAAATACACTCAAACTACTTGAATTCACGTCATTATAAAGACCCGTTTTTTAGATAATTAATCCCTAGAGCACCAGAACGCATGAAAAGCAAAAAGACGATCAATTCCTTTGCTATTTCTGCTCCAAAACAAAAGACAAATTAGTTTTGCAGCCACGTAACCCTCTCGTCAAAACATCAGTTCTGCCTTCTGATTGACTGATGTCTGATGAGGTTTTGTGACCACAAGGCTAATCTTTTACCCTAAAGCCCCCGCCCACCCCCGCCATTATTTTTGAGTTGAGACATGTAGAGCTATAAATAGAATGCTTATCTTAGTGTCTCACTCGGACATCGTCACAGGCAGTGAAAAGGATGGATGGTACGTCAGCACTCGGCACGTTGGCATTCTTTAAGCTTAAAAGATATAATTGGTTGAAAAACCTAATTGCACTGGGGGATAACATTGTTGCTGACAAATATTGAAGTGTTTGACAATCAGAGTGCAGAGAGTTATGTGAGGCAGATTGACGGACGTGACAACCATTACTTATTCCCAGTTCCTTATTCGACATTCGTTATCAACCGATTTTATCGGTTGATAATGAATGTCGAATAAGGAACTGAGAATAGGTAACGGTTGTCACTTCCCCGGCAGATCGATGCAGTAAACAAGTCGACTCGGAGCACCCTACATCGTTAAATTATACCGCAGTGGGACAATGTCGTGAACGTCTAATTATTCTTTTATCCGTTTCCATAATGACAGTACAAGTGTACCCATGTTCTTCTAAGAGTAAAAAGTTTGAGATGCTCGAGGGAGAAGAATGTTTCGAACCGAAAATAATCTTATTTCTGAACGACTTATGTCAAACGCAAAACATAACATAACCAGAGGAGGAACCCTTAAAAATTATGTTCTTGAATAACCACAAAAAAAATATTTTTTGCTTCCAAATGTATAATATTTATTCATCTATTGGTGTTTAAGGTCACATACTTATGCACAATGGCTAATCGTGACCGTGACAGTTTTACGGGTGGAGGAAGCCGGAGTACCCGGAAATAACCACCGAGCATCGGCGAGCAACTGTCAGTTCCTGAACGTTCTAACTCTGTTGAAGCTCCGCTCAAGCAGGGTTACAGCTGTTGAAGACATGTGCACCATCGACGTGCAGTACGTCTTATTACACGGCATCATTGTACTCCCACTGAGGCAACCGGGATAGAGTGCCTTCACGAAGGACACAACGCGGGTCGTCCCGGACGAGGATCGAACTCTGGACCTCTAGCATAGAAGTCCAACAGTCTATCACTGAGCCACCGCGCTCCCAAATGTAATAAAGAAAAAACCAATGATAACCCTGTTTGTGCGAAGTTAGCATGTTGTGGTGTCTGACAGTTGCTCCCCGCTGCTCTGTGGTTCTCTTCGGGTACTCCGGATTGTTACACCTGTAAAACTGTCAGACACGAGGTGACCCCGGCTGTTGAAAGAAAGTGTCATTAAACCCCAATAAATGAAGAAAACAAATGTGATCTGCATTGCCAAACAATAGTTTAACCCTTTACCTAACGTAACGGCCCATACCGCCTGCGCTATTCTCAAAAAGTGCCAATTAATTTTCATTATTTTTTCATTTTTTTGCCTCAAAAACATAGGTTATGACCCCTCGTTGGAACGTGCTCGTCGAGCTCGTTCCAACGAGGGGTCATAACCTATGCTTTTGAGACAAAAAATGAAAAAAATTAGTTATTCAAGAAATGTTTTTGCAAGTGTCGTCGGCTTTTCATGTTAGGTAAAGGGTTAACAATCGAGTTTTACTCTTCTTGGAAAGACTCGCCTTTCAGCAGAAAAAAATAGCCTCAATCAGATATTTCTTAACAACATGCCACCAAAGTCTGTGTTATTTGATGTACTTGGAAGTGTTGACAGCTTTAGACCACATCGACGTTTGTCTGCATGCTCAGTTGGTTCATTGGGTTTAGTCATGAACCCTCGATAAGCCGGGCTATTTAAGGATAAATAATTAAGTTATTTTCTCAGAAAAACACGCTTTTAGCAAACATTAGAGAGACCGAACAACCACTGTACCCTGTAAACCTCTTATACATTGCTATATATGTATGCCATTTATTGATCCCCACCTTATTTGAATTCTTCATGGTGCACTCTACAGCAACGTTGTACAAGTATATGATTCATACTCATGAAGATTCCTCAATAATTAACCTTAACCCTTTGAGTCTGAAGACCACTTTTTCAAGACATGACGATGCAACACTCTTCGTTCATAAAAGTGAAAGGCTGCATGTTCAGTGGATTTGAAACTTGAACCAATCTATATTTTCAGCGTGCAGCCTCAAGGCCGCACGTTGAAAATATAAATTGGTCTATTCCCAAAATAGAAATATGTATTCTTCTAATATAAATTATTGAACTGGGAGCACTATATAATTTATATTATTGAACTGAAAGCTAATAAAGAGCCTTTGAAGCGCAACCCGCAGTACGTCATCCAAACTTGATGAATGGGCTAACTGCAATTACAAGCTAGCAAATGTAAAAAAGAAAAAAAATAAGGGAAGACGTTGTCCACGGCACAGGACAGTTTTTTTTGTCGATTCATCAGGCAAAGACTTGAAGTATGTTGTGATTGTATTGGGGTGTGTCCTTTCGACTATTGCCGTTTTACAAGGTCATCGGAAGTGGTCCGGCGGACCCAGCAATTGCTGGACCAATTTTCTTAAAACGTGTAGTTTGTAGCTTACCTTCCCCCAGTTATCTCGATTTGTTGCTGAGACTCTGCGAGCTAAAGATATTACAGGGGCGGGGGGAGCAATTCGAACATTGTTGGTTCTCTCATACAAGGACGTGATTCAAACACCCACCATTAGATCTGCACGATATTTTAAACTGAAAACAGGTATCGGTATTCAAAAAAATACCGCTGTATGCCGGTATATCGAAACACTGTTCAGATACCTGAACATACGAACCACAATCAGGAGCCATCACAGTGGAACGAATTGGCATGCCTTGGTGATGCAGTTCGAATAACCCTTTAACCAACGCAAACGATATCAAAATTTCTTATTTTAAATATTAGTTTATCGAATTTTTCCAAGAATTTCAACAAAACAATATCATGTGACCCCTCGTTGGAACGAGCTCGTTCCAATGAGGGGTCACATGATATGGTTTTGTTGAATTTTTTTGGAAAAATATTTTTTTAACTGTCGATTTTTGTATATTACGCGGGCGGATGCGGCGGATTCGTTGGGTAAATGGATAATATTAATTCGTGACTTCAGTTAAAATTCAAGACATCTTGAAAATTAAATTGCAGGTAAATAAATAATGACGATAAACCGATATTTTTGTAATCACACCGGTATTCAATCGATACTGGGTTAAATACCGGTATGTATCGGTTTATCGATATACAGTGCAGCCCTAACCACTTTCAAAGAGACTGTTGGGTTTACTATGTTACATTAGTACATATGTGTCTGGGGCCGTACGCCCGTGCAATGCGTGCATGTTTCTGGTCAAGGATAGTGTTTTAGTTTAGAAGTGTCGACAGGTCATATCACTCAAAAGTCGAAGGTCATCCGAGGAAGAGCACGATATGGGTGTACCCTCTCATGTCACAGAGAAAAATTTTGTCACGCCAAGCTCAGGAGAGGGAATTAGCCGCCGCAATGTTCTTTTTTACGGAATTTAGATCTAATTGCAGCAAATTTTGCAGACTGAAATAAAATCTAGCTGGGTTTCTACTGTATTACTAGGGGACCTTAATTTAATGACTACCATGAGTGGACTTGGGTTTAATATAGTCCCTGGTTTTCTAAGAACCGGGAACGGGAATGAAATTACTCCCATAACCGGGAACCGGGACATTTCCCGGGTAATATCAAGCAAATTTACGAGGATAACATGACGCATTTATTTTAGTGATAATGAGCATATTTCATTGGCAATCTTCCATCTCCAAACGGAAAAGTTCTTTTCCTTAGGTAAGTATGAAAACCCAAACCCGCTTCTATCACGTCTTTATTTTCAGAATCACTCGCATTATCATCTCTACCTTCTCCAACATCAACACCCTCTTTAGGGCCGTCATTCAGTCTCCTCTGCTTCAAGCAGAGGAGACTGGTGGCGGCTGTGAGGAGGATGTTGATGTTGGAGGAGGTAATGAATAGTGATACTTGCAATTCTGGAAATGAAGACGAGTTTGAACTTTGAAGCGGGTGAAGAAGATATTGCTGTTGAACGGGATGGGATGGGGGTCCTCCAGAACTGGTTGAGAGTTACAGTGGTTTGTTGAAAATGGTTCGTCAGGAATCAGGACTGTAAAAATTTCAAGCGTGGAAGTGCTGACGAAATCCTCCAAAGTTTCAATTCAGTTCTTTACGAGCTATCATTATAATGGAGCAAGTGTTGAAGACTACATTCTTATCATAGAAAGATTTTTAACTTCCATTGATTATTTTTGCGTTCGACTTCCTACTGAGTTTTCCGATCACTGCCATTTGGTTTTACATCTCAAATTTCAATCCAGTTATCGGGAGAACCAAATTAATAAATATCAGTGCAAGAAACAACGTGTCATGTTAAAATGGAATGACTTAAGTACCCAAAGGGCGTTGGATATGGTAAACTCATCAGCATGTCGTCAACAGTTGATGAATTTCAGAATGCAACCATATAAATCGGAACCACAAGGTTCAATAACTGAGTGAAAGAATTCACGGAAATCATAACGAAAATTAATTGGTACGCCTGTTCGAAAAAGCCAAAAACACAAAATAACTCACCGAAAAAGAAAATGGTTTGACAATAGATGTAAAGAATTGAAAAAAGCTTAGACAAAATTGTTCGTAATATGAGGAGTAACCCATTTATTTATTTATTTATTTATTTATTTATTTATTGATGTTTAAGGTCACATATTTATGCACAATGGCTAATCATGACCGTGAGAGTTTTACGGGTGGAGGAAGCCGGAGTACCCGGAGAGAACCACCGAGCAACGACGATCAGCTGCCAGCTCCCCAACATCGTAACTCCGCACTGCAGCACAGGCAGGGTTAGATTCGTTGAAGACATGCGGACCATCGACATGCAGTACGCCTTAGTACACGGCGTCATCGTGCCCCCACATGGGCAATGGGGGTGAAGTGTCTTGCCCAAGGACACAACGCGGTTGCCGCAGGTGGGATTCGAACCGAGGACCTCCAGGCTTGCAGCCTGCACCCCTCTACCTACTGAGCCACCGCGCCCCCTAGTAACCCATTTGATAGACAACTGGGAATCAAGTATCACTCATTTAAGAAAACATACAAACGAGAATTAAAGATTAAGAAGAAATCATATTTTACTGAGCTCCACAATAAACTGGACACTCTTGAGTCAGGCGATCCCCAAAAATATCGCGTCTGTATTACTTGATTTGTGTCCCTATTGCGCTATGGCGCAATAGAGACAGAAATCAAGTAATACAGACGCGACTGATCCTGATAGAAGTATTGAATTCTTTCGTAAACTTTTTAGCCCCGATGAACCAGGAAGTGGTCGCGTAATAAGTGATATACGGACCACTGATGATATTAAAATACCTTTAAATAACGATCCAATTACTTCGGAAGAGATTTTGAGTATTGTTCGCCAATTAAAAAAACGGCAAGTCAGTTGGTCCTGATCAGATTTCTAATGAACTGCTTAAGTTGATTGTTCCTCTGTTCATTGATGAAATCGTGAAATTATTCAATATCATTTTCAGCACTAGCCATTATCCCATTGAATGGAGTGGGTCTATGTTTAGCCTGATACATAAAAGTGGATCAAGAGATGACCCAAATAATTATCGTGCAAAATAGCATTGAGTTCCACGGTAGGCAAACTCTTCAATAAAATTATTAACCAAAGGATAGTTGAATTTTTAGAAAGTAATGGTATAATTAGCCAGAATCAATTTGGTCTCAGTAGCGGGAAAAGCACGATTTACAGTGCTTTTATACTTGACACAGTTATTCGGAAATATAAATGCTTAGGTAAAGCATTATATGCTGTTTTTTGTCGATTTCCGTAAAGCGTTCGATTCTGTTGATAGGGCGATATTGTTTAGAAAAATGGAAGCTATTGGAATGAAAGGTAAACTGTTCGAGATTATTAAATCCCTGTATGAATCAAGTTACTATGTCACAAAAACAAGCAAAGGTTTAGGGCCACCTACGTTATCAACAATAAGTGTTCGCCAGGGTTGTATTTTATCACCCAACTTTTTTAAAATATTCATAAATGGTATCGAACGTTCCTTTGATGCAACTTGTGATCCAGTTAAAATAGGTGATATGTCCTTTAATCACATCGTGTTTGCGAATGACCTTGCATTAGTCTCGGATAGTCCTGATGGTCTTCAATGATGTTTGGAGAAGTTACAAAATTTTACCCATATTAATGCATTATCTATTAATACGAATAAGGCAAACTGCATGGTATTTAGGGCGCGAGCAGCAAAACGAGAACCAACATTTTCCATAAATAACAACCCCCTAGAAAATGTTGATGCATATAATTATCTTGGAATAATGTTAAAAAAATCAGGAACGTTCACTCAAGCAATTTCTAAACAGAGTGCGAAAGGTAGGAGAACAATGTTTTCCTTACTTAGCGCTTGTCATAGAACTGCCTCGCTTCTTGTCGGAACTTCTCTGAAAATGTTTCACAAATTAAAATAAAGCCCTTTTCCTTATATGGTTGTGAGTTATGGGGTATGGAAATAACTGAGATGAATACTAATCGTCTTGACTGTGAACAACTACACATTAAATTTTGTAAACAATTTTTAGGAGTTGGAAAACATGCATGCAATAATGCTGTTAGGGCTGAACTGGGTAGTTATCCATTATACATTCATATTCTTTGACGTATGGCATCTTACGTTAACAAATTAGCACCAGTCTCAAATACAGCTTTTGCAAAATGCTGCTACCGAACACATAAATCTAACTTCAAACAAATCGATTTTCAAAACTTTGGAATCTTTTGGAATTAATAAGCATATTAGTGGTGATAATTTTGCATCCTGTAATATAAATGTATCAGCATACAGAAATGAACTTTACGCAAAGCATTCAAATGATTTTAATGTTCAAATACACGCGGATAACAGTATACTAAGAACATATTGTCTCTTTAAGAACAAGTTTGAGCTTGAACCATATCTTGTATATACTAATTCAAGCGATTATAGGTCCATATTCACCCGTCTCCGAATAAGTAATCATTGTCTTGCTATAGAAAAGGGACAGCATCATCAACCTCCCATTGAACTTGAAAATAGATTATGCTGTGTTTGTTCAATGCGAAAAATTGAAGATGAGAAACATTGCATAATGGAGTGTCCTGCATATGTCGAATTAAGAACTATAATATTTGACACCATGTAGAGATATCATGCGATCTTTGGTGAATTAAATATAGATGAACAAATGAATCTAATTATATCAAATAATTGTCCAGAAATTGTATCGAAAGTTAGCAGCGTAATCCGACAGTTCTTTGATACCCGGTAATTGCTGCTAAGTACTTTATAATCGTTTACACATTGAGATTTACCTGTCACGTATTTGAATTATAATTCATATTTATGTAGGTGTTATTTTCTATATGTATATGTTCATCTTTGTTATGCAATCTGTCCGTATGGATGATTTATTGCAATTAAATTTTATCTTTATTTTTATCTTTACCTTATTAACCCTTTACCTAACATGAAAAGCAGACGACACTTGCAAAAAAAATTCTTGAATAACTAATTTTTTTTATTTTTTGTCTCAAAAACATAGGTTATGACCCCTCGTTGGAACGAGCTCGATGAGCTCGTTCCAACGAGGGGTCATAACCTATGTTTTTGAGACAAAAAATGAAAATATTTTGAAAATTAATTGGCGATTTTTGAGAATAGCGCTGGCCGGTTTTGGCCGTTACGTTGGGTAAAGGGTTAAGAAAGCTTCAGTTCAATACACAAACAGTCCCACGCTTCATTCCCGGTTCCGTGCTGTAGATTTTCCGGGTATCGGGGAGGGCTTTCGGAACCGGGAACCCGGGAATTCCCGTTCCCGGGATTAAACCCTAGAGTGGACCTCATAGATTCTTCTTTTTCCTTTTTTTTTGGGGGGGGGGGGGGTATTATTATAATCCCTGATGGGTACGGGTGTGGGATGGGAAAATCTCACCCGAGGGCGAGATATTTGGGCCAGACACGAGGCTTGCCGAGTGTCTGGACCAAATATCTTGTCCCGAGGGTGAGATTTTCCCATCCCACACCCGTACCCATCAGGGATTATTTTTCTCCCCCCACCATACAGCGGTCACGTTAGCCAGAGATAATCGGCGGTCACGTGCTGATATAATCAACTCAATTGGTATTCGTTGTTTTGAAAAACTAATGACACCATCGGAAAGAGCATGCACAAGTTATGTATATACCAAAGGTATATACCACGAAATCAATTAGGAACGGTGGCATTTTGGGGTGTAAAGACTTTTAGAGCATAAAACTTTGATCACACGGCATTCTGATGACGTCAATATGAATTAGTTGATAGCAGGAAACTGATACGATATGCATAACGTCCTAATAACGTTCTAAATGTATAACGTCACGTGTGTGGGTGGGATACATCTGTCTCTCCCTGCTATCTCACCCCGGACAGACGTATGTTACACATGCAGGGGGGGGGGGGGGGGAGAAACATCTGTCTCTCCCTGCTGTCTCACCCTGGACAGACGTATGTTACACATGCAGTGGGGGAGAATATGCTGCCCCTATCCCACCCATGTACTGCAGATCTACACAAACTGTGGATAGGGAGATCGGTGTCTCAGTGGTTATGGCATTGAACTTCAAACTGAAAGGTTGAGGGTTCGATCCCCGGCAGGGATAACTACATTGTGTCCTTAGGCAATGCACTTAATCCCGATTGCCCCTGTGGGAGCACGGTGGCGTTATGTGCTAAGGCGTACTGTACGTCGATGGTGCACTTGGTTTCAACCAATGCTAACCCTGCTTCTGTGGAGTTAGTGCGTTGGAGAGTCTGACGGTTGCTCGCCGCTGATCGGTAGTTCTCTCCAAGAACTCCGGCTTCCTCCATTCCTCCACCCGTAAATCTGTCCGACATGAGGTGACCCTGACTGTCGAAAAATTAATAAATAAAGAAATAAACAAACAATTTTCTTACGGCCCCTCAATTCCCCCCAATGGGGAAATTAAAATAGAGTAAATTCTGTTGATTGAAATAAAATCCAGCTGGTTTTCTACAGTATTACTATGGGTCCTTAACTTAGACTCTTCTATCGGTGGACCTTTTCGATGTTTTATTTTTGGCGGGGGGGGGGCATATTACCCCTATCCAACCCCCACCCTGGCCGTTCCTTTGCTTACTATTTCTTCAACACTTTGCCCAATGTAACAGCTACAGCTAAAACCACCCAGTGCTTTTCACAAAATCGCCATTCAATTTTCATTCTTTTTTTGTATTTTTTGTCTCCAAAACATAGCTTATGACCCCTCATTGGAACGAGCTCGTTGAGCTCGTTCCAATGAGTGGTCACAAGCTACGTTTTGACGAAAAAAATGAAAAAAATTAAGTTTCCAAATAAAATTGTTTTCAAGTGTCGTCTGCCTTTCGTGTTAGGTAAAAGAATTAAAATCAGTAATTTGGGCAACGAGCCAGTAATTTGGGCAAAAGAATAAGGAGTGATAATTTGTAGCTCCTCTGACATTTAGTATCGAGCTGGAAAAATATCGTTAGACATAATTCTTTTATAGTTTTTGTTAAATCTCTCAATAGAGTAGTTTGTATCGGTTGTCATTTCCATTAAGCATAGCAAATAACAACGAATAATCGTGATACCAAGAGACACGGTGTTGTCAATCTAAAACCACTCGATAAGCATATCAACGGAATGAACTCATCCTTCAATCCTTATATCACCGAATGATTTCTTACACGTTTCACTTATGTCATCGTCTAGTATTGTTCAGATTTAACCATTTCAACTGCATGCAGAAATTTCGGTGGAGAGAAAAAATTCAAAAAAGATGAGCAGACCTCATAGTCGTAGCTTAGTCACTGAATATGAGGGGAAAATCCGGAAAGGCGAGGACCGAGGTTGCCAAATGTGCAGCTGAGGTTTATCGGACATTTTGGCACATTTCACTTTAGAATGTCCTAAATACTTGCCTAAAAGAATAGGACTCCCGAGAAACTAACGGAAGAAGGGGGGGGGGGGGGGGGTTGTGGGGGGTGTGGGGTGGGCATGCGAGATAAGTGTATGAGTGAGAACATGAGGGAAAGAGTCAGTATTGTAGTTGGAGAGGTTGCGAAATCACCAATAGGGGAATCATAAAACATTTTGTGTCTGAATACTGAGATTAGGATGGGAAGGAATGACCCGTCGGGGATGGGATTGATGTAGGCCTCCTTCTTAGAGAAAATCAATGGAAGGCCGAAGAATAATAATTTCTATTATAACAACAACTCATTGATGGGGTTCAGTAATAATTTAATCCTACAGTCCTATAGTGGTGTAGGATTAAATTATTACCAGATCTCCCCACAAGTGTAAAGTAGACTCGCCAGTTAGTTTCAGACAGTTACTTTTTTATATACGACGATTGTCGGAACTGAGCGTTGTCGTTGCTAGTAGAAATAGATTCACACCGCGTCTTCAGCCTAGACTCACTCAAGGAGTGTCGCCTGAATGCGTGCGTGAACGTATGTCTCACCGTGTCGAACCCGCTCGTTTCGTTTTTGTTGGGTGGTTCTTATCCTGAAGGGTTCCGTGACTTTTCATCAAAAAGCATATCAACAAGGGTTCACCGAAAGTAACAATTTAATACATATAAGGAAATATGGTAACTTGTGACTTACATGAAACCCAATGAATAAAATAAAGAACAAACGTCAATCACACCCCACCAACACAGTTTGTGAGTCACTTTGCGGACCCGCGCTCTCTGTTATCGCTGGTTGCTTCTTCCTTGTCACTGAATGCTTCTTCCTTGTCGCTGGTGTTTGATCTTCTCGGCTCAATGTAGTGTCTTTGAACTCTGGTCGCCTTTTCACGAACATACAAATGGAATTTCACCCCATCACTGCAGTCGTACGGCCACTAACGTATTGTCACTTTACAGGACGCCTTTACTTTAAAAGCCACGACCATACTTCGAGGGTTAACTGCTTCCCTCTAGTTACCTCAGACTAATGTTCATACAGGCAAAGGCTACCCTGTCCACGTATGGCTTGCCTTCTACAGCAGGTAATGCCGTCTACGTGAGTGTCAATATTCGCGAGCTCTCGGAGCTCGTACTTCCTATTTCTGATCCGACACTCATATATGGCCACCGACTTGGCCCGCGGCTGTTCCTACTCTAAATATGAGCTCTGTGGCTCCCCTTACATTACAACGTGCCTATACTATCGCACCGATTCGGCACCTCCTCTAACCTATAGCATGTGGCATCCCCACCTTCTCGCCCTCGACCCACAGTCTTACACGCCTTAAGACTGGAATGAAATTTTCGAGAAAAACCCTAACTCTTATTCGATCACAAGGACATTAATTCTCATTTTAATTGCTTCTCTTGAACTTGGCCGCTATAGATCTGTCTTAATTTAAAATTCTCTTTTATGTTTTTTGGAAGGTCTCGTATTTTCGGTATATGTTGACATTCGGTGACAGACCAGATGCGTAGTATGGGTGTGTGTGCAGAACCTGTGGGGTGTACTGTTTTTACGACAGTTACCTATTAACTGGTCACAATTACATAGATAATGACTGCCCGAGACCCCTTGTCTTTACTTCCTTTAATCTTTTATCGAACAACTCATTATGGCGTAGAGCACACGCGCATTAATGGCCATAAAATTCCATGCTTTATTAGCAGCGCATGAATTATTTATGTAGGTCTGTTTAAGTGACAAATATGATCTCGGAGCTCATCATACAGCTATTCTTACACTTTTAGCCCGAGTGAGAAATATTTAAAAACTTTTAAACAAGTAAATCGTAAATTTAAGCTATCATCTTGACAACGATGCTGTTGATACAGAAAGTTAGGGCTGAAAAAGGTTGTAGGGTAGATACAAAAATTCAACTTGCAGTTCCATGACAAGATTAAATTAATAATAGATCTATACGCTCTTCTAATTTTTGAACAATCTCAGTGCTAGACCACAAAAGCGGGCTCTAGGGGTAATGACATCGCACCGGGGGGGGGGGGGGGGGGGGTCTGGGGCTTAACAATTTCACTGCCACCCAAAACATTGTCCTAATGCAAGTTTCACACAATACAGGTCCCAAAATGGTTGCCGGTTTAGGGGTTACACACGCTACAAATACTTCAGATTCGCGCCTAATGCACTAAATTTTGCAAATTTTTATCGGAGGTGCGGGACTAGACCTAACCTAGGACCCTCCGATCGTTGCCCCTCCTCCCACTTCCCTGAAGAGGGCGACGACCGGAGGGTCCTACTTAGGACTAGGGAAGACCCCGAAACCCCACTCAACGACCTTTCAAATATCATCCTTACCTCCCCCATCCCCATCACCCCCCCCCCCCCCCCCGAAAAACCCTGACTATTGTAAAATACCGGCTACCCGCCTGTCTAAACTAAATCGCAGGTCGGTCCTTTATTAATCTGGAAAAATAAGTCATCAAAAGTCAGAATTGATAACACTTGACTCGAGATATGTATTTAGTGGCATTCGGAATTTTTTGCATTGCATTGCAAACAACACGTGCTATATCAGTGCACTGACTGCATTTTGCAAGAGTAATGCAGTTATTTCTACAAACACTTCGCAAAAGAATTTTGAAAGCTGGAGGTTTCGAACCAAGAAAAGCAGAAGAGATCGAAGATACCAGAAAAACGCCTTTTCAGCTTTTACAGATCAACATTCTAACAAAATTTAAAAACAGTTCCATACTTGATTTATCATGCATTTCTCGACGTTGAGAACACAATTATTCACTGAAATAGGCCCAAGATTTATTTACAAGGTTGTGCTTTTGTAAGCGACGACTTTTGTAATACTTTTGCGATTTTTGTAAGTGATGACGTCGAACGTCTCAGTCAAAGCTTGTATGTTTACATCAAATTGAGAGCTCAAATAAGATTTCTAAAGAAGATTGATGTTGCCCGATTTATCTGGATTCGCTTAGCAGTTTTCGAAGCAATTTTTTACTATCGCTAATTAATTTCAAATGAAAAATCATGTAAATAATAGGAAATGCTAACCGACATTTATCCAAGTGAGAAAACTGCTATTCAATTTTTAAAAATTAAATCGACCCCTGATTATTAACAGTATGAAGATATTTACCTTTTATACTATTAAAAAAAAGTAGGAGATATTTGATAATAGTGAGATATATGAAGAAATATATTTTCATCAAAAAGACAGTTGAGGCATTGCACTGTGACATCTGGTGAATGATTTCAGCGATAGTTGGGTGTCTGACAAGTACACATTCCACACACTGAGCTGTACAAGACATGGACGGTCAGTCAAAGAAGTTACCACATTCAGTTCAAGACCTCAATACTTTGTAAATCCTCCTCGGTTCGCGAGACAAGCGCAGATCCCACGTGGCATACTCCTCACCAAACGTCAAATATCAGCTTAACTGATGTCATTCCATTCTTCCTGCAGTGCAGCGGCGAGTTCCTGGACATTGGTAGGGGGCCGTAGGCGTTGTCGTAGACGCCTGCCAAGCATATCCCAGACGTGCTCGATTGGTGAAAGGTCTGGACTTAGTGCTGGCCAAGGCAGTGTGGTGATGTTCTGCTCTTGGAGGAACTCTGTAGCGACACGGGTCCTGTGTGCTCTTGCGTTGTCATCTTGGAAAATGAATCGATGGCCATGACGTCGCGCAAATGGCACCACATGAGCTGCTGACATCTTGTCACGTTAGTACTGCCCTGTAACACGCCCTTGGATGACATGTAATGCTGTTCTGCTTGTCATGGTTATGCTTCCCCCACCTTAACCGATCCACCACCAAAACGATCGTGCTGCCTGGCGGTTTCGGCATGGTATCGTTCGTTTCGCAGACGCCACACTCTGTTCCACCTGTCGTGGAAGTCGAGAGTGAACCTCGATTCATCGGAAAACATGAAGTTGCTCCATCGACGATTGTCCCAGCGATGTCGTGCTCCGCACTATAATTACGCCTTGCTGCGATGTGACGTTCAGTCAAACGTGGGATTATTCAAAGTCGTCGAGCGTACAACTTCCTTGCTGTGTAGGCGACTTCGGATAGTCTGGCCACTGGCACATCTGTCGCTCGGTACAGCTGCTGTCCAATTTCTGAGGCACTTTGATGGCGGTTACGGAAAGCTGTGGTTCAGATGAAACGATTTTGTTAGCAGTTGTCGCCCTTGGACGACCTGACTGACATCTGTCATCAACATTGGCTGCCTGACGGTAGCGCGATCACAACCTGTTAATCACCGATCGAGTAACGTTGAGAATTTGAGCCACTGCAGTCTGTCTGTTGCCAGCTTCCAACATGCCAACGGCACGTAAACGTTCGTCACGTGTCAGTCTTCGCATATCTCAAAAGTTACGTTTCGACCAGAAACTATTGATGGACGAGTTTGTACCAAGAAAAGAACCATGAGACCTCCGAAAAAGCCCGTCCAGTACAAATGAAAATTTCAAACGTTAACGCGGCGCTCGCGCGAAAAACCTGCACGAAGTTTTCGTGACCGGTGACATTCATGATCCACACTAAATTTGGTAACATATTGACGTGTCCAATCACGCGTATCCAATATCATTTTCCAATAGTTTTACCAGTATCAACATCAGTTTGGATATCCTCTACTTTTTAATGTCTATCCGTTTGATACATTTGCGATGGTTGTGCGCTATATTCAGAGGAAGAAAATGGGAGCGTGAAGACTGATTGGATAGATCATTGGACTTTGAAACATCTGCATTTTGCTGAGTAAGACACTTAATCCCGACTGTCCAGGAGGGGGCGCTGTGCACTAAGGCGTACTGCACTCGATGGTGCACTTGTCTTCAATTGCTGCTAACTCTGCCTGAGCGGGTTCGTCCTTTGGAGAGTCTGCAATTGCTCGCCGCTGGGGGTGGTTCTCACCGGGAACGCTGCCTTCCTCCACCCTCTTGCCCGACACAATATGACACTAGGTCAGAGGCGGCGGAAGCTTGATAAAAGTGGAGGGGCACAAATTTTCAAGGCTACCATGGTTCCAACCCAATGGGATGAAACGTTACAATCGTATATCGGTATAAATGTACCGTGGCACACGTGTCTTGTTTAAATGAGCATGACGCGGTGATGTCACTGTCCTGTCCATTTCTTCTACTTCAATAATTGTGTAACCACGCAACATGTCTGTGGAAAAAGTGGAGGGGTACGTGTCCCCTGTGCCCCCCCCCCCCGGTTCCGCCGCCCCTGCCCTGGGTGTCGTTAAACCTATGATAAAAGAACAAACAAGGAAGAAAATAACAGACCGGTTTTCAAAGGACGATTTCAATTTTATTTATTTGGCGTTTAACGACACTTTTCGACCGCCTGTGTCACCTCATGTCGGACAGTTTAACGGGTGAAGGAACCCGGATTACTCGGAGAGAATCACCGAGTAGCGGCGAGTAGCTGTAAGACTCCCCAACGTACTAACTCTGCAGGATTAGCATTGGTTGAAGGCAAATGACTATGTAAAATCAAGTCGGCACTGGACACTTCAACCAGTCACGTTTGTTCTAACCAAAAGTATCGGGTCGTACACAGAAATCGCCCTGGTGCACGTTGCATCATTTGTTAGACTTGGAATCGAAAGGTCGACTGTCGATCCTGACCTGCTTGATCAGCGTTGTGTCATTGGGCAAGACACTTCCTCCCGATTGCTTATCTGGGAGGGAGGTGGCGCTGTGATGTCAGGCCCGAATCATGGCACACTCACCTTCAACAAATGCAAGCCCAGAATGTACCGGATTTGTAAGTTGGGGAGTCCGATAGTTTACTCGCTTGCTCGTTGCTCATTAAAACGTTTCAGTGGCTACCACATTGGACTTCAAACCGAAAGGTCCACGTTTCGATCAACCCATTGGGTAACTGCGTTGTATCCTTGGGCAAGGAAATTAATTCCGATTATCCATGTGCGGACACGGTCGCGCTGGGAGCTAAGCCTACGTCGATCGTGCACTTATCTTCAACCATTGATAACTCTGTTTCTGTTGAGGTAATACGTTGGGGAGTCTGACAGTTGCTCGCCGCTGTTAGACGGTTCTCTCCCGGTACTTCGGCTTCCTCCACCTGTAAAAATGTCCAACACGAGATGACCCTGGCTGCCGATAGTGTCGTTAAACCACGATGGTGCAATGGTAGAATAGTATGTACCCTGGCTTCCTCCACTCGTAAACAGGCGGATAAGATATGACCCTGGCTCTTGAAAGTGTCGTTAAACCCCAATAAACAAACAAATAAACAAACAAGAACAAAAATCACAATTCGTATTCTGTTATTTTTTCTTTTTTGTTCTTCCGAAGCATGGCTTAACCCGTTACCTAACATGAAAAGCAGACGGCACTTGCCAAAAATATTCTTGAACAACTAATTTTTTTCATTTTTTGTCTCTAAAACACAGGTTATGACCCCTCGTTGGAACGAGCTCGTCGAGCTCGTTCCAATGAGGGGTCATAACCTATGTTTTTGAGATAAAAAATTATAAAATAATGAAAATTAAATGGCAATTTTTTAGAATAGGACTGGCCGGTTTTGGTCGTTATGTTGGGTAAAGGGTTAAGACTATTCATTTTAACGAGCTCGTAGAGCCCGTTCCAAGGAATGCCCATAAGCTTTATTTTTGAAACGAAAAAATGAAACTTGGACGTTATTTGGGTAAAAAAAAAAATGCAAAATATATTGTAAGTATTGTTTGCTTGCCGTGTGAGTAAAGGGTGAATATTTCGCCCAATAACCTAAACATGAATTCTAAACATAAAGGTGAATAATTATCGGACAACCGCTAATTCCTAATTCGGTGAAGGCGTTTTGTATGTCAAGATCGTGGCAGCATCATTAATACAGTATTGCTACTTCTGTAATTTCCAGCCTTTGGCTTTTGTTCAAAATATCGACGACAAACCTGACCGGGTTCAGTAAATTCGAGTTAGTAGGTCGGACGGTCATTTGAGGTATATATATAGTCATGATAATTAAGGCAAATATAGTTAGACATCTACGATCGATATCGAAGCTCTTAACAGCTTCCCAATTTGTATTCTTCATCATTTTGTCCAGATGAGCCCCAACACCTTTTATAATTGATCAAAGCTTTTTGTTTAACTTGACCCTTTTTTGCATGAGTATGAAATATATAAAACATTGGCATATTAATTTTGCTTATTTCTGCTATTAAGAATACACAAGAAGGGAATTCAGTTTTGAAAATCGTTTCATCTAACAGACAACTTGTATGTTACGCAGATTACGGGCACTTTGGGCCATTTTTATACCACGATCGGTGTATATATAAATTCAACATTACCCAATACGATACAGACATCGAGAAATGTGCTGGTAACACCACGCGTGGAATTTGGCATACGTGTAAGAACGTCATGTGGAACACATCTGACTGATCGGTACTCATCTGCTTGACGTAATGGTGTGAATTAAATGCTTCGATACAAACCAACCTCATGCATGGAAAGTAAACAGACCGCCGAAGATCGTATTTCTCTTTAAAAAATAACAGCTTCTTTACCTTAATTCACGTTTAATCACGGTATTAACCCTTCGATTCTTTTGTACGTCTTATGACGTACGAAATCCAACAGCACATTGATAGTTTGTGGTCATTTGTGTTGTTATTATTTTTCAATTTTTTAAAAGTTTTAACCTCAAATTCCTATTTTCACCCTCTTAGTGCTCAGTGAAAACCGTTGAGTCCAATGTTATCACAGCTTAACATACTAATATAATCCTGCAGTCAAGACTTCTTAACTGGTTGATTGCTAGAATATCAGGGCTTTCAAAAAATGAGGATACCAGAGCAAATGCCAAAACTTTCTTTGCTTATATTTCATATTCAGTCAAACACAAATAATATTTTGTTTACATACATTTCTTTTATTACAAATTATCGGAGAGTGCCTGTGGGCACTCTCCAATAATTTGTAATAAAACAAGTTTTGAATAACAAATTCAGACCACCAAAAATAATCTAGCCCTCAAGCAGATAATCACTAATGTGAAAAATATCGTTATTTGTTCTTTCCGACGTTTGACGTCGCATTTTGAAAAACGTTGAGGTTCCGCTCCACAGTTTTCCAGGCATTTCCAAATATGACATGCTATACACTCTCTTCAAATGCAAATATTCTGTAGCTTAGTTATCTAACTCATAACATGTATTACATTTCCCAAATGCACAAAAACAAATAACACTATCTAAGTAGAAATAAACAATCTGAATGTGGGTGGAATAATTTATTGTCAAAGGCCAGACTTCAACCTGAAAAATTGCATGAAAAAATGCCGAAACCAGTCATTTTTAGCTACCTAGCATCCTCAAAAGCAGAATTTTCCCACCAACCCCACCTACCCACCTCTGGAACAGAGCATCCCCTGTTTCTAAAATGCAAAAAAAAAATTTATATGTTTCCGTCTCATTTTTTAGTTACCTGTCTGGTAACAAACCCGTGTAAAAATTACATTTTAAAAATAGCCAATTTTTCGAAGCCTTTGTTTCCCATAATTCATCTGGTAATTTACCCCTATGTATCAGAATCCAACTTTGGGACCAAAACTTCAAATTCTCTTGTCCAACAAAAAGCCTAATGTAATCATATATCTGATACTGAAAATATATCTCAATTTTACATGGACTTAGTTTCAACATATGTCCTATGTTTAGAATTTGACCCCTGTGCAATAGTGCGAAATTGTGGAGCGGAACCTTAAAGAGAAAACAAGAGTAATCTCCCCTTGGATTTCACTCAGGCAAAAGAATCTGGAGTCTATCCTGAGCTGAATGAACAAAAACCACAAGCACTATTTTCAACCAGTAAAAAGATACAGCATGGCCTTTCTGACTGCCGAATAGCTTTTGCAGCCAGTTTTCGCCTGATTTTCACAACCACACCACCTCAACCCTCACATTTCTCTGAGCCATTTCAGAGAGCATTTTTTGTTATTACCACCAGCCACATTGACTAACCAGGTCCTGCCAATAGCACTGTTAAATACAATCAAAATGCAAAACAATACGCAGTGATAACCATAGCTTTGGAGGGGGGGGGGGGGGGCGGGGTGTTGCTCTCTAGATATGAAACCGTTTAACAGCTTGACGGACGGATGACATACAGACATGACACCAATGACCAAACTGAAAAAGTAGACACCATGACTGCAAACCTCGGTCAACAGTAACAACCAGGCTGTCCATAACTGCATATATTTGCCATGAATACAAGGCTCTGTGTTTAGGAAAGGCAGTGCTCTACCTTAATGTTTTCGAAATCTTGACGAAAATTCAAAACAAGTGCGAAATTAGGCTACATCATCAATATATTTCTCCAAATTTCCACTTATTTCCATCCAGTGCGAACCTGAAGAAACTGAATTCCCTGTGACGTTTGAACGTCAGGATAATTAGTGTCTCAAAGGGTTAATGCAGACAGGAACCAATACTATAAACCTTTACAATTGTATTTTCTAGAATTGTATTTTCTACCTAATAATATAATTGACTAAAATGAATCATTAGTATTTTAAAAGATATGGCAATTTGCCAACTGGCAAATTGCCACATCTTTGAAAATGCTAACGGTTCATTTTAACACCTTTAAAGTCATAAATCGAAAATACAATTCTAGAAAATACAATTGTAAAAGTTTTATAGTATTGGCCCCAGAACGCAGGTAGAGTACGGAGGACAGGAATCAACGATTCTTGCTGGGGGTTTTCCTATATTTCACTTGAAAAACTCCCAACTCGGTTCATTCTTTCCTGATCCCCGCAATCCACCCTTGTGTTCTGTTTTTAACGATATATGAGGGAGTTCGGTGTCTCAGTAGGTACAGATGCAGGTTGCAAGCCGAGAGGTCCTCGGTTCGAATCCCACCTGCGGCAACCGCGTCGTGTCCTTGGGCAAGACACTTAATCTCAATTTCCCACGTGGAGGCACGGTGGCCTTGTGTACTAAGGCGTACTGCGCGTCGATGGTGCACTTGTCTTCCATCAATGCTAACCCTGCTTGCGTGAAGTTAGTATGTTGGGTAGTCTGACAGTTGCTCGCCGTTGCTCGGTGGTTCTCTCCGGGTACTCTGGCTTCCTCAACCCGTAAAACTGCCCAACACGAGGTGACCCTGGCTGTCGAAAGCGTCGTTAAACCCCAATAAATAAATAAATAAATAAATAAATAAATAACGATATTTGAAATAACGCCGATACTTTACCTCTGTTATTCAATATTGATTATCCTATCAGTCTCATTGCCCGGAATTTTGTTGGGGAGGTGTAGTTAGTGGCGATGGACGATTGCTGACTGCGCCGGTGCGACCATGGTTCGCCCCAGGTAAAAGAAATATGAAAAACCAGTACCAAATGGAGCTCTGTAGTAGGATCAGGGAAAACATTTTGAAATTTAGGAGCGGAAATATAGGCACTTTATTACAATATTGTATGTAAAAAACATACCAAAGAGAGCGACAAAGTTGATATAGGTATATTATATTTTAAATATATATTATACCTATATATGTAATTCCGTTAACATGTGATTCTGACAGAAATGAGCTCGGTGTAATGTGTAGGGCCTGTAACTCCAGAATCCGGAACTAGTTTCTATGGAACGGCATGTTGATACTTCAGAGGCGGCGGAAGCTAAAAAAAAGTGTGTGTGTGTGGGGGGGGGGGGGGGGGGGTGTCACACCTTTCTGGGTACCACAAGGGTGTAGGATGGAAAATATTTCTTCCGGGGGCGGGGGAGAGGGGGGGGGTCAATGGTGTTGTGGCGGTATATTTATGCAAAATATTCGAATTTATATACGCTATCCCTCACCTTTGAACCCATTCTATTTAAGCAATTAATCTCAACGTATTTATTTTGTTTTGTTTTTACTTAACCCTCAGAACCCTGGTGGTATCTTCCATGTCAATTCAATGGCAGCAATTGGAAGAGGCCATATTCATAAAATGTGGGCTAATCCTAACTTTGAAACTTCCTTTGAAATATTGCGCCCCATCCGCATGGAGCTTTCCATTTCTATTCAATAAAATCTTGAAAATCAATGTGGAGCTTTCCATTTCTATTCAATAAAATCTTGAAAATCAATGTGGTCATATATGTGTAGGCAATGTGTAGTGACCATAGGGGTTGTGTATGTTATGTCGGAAAATGCCATTCGGGTACCTATAATCGGTGAAAAAAAGTGTGGGGGCATGTGCCCCCCCCCCCCCCCCCCATCCCCGGCTCCGTCGCCCCTGTGATACTTTTTTTATAGACGAGGGTATAAAAAGTATCAAAAGTAGTGACTAGACGTTTCACAGGAAATACATACAAACGAGAACTTTTATGGTTTAAAACAACTTTCCCCGATACTCCCTTCTCTCTTAGCCACAGAAAGTACGATTTATCAGAGTGAGTGAGGCTGCCTTATTTCATCAACATTTTCAAATCGCAGATGAGAGATATTCCCTCAAATGGGACTACAATTTTGCGGGGAGGTGAGTTCGTACCCATCGCACCTCCCCTGAGCAACGCGCCTGCACTTGTAAATGAAATATTACCGTTCTCAGAACCACTTGCCCTGAATCTTGAGCAGGGCTCTGCGAGTCTCCTATTTGAGGTTGAATCGAATCCCGAATTGAATCAGGTAGAGTAATTAGAACCAAACCGGACCGAATTTTGAATCGAACCTCACAGCTCTCTAAGTTGTAAATATTGCACCTTCTTTCAATAGTAAATTTTACTAGTCTCCACTCGAATATTGTATTCATTTGCGACTCCTTTCTTTGGGCATGTCAATCGAAAAACCGGAATAATCTAGAACGGAATCCAAGTAGTGTCGGAAGCGGAATCCTTGAATTCGTCTTTTGTCACCAGATTTTCTGTACAGGTGACCTGATAATAGAATAATAGTTCTAGAGGAGCCACATGAGAACATCTCGAAGATTCGTAAATTTCCAAATCAGCACGACTCAAATCGAATCGAATCGTCTGACGAAATCTGTCTTGTTTTTGGTGCATTTGCTCATTACCCTTTCCCCAACGTAACGACCAAAACCGGCCAGTGCTATTCATAAAACTTGCCATTCAATATTTTTTTAATTTTTTGCCTCAAAAACATAACTTATGACCCCTCATTGGAACGATCTCGTTGAGCTCGTTCCAATGAGGGGTCACAAGCTATGTTTTTGACGCAAAAAATGAATAAAAATAAGTTTTCAAAAAATTTGTTTACAAGTGTCGTCTGCTTTTCATGTTAGGTAAAGTGTTAAATCTATTCTATTCTATTCTGACACCGAATTTCGAAGCTTCTCACTGCTTTGCCTGTTGGCTTTGACGAATATAAGAGACACCCCGACATACTGGTTCTAGCGTCGGTCTTCTGATCAAGAAGCGCACTTATGTTGGATGGTTGCCTGCTCCACGCCTATTTTCCATTAGTTTTCTTCCAAATGAAACTAGTGGACGTGTGGCAAACTAACCAAAATCTCGTCGCTTCGACCCTGATCCACATCATTTGTCTTAAAACGTTGAGGAATATGTACATCACTCCGCAGCCATTGCACTTGTCCAAGCAGCTTGAGATCAGTATTTGTTTAAGCAAATCAATAACGAAGATAGCGTTTTCTGATGGGAGGGGGTAGTGTGGTAGTAAAATGATTACCGACAGAAATTAGGGACACAAAAGACTGCCACAAGTAGATATACTTTATTCAAACATATCATTTAGGAATATGTAAATTGCGTGAAACTATTTTCACTGCTCATGTTGCTTATTTTCGATATTGAAAACTGATATATATGCCGTTCGTATTTGTTTTTCTTTCTTTCCTGGGTGAATCTATACCAAATAAAATCCAGTGTTTTTGTGCTTTGTTTGTTCGCTAATATTTCAGAATGCTCATCTGCCCTCAAGTAGGTTACTCATTTAGGCCGGTGTATCTTTCTTTACTCCTTTAGGCATAACTTCTGGTTTGATGCCATGTGTGACGTTTCAAAGTTAAATAAAAGCATCTTTAATATTCAGTCCGAAAAACTTTCAAAAACTGAAATCAAATGAACCGCTCCAATAATATGACAATCACAAACATAGCCACATTTCGCAAACTTCACTTAATTCCGGCATTTAACCCATTACCCATGGGCACCGGAGCAGTGGAACAAGGGGGGGGGGGGGGGGGGCACATGGTCCACTTGCCGCCTGCTATTTACCAAGGGGGCATAGGCTCACTCAACAGCCGGGGTTTACCTTTACTCCGACTTTCTCTTAGGTACGTTACATGCTTCAGTAACTGCCACAGAGAGTCTTTACCGGGTGTTAAATTGTACCCTAGATGTTCCGTTCTATTCGATGCCCTTAAAACAATGGCACGGAGTATCATTCTCTTGGGACTCCATAGGCACATGACCTCGTCTGAAGAATCAGGGTAAAAAACGTTGTAACTTTGTCTTATATCACGGAACTCCATTTGTCCATTTGTTACTTGTGTGGGATCGTGCCCAAAAATCGGTATGCCTCACCCCTGACCTTTCCATCTTCTGGCGCCCACGCATACCCTACTACAAACCGGCCAGCGCTGTTCACAAAAAATTGTGATTTGACATGTATTGCTTTTTTCAATTTTTTTCTAAAAAATATAGCTCGTGCTCCCCCCTCCCCCATTTGAACTAGCACCCCGAGCGCGTTCCAACGCATAGTTCATAAGCTATGTTTTGAGATAGGAAGGGAAAATTGTTAGTTATTCAAGAATGTATTTTGCAAGTTCGTCTAGTATTTGGGTTGGGTAAAGGGTTGTTTATTGACTCACGACGCGACACAACACACTGCGAATATCAATTGCCATACAAGCTCTAAATCACGAACCTTTGCTCATTTCATGTTAGTCATAGCGAACCTAATGCATAGATAATTGTTTCAACTCACTTTAACCCAATTTTACAGGAAATAATTACAATTACATCTTCATAAAAAACTCGCGACCAGCTAAAACACCGGTTCCCAATAAGAATTGCATGTTTTTATCATACAGAAACACGATACAACCATCCCATATTGATATTGACTTATTCGTCTCCTCCACTCGTAAAAATCAACAATTGCTTAGTGTTGTTCAGCACGTGCAAATGCTATAAGCCTCAAAAAAGACAACCACTTGTCTCTGAGTTCAAATGTGTTCTATGTGCATACTGGCACATAGAACACATTGGAACTCAAGGGACGCACTGTCGTTGATGGGGTATTTTCAGTGTTTAAAGGAGAAGAGAAAAACGGAAGAAGGGATTTTTGGAAGATAGAAGGGACAGGGCGGGCAACACTTTTCACGCCCAGATATGCAACATCCAACACAATCTAGTAGTCAGGGCTACCCTAAAGGTGCAAAAGAAATACTTGTCCCATACCAATGAAAAATAAAACAGAGAAAGAAAGAAACAGACTGACACAGAAACAACAAAGACAGAGTGAGACTGTCGGAAACCGGAGCTTTGTCGCTGCTGGAAGAAATAGATTCACGCCGCGTATTCAGACAAAACTCAAGGAGTGTTGCCTGAATCCGTGCGTGAACGTTTGCCTCACCGTGACGAACCCGCCCGTTTCACTTTTGTTGGGGTGTTTCTTATCCTGAGGGGGTTAATAACTTTTCCTCAAAAAGCATAAATCAACAGGGGTTCACTGAAAACAACAATTTTAATACATATATAAGAAAAATAAATATGATAATTGGTGACTTACATGGAATCCATGAGAATAAGAATACAAACGTCAATCACCCCCTACCCACAGTTTTTGAGTCACTTGCGGGCCCGCATTCTCTGTCGTCGCTGGTTTTTTCTCCTCTTCGCTGGTATTGATTCCCTGGTCGCCTCTTCTCTTCACCCTTTCACTGCCGTCGCTCGGCCACTAGCGTATTGTCTCTTTATCGGACGCCTCTGCTCTAACAGGTGACGGAATGTCACTCTACTACTGCCGTCGCACGGCCACTAGCTTATTGTCACTTTACTTAACGCTTTTCACACAAGCAGTCGCCACCAATGGGGTTAATTTCTCCCCTACGTCTATCTCAGGATAATGTTCATACAGGCAAAGCCTACTCTGCCTATGTATGGCTTGCCTTCTAAACCAGGTAATGCCGTTTACCTAAATGCATATAGCTCCCTGAGCTCGTACTTCCTGATCCTATTCTCATATATGGCCACCGACTTGGCCCGCGACTGCTCCTATTCTAATATGAGCTCTGTGGCTCCCCTACTCCACAACGTGCCTATACTTTCGCACCGATGCGGCACCTTCTCTAACCTATAGCATGGGACCTCCCCATCTACTCGCAACGACCCACAACCTTACACACCTTCCAACTGGAATTGGCTGGAGTATATTTTTCGAGAAATCCTCCGATTTTTATTTAGATAGCCAGAACATTTATTCTCAATTAATCGCTTCTCTTGAACTTGGCCGCTTAGATCTATCTTAATTTAATACTCGCTTTAAAGTTCCTTTGAAAGACTCGCATTTTTGTATGTTTTGACATTTCGGAGACAGGATAGGTGCGAAATATGGGTGTGTGTCCAGAACATATGTGATGCACTGTTTTCTACAACAACCACCTATTAAGTGGTCATAATTACGTAGATAACAATTATGGGAGAGAACAGCTTTGATCAGTAATCGGATAGCCCGTGTGGCGTTCAACAAATGCGCCCTAATGGACATTAAATTTCATGCCTAATTACTAAAGTTTGAGTTATTGATTGCCTGTTTAGATGACAAATAGGTTTTCGGGGTCCGTTATATACCTATATTTAGGTTTCCTGTTTAACCCATTCAGAAACATCATCGAAAATATTTACACTTTTAAACAAGAAAATCGCCACTTTTAGCTATCACCTTGACAGAGACTGTGAGGAAAGGTGGGGCGGAGGCTGTTTCGGATAGATATAAGGAAGAGGCCTATACGACAGTGCGTAGTGCTTTTCCGGGTGAACGCGGGAAAATGCCGTTCTCCTACTTTTCTCTGAAGGGGTACGACATGCATTCCCCTACAATTTTAACCCCTTTACCGTCACTCCCACTTTAGCGATGTAATATTAATGGAAGACCTCTATGTACGCCTGTATGCGAGGAAGTTTAATAAAATTTATGACATACTTGGAACTCTGTTGTCTGATTAAATGTTGGAAAGGGCTATCTGAGCCCATTCCAACAATTAATTAGACGGTAGGTTTGATCTGCGCATACCAGGACGTAGAGATAATCATCATAAAATAGGTGACAATAGTCATTTTCGGCAGCGTAAGTGTTAAGACCTGAAATGACTTGATCTTCACGAATATTCAACCCTGCGAGAACTGTCATCTTGCTATCCGACTTAACCCATTTTTGCTGTGTTTAGCTTACAGCTCCGTTGAGATAACAGTGGCCACTTCCCTTGAAGAGTTGTGGGAACTAAATTTTCAAACTTTTCCCGGAGGTAGACCCTCCAGACCCCCAGCCCTCTACTTCTACGAGAGAGGAACACTCTCTCACCACGACGCATCCTGCGTTGGCTGTCGCTACAGAAGGCATGCCGTGATGATACACTTGGAAAATATTATCAGCCTGGACTTGAGTCATATTAGTCAGTACACCACAGCCCCCACCCCCTCCCCGGTCATCAGTTATCTTCGCGACAATCATTATTGGAAATGTCGATGCCAATTCAATAATTTGTGAGAATAAGGACCTTTCACTTCAGACGTAACCCCCACCTCCCCCTCCCCATCAGCGTTCAAGGTCCTGGATGAACCGACCTTGAGAGCTAATTACTAGAGGAGTTCCTTAATGGAGAAGTTCCAAAAAACTTTGTTGTGTGTTTCCTTTTAAATCTACCACCCCTCCCCCTTTAACTGGAGTACTTCTAAACGCTTTATAAACACGTCGGCGTGTTGACCCTTTATCTAATACGAATCGTAGATAACACTTGAAAAAGTAATTTTGAATAACTAAACATTTTAAATTTTTACTTGAAAAACATTTTTTATGACCCGTCATTGGAACAAGCTCATTGCCAATGAGGGTCATACGCAATGTTTTTGAGGCAAAATTTTGAAAAATTGTTACAAAATATGAATGACGAATTTTTTTTCGCTATGTTAGGTTGGAGGTTAATCTCGTTTATTGGCGCATCATTAACCCTTTACCCTGGGGGCGCGGTGGCGCAGTTGGTAGAGGTGCAGGCTGCAAGCCGAGAGGTCCTCGGTTCGAATCCCACCTGCGACAATCGCGCTGTGTCCTTGGGCAAGACACTTCACCCCCATTGCCCAACAAAACAAATGTAACTTTGTGCAGTACGCACGCCGATGGTGCATAGGTTGAAGACAAGTGCACCATCGGCGTGCGTACGGCATGCCGATGGTGCACTTGTCTTCAACCTATGCTAACCCTGCTTGTGTAGGGTTGGTATGTTGGGGAGCTGACTGTTGCACGCCGTTGCTGGGTGTTTCTCTCTGGGTACTCCGGCTTCCTCCACCCGTAAAACTGTCGCGGTCATGATTAGCCATTGTGCAGAAATATGTGACCTTAAACACCAATAAATAAATAATAATAAATAACCCTTTACCTAACATAATGGCCAAAACAGGCCAACGCTATTCACAAAAATCACCATTCACTTTTCATTATTTTTTTCAATTTTTTGTCTCAGAAACATAGCTTATGACACCTCATTGGAACGAGCTCGTTCCAATGGGATGGCATAAGTTATGTTTTTGACGCCAGAAATGAATAAAAATAGTTATTCAAGAATTTTGTTTGCAAGTGTCGTCGGTGTCTTCCCACTAGACTAATTCCCTTTAAACACCAATTCCCTTTAGGCCAATTCCCAAAAGACCAATTCCCCTTAGACCAACTATATACTGTTATTGATTAAGGGTTGATTAATGATTATTAAGAAAACATTTATTTACTGATAAGCACTTTATTTGACAAAAAAATTAATAGGTTTATAACATTTCAGCATAGCTCAGTACATATAACATTTTACAAAAATATAGATTTATACAAAGGATTGTGTTTGTTTTGTTAGGGAAATCAGGTAAAACAAAAGGAGGTCCCCCCCCCCCCCTCTGAAAATGAGGTCCCCAGAGGGTGAATTTAGTGATGCTACCCTGCACAGCAGGGTAGCATCACTAAATTTACCCTCTGTGAACCTCAACCTGAATCAAGATCTCAAACATAAACAGAAAGAGGTACCCAGGGGATAAACTGGCCCACTGTATGGGAAAGCATCACCCTCTGGGGACCTCATTTTGCAAACAACAGACTGCTTATTTCCAGGCTTGAATATCAATAACATTAAATACATTTATAAATATTTATAAGTATATCAAATTATTGATATAGAATTTAAAACAAGAACATGACAGTTGGTCTAGGGGGAATTGGTCTTTTGGGAATTGGTCTCGTTGGAATTGGTCTTGTGGGAATGAACCGTGTCGTCTGCCTTTCGTGTTAGGTAAAAGGTTAAACTAGTTTCCCTTTCCAGTCACGCTTTGTTGTCGGGACTAAACTGAGGCTTTTTATAGCTTTGAAAACGATATTTTCTCATCTGTCATTTTCCAGAAACAATTACTGCGGATATTTGTTCGAAATGTGTTATTGGGTCACGAAGGCATTGTTTCGAGAAACGATAAAAAGCTTTATGTTTCCAATAATCAATCAGCATTGAGGCCCATTAATTAAAGATTGTCGAGATCTCCTACCATAATACAGTCTACCAAGTTTTTCATTACCATTATCGATTTTCGGTGTAAAAACATGCTACGCTCACGATTTTTCAATACGTCTATTTTTCGAAAATATTAGTCTGTCATATATTGCAACAGTAAGCATTTCGTGTGTAGAAAACGCGGTTGTTTCGACAGAATAGATCCGAAAAGCTGAATGTATCTGTCACAACAGACTTGCATTTTGTGGACGTAAATCGGTGTCCAAACACAATCGGCTTGGGTTTTACTGACGCAATTGACCCGACGTCTGCGCCCGTACTCAATCGGCTCGTTTGCGGCCACAATTGGCTCGTTGGCCGCCACAATCGGCTCCATTTTTGTTTTGGGGATGTAATCGGCTAGCGGATACGATAGGTCAAACAAACCGAACAACTCCGCAAGCCGATTACGACTGCAAAACGCGAGCCGATTGTGCCCACAGGCAAACTTGCTGACAGAACCGCCGGCTTGCATTTTGTTAATTGTGTTTCCTTAATCCCCTCTGTCACCACGGCCGATTTTAGCCCTTTCTGTCTGTGTCTATGTCTCGGTCTATCTCATGAACTCTACGTCTCTGCCTCTGTCCCTCCCGATGCCCTATATCCCCCCCCTCTCTCTCTCTCTCTCTCTCTAGAGAGAGAGAGAGAGAGAGAGAGAGAGAGAGAGAGAAACAAAGACAGTTCGAATTGACTACAGTGACAGAGACAGGGTTACGTACAATTAATAACAGGCTTGCAGACGTTAATTGTCCTTGAGGACGTTTGATACGCATAAGTAGTGCGTGTGGACGGTGTGGCCACAGCGAAAGCGTTTTTCCGTCGTCGATTTTGTTTGATAAGGGGTGATTTGGATTTCTAATGATGCACGTGATTGCTATTGCTGCATATGTCCAACTGAGTTGGTCGTGGGGCGTTTTTTATACTTATTCCGGATCAGGTTTTATCAGATCTGTTGCTGTCTGTGCTTTTAAATTAAAAGGTATCATGTGTCTGGTGACGTCATCTGAGATAACATATATTTTCACATCTTAGAAACAGGGAATGATATACTCCAGGGCTATATGAAGGTTGGGGTAGAGGCCCAAAGACTGGTTTCTGCATTTTTTCATGCAATTTTCCAGGTCGAAGCATAGTTTTAACAGTGAATTGTTCCTCCCACATAAAGTTTATTTTTTTATGTTTTTTCAGATAGTGTTGCCTGCTTTAGTGGATTTAGAAAATGTAATTGATTGTGATTGGTCAGACAACGTCAGGAGAGAGTAGGTTGCTGTGCGAAAACATGGTGAAGGTCTTCAAGGTATAGTAGTTTGGTGGCACTATGGAGTTATTGTTAATCACTTCGTCTAAACCGATTATATATACAGTTGATGTCTGACGGATTTCAACACTATGGCCTACACAACAGTAATACAAAATCGTACCTCTCTCACTCTCCCAGTCTCTGTAACCATATTTGAAGGACAAGCAAATTGTTCGCTAGTTGACCTCCCGGTAACATCCGGAGTGCTATGTGCTGAAATTTTGTTTGTGCCTTTGAACGTTGTGTTTTAAAATAATTTATTATACTTACTGCGCTGGTGTTTTTTTTTCTTCTTCTTTTTCATTTTTTTCGAAGTACTTAACCTGTGTTGTGTGTCGTTCTTATCCCACGTGTGCAGTTGCCCAGCAAAGCATTATGAATGAAGAGTAAACGTTAATTACATGATGCACAATAAAAAATATTCTTCAGAGGGCCCTGCGGATCCCAAATTTTGGCCGATCCAATCCAATCCAGACTCGAATCAGGCAGAGGGTTTCAAATGGAATCGTATGTGTAGCCAGGGAGGGTCATGGGAGTCGTACGACCCCCACCCCCGAATCCCAAAGGTCCGCGGCCTCACCAATCTAATAAATGCCTACGTTGAGTTTGATTCACTTTCACTCAGCATAAAATCTTTGATCACTGCTGATATCAAGTATTGAAGAATTTTTCCGGGGGAGCCCTCCTCCCCCTCCCCCACCCAGCCCCCACCGGACCACCACCGGTGACCAAAGGTCAAGTTGGAGGAGATTATGGGAGGGGGTGACCCCCTCCCATAATCTCCTCCAACTTGACCTATGGCCAAGGCTTGGCCTCTGTCCAAGATTTCAGTCTTTTTTTAGTTGCCAGATCTTCTCATTCTTGAATTTCATTGTGGGCACCCTCCCCCCCCCCCCCCTAAAAAAAATTGCTGGCTACACCCCTGTATCTCGATTCGAATCTCAACGCTCTTCAAGTCGCAGGTAGTTCACCTTCTTGCAGCCGTAAATATTTGTCAGTCTCCACTATTTAGTAGTTTATGCAACGGCGACTCGTCTGTCCAGGCAAATCAATCAAAAAAGCGGAATTTTCCAGAAGAGAATCAAAGTGTTGTCGGTCGCGGAACCTCCTTAAACTTTTCTTCTCTCGCCAGGTCTCCTTACAGGAGACCTGGCGAGAGAAGAAGAGTTCAAGAGGAAACACTTGGTTGGATTTTGAGAACATCGGCGCGACTCGAATCCAATTGAATCATCGGAATGATTTTGAATCGAATCAAATTTCGAAGCTTTGCAGGCTATACTAATTACTCCGACACCCTTCGAACCATTTCTGACTCAGTTCTTCCAACTAGTTCATTATATCGTTCAAGATTATGCTTCTTGAACGCAGAACGGATTCGGGTATTGTAATAGCCAGGCCCCCTTTCACTTGTCCGAACAGAACACATTTTAAGTGGCCTCTGTCTTACAAACAGAACTAAAATCGGAATAATAAAGTGCTCTGGAAAGCAACCAGATGCCGAACCACAGCAGTCTTTGAAAGTTGTGCTCCTCCACTTTGAAAAGTCAGATGGGGACATGCAAGGTTATCTGCAACTTGATCCGTCAATTCTTCCAATATTGGGGGTCCATGCTGACAAAGTGGCTTTATTGCAAAATGTTTTAATGTTAACATGTGTTGGCATTATACGCAAGAGTGTTATATTTAACTCATTGTATAAATAGTTTGATGGTTAACTTGTATCGCATATTGTACTATTTTAATTTTGCGGACTGCCTCAATGATGTGTTCGTTGCAATAAATTACAATAAAATACTATTACTTTTACTGTTAAGCTTTCGCACTTGTCATAACGTTCGACCAACGAGCCCTGGCTCCGGGGTAATGAAAAGAAATCCAAAGCTTCGAATACAGTACGGTCGTCGTGGAAAGGTCAAATTCCACGAGTGGGCAATTTTTCCACGCACATATTAGCAGTGAATCTCAGACATATAACAATGGTATCGCCATCAAATATTCATTGAATGAAGCACCGGGTACGACCCGGTGCTTCTTTCATTGAATACTAGCAGGGTTACCCGGCGTTGCTCGGCCTGAGGAGAGTATTACAATTACCCCAAGTAGTCCCCTTTGAAGACCTATATCGGTGAGAAAAATTTTGGTCATAACTGCTGGTGCCCATCTACACCCCCACCCCCACCCCCACCCCCACCCCACGCCGGCACTTTTTTAAACCTCACCATTAGATTCCTGGAAAAAATTACCCCTAGTAAACCTCTTTGAAGACCTATATCGGTGACAAAAAATTTGGTCATAATTTTTGGTGCCCCTCTACACACCACCCCCACCCGATACTTTTTTAAACCTCACCATTAGATTCCTGATAAAAACGTACCCTTAGTAGACCCCTTTGAAGACATATATGTGTGAAAAAAAGGAATTGGTCATAACTGTGGTGCCCCCCTACACCCCCACCCCACACACTTTTTTAGACCTGACGATGACCTCCGCCATAAAAAAAGTACTCCTAGGAGACCCATTTTGGACACTCGAGGTGGCCCCATATTCATTTCAGTAGCGAACAGACAGATATACATACAGACAGACATTCTAAAATATAGTATAGATTTGCTGAAAAATGTTGATCATTAATTGTGAAAAGCACCCGTGGACACCTCTGCCCATGCGTGGATTTTGACCCATTCTTCGTCGCCTGTAGTGTGTGTAATGTTAAACACAAGCTCCTTTTCACACTGGCCCTAGGCCAATGAAATGATCTGAGTTTTTAGCTGATCCAAATAAAATACTTAAGATTAGCAAAGGCAAACCGGATAACTGTCAGGTACAGAATTTGGAGCAGGTGGTTGAGTTAGTAACACTTCGTAAGATGTCAAAAATAACATATTGCTTAGCAAATAACCATTATATCTTGTGTTGTTACGATTCTCGGTGTATAATAAACATCGTTACTGATGCCAGCATTTATTTTCTCCATCTTGCGTTTCAGTACAAATTCGTTATAAGTGAACCGCCATATTTTGAAGATGTTTATTTCAGCTGTGGTGGTCTCATGTGTTCTGAATCGTGGTCGGTACTTGAACGTAATCATCCACTCGCGGCGCCACTCACATGCGGATGAGGCTTCAATCGGGATTCAGCATTCGTACTTTACTTCCAAAGGCGTCAATAGTTTTTTTTTTTATAAATCATTTAATAAGATAGGAATAAAGACATGGCATGACAGTAACTGGTGGAAACAAAGAAAACTGCCTGTTAAAACTTCTAGTTAAATATAAACGGCTCCTTTTACTTGTCGCTGTTCACGTCTTGATCTCTACTATTAGTAGCAACGGTAGGACACAGTTGTTTCAAATATGTCACTTACGCGTGAATTCAAATACAGGGCCTATATTTCATGCGAGAACCATGTAGGACACAGTTGTTTCAAATATGTCACTCACACATGAATTCAAATATACGGCCTATATTTCATGCGAGAACCATGATTCTCGGATGTGATTCTCGGAAGGGAAACAACGATAATTAATTTTAATTCTCCAAAAATGGTTGTTTTATTCTTCCAAAAGATTCTGTAACTGTTTTTAACTATTACCCAACGTAACGGCCAAAACTGGCCACTGCTAGTCTCAAAAATGCCAATTAATTTTCATGATTTTTTCATTTTTTGTTTCAAAAATATTGGTTATGACTCCTCGCTGGAACGAGCTCGTCGAGCTCGTTCCAGCAAGGGGTCATAACCTATGTTTCCTTTTTCGCTATGGAATATTTACTGAGGCCAATACTATAAAACTTTTACAATTGTATTTTCTAGAATTGTTTTTTCTAGTTTTGACTTTAAATGGGTTGAAATGAACCATTAGCATTTTCGAAGGTGTGGTAATTTGCCAGTTGGCAAATTGCCATATCTTTTAAAATGCTAATGATTCAGTTTAGTCAGTTATATTTGTAGAAAATATAATTCTAGAAAATACAGTTGTAAACGTTTTATAGTACTGGCTCCTGGCCACCCTCACAAGGTTATAACAATACTCTCAAGTTCTAATTTATCTCGCAGTTGGTGTTCGTGAGAATCAAATCCGATTCTCGCCAACTGGGACAAATTTTAAGGCCTGAAATGGGTGATTCATTTTGTTTTCCAGGGACAAATTTTAAGGCCTGAAATGGGTGATTCATTTTGTTTTCCAGTCTTTAATATCTTTCGTTTGTTTGTACATTTTTATGAAAAGAAGAGATTTGGGAATGATACGTGAGTCCATTGTCTTCTTCGTGTATGTATGCGTGCCAAAAAGGCGCAAAAACAAACATTCGCCACTCTCCCTTCCCCTCCACACACACGTACACAAACAAATCCTCAACCCAGATTCAGATACCCACCTTCAAACTCGACCCGTGGTCCCTGTATATGATATGTCTTGACTATACACTACTTTGTTTCATTTTCGTTTATGTAGATTATTATTTTTATCATTATATACTGAGTCAAAAAAGAAAGTATAATAAACTTTGAGGAGCATTTTTTTTTTAGTTTTATCGACTTTAATCCCAAACAAATTATTGTAAATTCATGCTTCGAGTCCAGCTGAAGGAATTTGCATAATTTCATGTTCTTACTCTTTCTAGCGTCACGTCAGGAGTTGCAATTCAGACATGGGGTGAAATGGAAAGTTCACATATGCAGTCAATAGCGTGTTTGTCCACCGTTTGCCTCTTGGATGGCAATCCATCGACGGCGCATGGACCTGATAAGTCTCTGGATGTATGGCAAGCCATCGACGGCGCATGGACCTAATAAGTCTCTGGATGTCACCCTGTGGTATTGCGGTTCCACTCCTGCCTTAGAACATTACGTAAATCGCCTAACGTCTGAAAATCATGAAGTCGTACCCGATGGTCCATTTCATCCCAAAGATGCTCGATTGGCGTCAAATCTGACGAAAGTTGGGGCCAGGGAAGAAGTTCGATGCTCTGCTCCTCAAGAAAGTCACGACAGATACACGCCAAGCGTTGAACAATGGGACAACAACAGAGTTAAGAATTTCGTCTCTGTATCGCCGTCCTTTCAGATTACCATCGATGAAGATCAACTGCGTTCGATGGTGCAAGGAAATTCCTGCCCAAAACTTTGCAATACCCCCGCCGAAATGATCGCATTCCCGCAAGCAAGCATCAGAAAGCATCAGAAAACCGTTCTCCTCGTCGGCAATACACTCTTGCCTTACCACCAGCGCGCCGTAGACAAAATCGTGATTCATCACTAAAAAGGACAGTGCTCCAACGCTGCTGAGTCCAGCGAACACGCCGACGTACCCATTCCATTCTGACGGCACGATGACGTTGGGTAAGATTGGTCCGTGGTATCCGCCGTGTTCTGCGAGTTTGTTGCGAACAGTTTGTGCGCTGATTCTATTGTTAGTTCTACCAGGAGTAGTTGCTGCTGTCCTCGTCGCCGGAAGGAAGCGATCCCGCAAGTGAGACGGCCTGATGTGTCGGTCTTATGCAGGGGTCGTAACTCTTGGTCGACCTGAACGCGGTCGGTCGGCAGTAGATCCAGTGGTTCTATACCTTCCAATGAGACGGTAAATAGTGGCCAAAGTGACTCCGAACTTAGGAGAGAGCTCATCTGAAGGTATCCCAGCCTCATGCATACCAATGGCACGCAACCTCTGATTTTTGGTTAACCTTGGCATTTTTTAAAATGTCGGAAGACAAAAACTAGCGTTGTTTCTCAATAACCCAGGCTCTCTAGCTCAACATAACACAAAGAAAATCGTCGGTCACCCATTCAATTTGACATTCTCGGGTAGCACGTGCTATTTTGAAATCCGTAGCAAAATTGAATACGGTTGGGTGGACAACAACAACATGTCATTAAACTCTTTGCACGACTTCTTGTCTACAAGCATGCAACAGTAGAACTATTATATTTCATCCTTTATGCTGTTTTTTTCACATTTGTTTCTATTATACTTTCTTTTTTGACTCAGTATTTTTTAAAAATAGAAATGTTTTGGTACATCCTGGTACATTCGGGTCTTTTGGGTTGTTGCTTCCAAAAATCAAATCTGGTGCAGAGTGGTCACTTTCCTATCGATGTTGCCTTGTATTCGAGTTGAACTCCTTGCAACAGCTGCTTAACTGACGCTAACCCCGTCTTTATTTAGGCCTGTCAATACAGATGCCTGTTATATTAAAGCCTTGTCCTTTGTACCTTGAACCCGGGTACTCAGCTTATGCGTCCAAACAATTCGATGACACCAAACCTTAAATGTGACAAGAAATGAAAGCAGAAATATAACTATTGTGCACTTTTTTCGGGGAAGCACTGGAAGCGATGGAAACATTACAATTCAGGCTAATTGTGTGGGGATGTATTGTAATCAAGCGAGGACAATTGGTATTAAAAGTAGCCAAATTGTGTAGAAATTATTAAACTCTGTAAGTACTCGTAAATTTGGAAACGACTGGAATATTGGAAACACAGAAAATTTTGGAAACATTCAAAACACTGGAAACGTTAGAAACAGTGGAAACCCTTGAAACGGTGGACACATATAGAATATATCCACAACAGCTTGGTGCACCAAATATTCACCACGAGTGGTGAAGTGGTGTTAACCGCGAGCCTTTGGCGCGCGGTTAACACCACTTCACCACGAGTGGTGAACATTTGAAACACCAAGCTACTTTGCGTATATTTTATTTATACCGTGATCGGCAGATTATTTAGAGTCGCTATTATTTTTTCTCGATTTTACTGAGCAGCAGACGTACAAACGTGTGAATCTGTTTTTGTTTACACGAGCATCGGTAGGCGGTACTTCCGCTGTCAATTTTATCTCCGAAACGAAATAGAAAAAGAGAAACAGGGCCTTTTTCATTTTAATAACAAAATAACATACTATTTTGAGTTAAATATGCTTTATTGACATGAGACAATGCATGTTTGTTATTTTTTTATGTCTTTTGGGGTAAACTCATTTAAACACGTAAATAATTACCACTTTCATTTCACTCTTCGCGAGGCGACATGCGATAAATTTAGTCAAGTTTGCATTCAGGTCGACGTCACCAAAGGTCAACTTGGATGTAGTTCCTCTGTAGGTGTAAATTTTAACTACTGAAATCCCATGGCTGGCGTGTTCACCACGGTTGGTGTGTAAAAGGCTTTTCAAATATAATGGAATAGGTAATCATGGCATACGTTGGGAATACCGACATAATGGAAACATTTTAAACACCGAAAACGGTAGAAATATTGGAAACTTTGGGAATGATGGAAACAGTGAAAACATCAGAAACTGTGGGAACATTAGAAACGATGGAAACGGCAAAATATTAGGTCAAATGGGAAGCCTGGAAACGATGGAAACAATGGAGATGGTGAAACTTTGGATATGGTGAAAACACTGAAAAGTGTGGAAACAGTAGAAATATTGCCCAGGGTGGAAAAACTTGGAGGCCGTGGAAACAACAGAAACCCTGAAAACTACCAGACACAACGGTAACTCCCATCCTCAAAGTCGTGGAAACATTCGATTGACACAGTGTGAACAGAGAAAGAATGAAACATTGGGAATGGATGGACATATTGGAAGCAGTGCGAATGCATGCAATGACCATCTACCTGGGGGGGGGGGGGGGGGGGGGGTGGTATGATATCCGGATTCTTTAAAAAAAATGTTAAATATGGAGCAATCAATTTTCATGTTTCTCGACTGTAAGGTTCGTGGTAGAGCCTAATCGAATGGGGGGGGGGGGGGGGGGGGGGTCTCTGGTCACATGTTGAGACGAACGAGTCAGTGACTCTCTTCCTGCTAATTTCCAACACGGTTGCAATAATGGGTTGATAAAAATAATGTTAAATTATTCCCCCCCCTCTCTCTCTCTCTCTCTCTCTCTCTCTCTCTCGCTCTCTCTCTCTCTCTCTCTCTCTCTCTCTCTCTCTCTCTCTCTCTCTCTCTCTCTCTCTCACTCTGTTTCAACTATTTTGGGAGTGCTGTGAGGGGGGAGGGGGAGGCAGGACGTGCCCCTTATACAACCCCGGTTCCTACGTCCCAGATAAACAGAAGAACAATTAATCAATCTGAATGCAATGACTATCTACCTAAAAAATCACTTTAAAGAGCCTCTCCACCAAGAGGTACGGGATTGCTACTTCGTTCGGGGGGGGGGGGGGGGGGCAATGCGGGAACATATAGGTGGAAATTGTGCCAATTTTTTTACCCGCCCACCCTGCCTGCAAATTTTTCCTTGATATTTTTGGTACCCACGCCCTTCTCACATACATTTTATATACAAAACTTCGGAATTCAAACACCAATTCGAAACGCATAATGCACACATGCAAAACTGAAACGCATTTACCATAGAACACATAATAATTAAGACATCTCCCCCTTTTCCTTATCGGACGGGCGCTTTTCGCACATCCCACTAATTATAGAGATCGTTCCTCCCCCTCCAGTCTAAGCTGTCCCCCGTCTATGCATCGCCGCAATGGGCTATCTTCAGGTCCGATTGTTTGGCACAGTGCCGCCGTATGTCTCTTCCCAGAGGACTGATTGGCATTATTGCTATTTCTCCAGTTTTTCGGGGACGGGTCCCTCCTCTCACTCTTTGTTGGCCCCCGTTTGGTCTCCCCGACATAGCGTTCCGCCAACGGTCCCGAGCCAGGTACCCCTTCTTGTTACAAATATAACAAGTTAACTCCTTGACTTCCGACCCGGTGGGATTGACCCGGTCATCGCCCGAGCCCGAGTATTGGGTTCTTATAGGGGCCTTTGCAACCCCGTTACCCTCATACCTGCCTTGGGTCAAACCTCCTCCATGAGCCTCCAAACACTGCTCGGCCACCATGGTCATTTCCAGCACACTATCTCGTTTCCTCTCCTTAACGAACAATGTCATCTCGGGGGCACACGATGACATAAACTGCTCCTTTGTAAGTAGGTCCTTCAGGGATGGAAATGAATCTTCTATTCCTGATAGTTGGATCCATCTGTCGAAATATCTAGTGGCCCTTGACACAAACTGGTACACACTTTTACCTCTCTCAGCCTTACAGTCTCTGAATTTCGTCCTGAACCCTTCCTCGGTGAGATGATACCTCTTGAGGATAGCCTTTTGAGCTCACCGTGGTCATTAGCTTGGTGAGCGGGCATGCTCACATATACTTGTAGCGATTTGTCCGTTAGCAGCGGACTAAGACAGAACCCCCACCCACACCCCTCTCCCCAGGCGTCATCGGGCCAATCCTGACTCGAAGAAAAGCTTTCAAACCTCTGTAAGAAAGCGTCAATGTCGTCAGTCTGTTGATTGAACTTGAGTAACTGGGGATAAGGTGCCTTCACGTTTCCCCCGGGACTCTCCCCACTTTGGTGATGATAGAGTTATCATACAATTCCCAACTGTTATGACTTGATTAACACTTCAACTAACATGAAAAGCAGACGACACTTGCAAAAAATATTTTTGAATAACTATTATTTTCATTTTTTGTCTCAAAAACATAGGTTATGACCCCTCATTGGAACGAGCTCGACGAGCTCGTTCCAATGAGGGGTCATAACCTATGTTTTAGAGACAAAAAAATGGAAAAAATAATGAAAATTAATTGGCGAGTTTTGAGAATAGCGCTGGCCGTTTTTTTTGCCGTTACGTTAGGTAAAGGGTTAACACTTCAACTAACGAATCTGAATCATCCTCCCATGTAATTTACAAGCTGATCCGTTGAAAAAACATTATTTTTCAAAAACTTTCAACAAAACCCTATCATGTGAACCCTCATTGGAACAAGCTCGAGGAGCTTGCTCCAGTGAGGAGTCACGTGATATCGTTTTTCTGAAATATTTGGAAAATATTAAATTGTGACATCGTGTGGTTGAGTGAAGGGTTAACTAACAGTTTAATATCAGATTTCATATTCAGACTCATAAAATTGCTTATCGTTCACCTTGATAGTGTATGTTGTTTCCTTGAACTTTTGCGATCCTCGGCTAAACTTATTGAGTGCGCACATGTTCCACATTCGAAAAGACTGTCCACTTTAACAGTACGTGGAGAGTGGATTGTAACTAAATCATCCGTGGAGTGGAGTAATCACCCAAAGTATCACTTTCAAATTCTGGACATATGGACAGAAAACCAAAGCAATGTTTCAGGCAATGGACCTCCGGGTCAACCCAGAGGCCTATTGGCTGGAACTTTGCTTTGGGGTTGTTGTGATTTGCAACAAAGTTGCTATTATTGCTTGGGTGGAATCTCCACTCTGCAGGTGATTTAGTGATAACTCACACTCCACGTACTGTAACTGCGAGTTGTTTCGATTTGAATACTTCTAGTTATAAAAGAAAGTATTGTACTTCTATAATTTAATAATTATGGTTTTGAGAAGGGTTTTTTTTTTCTCTGTTATCGAACATTTCGCAAACGGGCTTCGAAAGTTTGTAATCTTCTATAGATAGAAGCGTAAACAAATCCTAACCAGGCATGTATTATGGAGTTGCAAGATATCGATTTTGTAGCACAGGCCCTTGATACAAGCTGCATTCGGGTAATTGCAACCCTGCACATACTTAATATAAGATATCATTCAATTCGCACCCCTGACTTAAGAGTGTGAAGACGAATACTAAACACCCAGATAATGTAACTCCCCGGCGGAAATACCTAAAACTCGACTATATTTGAACTCTACCAAAGCATTTGCCCCAAGTCTCCAGATTAGCGATTTTAATGCATACCAAATAGTCAGTCTTAAGAGTGCTCCGCCATTTTCCTTTGGGTGGAGCAGTACTTTTCGCGAGAGGACATCATCCCAAACTCGTCCAAACCCGTAGGACTCGGGATTCGTAAATCTGGTTAAAAGCCGGGCGAAGAAAAAATCATTCAACAAATCGAAGGGGCGCCCAGCATTTTTAGGCCCAGCGGGAATCACGGAAGGAGAACGAGATGAAGGAGAAGAGGGCGGTTACTACTTATATATAATCCCTCTTCCTCAACCGCCTTCATCAACCCAGTCTTCACCGACAGAGTAACTTGAGGAGGAGGAGAAGGAAGTGGAAGAGAGTGGAACGAGCATAGGGACCAATCTGCACACACCTCTCAATCCTACCCCGGACCGGGATCTCTGCACCCCGGACATCGGCATAGGCACCACAGAGGAATACTAATAATCCTTACGGCTCACCACCAAGCCTGGGATATGACAGAACCGCCTTCAGTGAACTGCATACTGAAACTGATAGTATACATGAAGGGTAGCAAGACGTTCCCGGAGTGTTTACTATAACAATCGCAACCCAATCAACAAGCACTCCTCCCCCTTACTACCAGACACTCAAAGTTGAAAAATTGAAGATACTACCAAAGGTCTAAAGGAACTGATTTGTCCCGGCCGTTCTTGCGCACATTCAATACGAGAAACCCATCTTCCTGCAACTTCACGCCAATTGGAGCGGGTGAGGCAATAGCTGCAGGGTGTGTGGTTTTCCAACCAATACACCACAATCCCATGCAGGATCATATACGTGACGTCATGATTCACATGACCCTGCTTGTGACGCCATGTCAGGACCTAACTGTAGCCCGCGTGAGTGGCCATGCTGTGACGTGATACCATGGTGATACGTGACTGAAGTGCAAATGCGGCGCGCGTATTTTTGGTATGACACATGTTACTGTCGTTCATTTTCCTTACTGGAGGCCGCCATCTTGGTTTCTATGATAGTACGTGGTTGTTAAGCCATGAAATGTGCACAAGGTGTGTGCTCAGATGACATGCGGGGGGGGGGGGGGGGGGGGGCTCAGTGGTAGACTGTTGGACGTCTATGCTAGGATCCAGAGTTCGACCCCCGTCCGGGACGACCCGCGTTGTGTCCTTGGGCAAGGCACTTTATCCCGGTTGCCTACATGGGGCACGATGACGCCGTGTACTAAGGCGTATTGCACGTCGATGGTGCACATGTCTTCAACCGCTGTATTGAGGAGCTGACAGTGGCTTGTCGATGCTAGGTGGTTCTCTCCGGATACTCTGGCCTCCTCCACCCGTAAAACTGTCACTGTCACGATTAGCCATTCTGCATAAGTATGTGACCTTAAACACCAATAAATAAATAAATAAATTCCCTACATGTCAAAAGAGTGCTGTTTAACACTAATCTTTAGCTGTCTTATTTCTAGTAATTACTTTGATAAAATGTTGTTAGTAAAAGAATTGCAGGCAGTGGAAAAAATGGGTTTTTCGAATCCTAGACCACCCACCCCCGGACTTGTGTATGCAATTTTTTGGGACTGCACAAATATATGGCTTTCACCCAGTCTATAACTTCCAATCCTGTTGAAAAGGGGTAGTTTTATCATTGTGGTCCAGTGGTTGAAATCTTAAATTTCGATTGCGTTTCCTTCGATATCTCTCAGAAATTGCCTTATTCTGGGATACTGTGAGTTATTAGGCTTTCCCAAACCCAGTTTGGGAAAGACTATTGTTATTTTTCTTTTTCAAAATTTTTCTTCTCTATTTTTATTTTTATTTTTTTTTTCCTCCCTGAATTTTGTCTGTTGAACTGCTCGAAAACAAGCTGTACGATTTTGACCAAAGTTTGCACACTTATGTAATGTCATAAAATCTCGTGAAATGCGGTATTGTCATATCTGTGAAAACGCGTATTTTCAAAATATTCTGCCAAAACCTTCAAAATTTCACCATTTTTTGAATGTCTCTAAATTGTTTACAGTTATTTAGCTCAAATTTTCCACACATTTAGAGCATAATATGATACACCACAATCACCACTCAGATCTTTCAACTTTAACCCCCACTGGCCAAAAATGACATGCATATAGAATTTTTCTTCAACATTGACCAAATTCAAGGGCAAATTGCTCTAATAACAAGGTTGTTGTAACAATTATTTTGGTTTGGATAGATGCAACAATGATTGTAGAAGAAAGTTACTGTTTACTTTTTAATCTCAGATTTAACCCCCAAGCACAATGAGGGTGAGAATAAGAGTACCGTTTGAAAATACCAAAATTAGCCAACTTTGGTTGCTTTTCCCATCATTTTGGAAAGGGGTTAATTTCAAACACTTTTCGTGTACGCATTCACAATTGACTACCGAGCATATTTGCTGTTGAAAGTTTAGTTGTAAAGTTTAACCCTATCCCATTCTGGTTGCATAAAAGTAGGTACCGTCCAAAAACACTCCATTTTTTCAGAATTTGGTAAGTTTAGGTGACGATTTACTCCATTTTCAATTGCTTGAGCTCTGAATGTTTTCTACAGCTGCTTGCCGCAGTCAAAGTATGACAAATTTTGTTCTATATGTTATTATTAAAAGTTTAACCCTTGGCAGATTTGAGACTTCCCATAAGGGTACTGTCAGAATATTTGTTATTTTCGCCAACTTCAAGAGCAATTTTTTCTAATTACAAGGCAATTGTAATAATTATTTTGGTATGGCTAGATGCAACAATGATTGTGGAAGAAAGTTACTGTTTACTTCTTAATCTCAGATTTAACCCTCTAGCACAATGAGGCCAAGAATAAGAGTACCGTTTGAAAATGCAAAAATTAGTTATTTTTGGTTGCCTTTTCTATCATTTTGGAAAGGGTTAATTTCAAACACTTGTCATGTACGTATTCACAATTGACTACCGAGCATATTTGCTGTTGTTAGTTTGGTTGTAAAGTTTAACCCTATCCCATTCTGGTTGCATAAAAGTAGGTACCTTCCAAAAAATTTTCATTTTTTCAGAATTTGGTAAATTTAGGTGGCGATTTACTCCATTTTTAATTGCTTGAGCTCTGAGTGTTTTCTACAGCTGCTTGCAGCAGTCAAAGTATGACACATTTTGTTCTATATGTTATTATTAAAAGTTTAACTCTTGGCAGATTTGAGACTTCCCATAAGGGTACTGTCAGAATAATTGTTATTTTCGAAAAACGTTTACATGCACTTTCTCAGCACTGGAGCCATATTGTCTCAAAACCTTTTCCCTGAGAGGATTGGGCCTTCATCCAAGAACAATTTTGCTGTTATATTTTTTATTCAAAGTTTTAACCTTCACCTAGTTTTCGGGCCTATAGAATAAGAGCACCGTTTGAAAATGCTAAAATTAGCCAACTTTGGTTGCCTTTTCCATCATTTTGGAAAAGGGTCAATTCCAAACACTTTTCATGTATGTGTTCACAATTGACTTCCGAGCATATTTGTTGTTGTAAGTCTGGTTGTAAGGTTTAACCCTATCCCATTCTGGTTGCATAAAAGTAGGTACCGTCCAAAAAAACTCCAATTTTTTCAGAATTTGGTAAGTTTAGGCGACGATTTACTCCATTTTTTAATTGCTTGAGCTCTGAATGTTTTCTATAGCTGCTTGCAGCAGTCAAAGTATGAAAAATTTTGTTCTATATGTTATTATTAAAAGTTTAACCCTTGGCAGATTTGAGACTTCCCATAAGGGTACTGTTGGAATATTTGTTATTTTCGCCAACTTCAAGAGCAAATTTTTCTAATTACCAGGTAGTTGTAATAATTATTTTGGTATGGCTAGATGCAACAATGATTGTGGAAGAAACTTACTGTTTACTTCTTAAACTCAGATTTAACCCTCTAGCACAATGAGGGCGAGAATAAGAGTACCGTTTGAAAATGCCAAAATTAGCCATTTTTGGTTGCCTTTTCTATCATTTTGGAAAGGGTTAATTTCAAACACTTTTCATGTACGTATTCACAATTGACTATCGAGCATATTTGCTGTTGTTAGTTTGGTTGTAACGTATAACCCTATCCCATTCTGGTTGCATAAAAGTAGGTACCGTCCAAAAAATTTCCATTTTTTTCCGAATTTTGTAAATTTAGGTGGCGATTTACTCCATTTTCAATTGCTTGAGCTCTGAATGCTTTCTATAGCTGCTTGCAGCAGTCAAAGTATGACAAATTTTGTTCTATATGTTATTATTAAAAGTTTAACCCTTGGCAGATTTGAGACTCCCCATAAGGGTACTGTCAGAATAATTGTTATTTTCGCCAACGTTTACATGCACTTTCTCAGCACTGGAGCCTTATTGTCTCAAAACCTTTTCCATGAGAGGATTGGGCCTTCATCCAAGAACAAGTTTGCCGTTATATATTTTATTCAAAGTTTTAACCTTCACCTAGTTTTTGGGCCTTGACTTTGAGTGACTTAAAATTCTTCATAAAATTTGCTAATTTGGAGCTCACTTTTCTTCCATTTTCGAAAGGAATATCAAACAATGATTTACATGTTCGTATTTACAATTGCTTACCGAGCATATTTGCTGTTGTAAGTTTGGTTGTAAAGTTTAACCCTATGCTCGTTCTGTTTGCATAAAGATAGGTGCAGTCCAAAAAAACTCTCGTTTTCAGAATTTGGTAAGTTTAAGTGACGATTTACTCCATTCCTAATTGATTGAGCGCTGAATGTTTTCTATGGCTGTATGCAGCAGTCATAGTATGACATCTTTTGTTTTATATGTCATTATTAAAAGTTTAACCGTTGGCAGATTCGAGACTGCCCATATGGGTACGGTCGGAATAATTTCAATTTTCATAAAATCACTGAATATTGATAAGCGTGCAGTGGTAGTTTGGAATAGAATATCCGAAAATGCTTTCGAAATTCGGATTCACAGTTCAATTCCAAGAATATTTTCTGTTATAAGGTTGCTGTAAAGTTTAACGCAATCCCTGTCTCAGATGCATAATGGTAGATGCCGGCGAAAAAAACTCATTTTTCAGAATTTCGTAGGTTTAAGTGACAATTTACTCCATTCCTAATTCATTGAGGGCTGAATGTTTTCTGTGCCTGCATGCAGCAAGCATAGCATGACAACTTCTGTTTTATACGTCATTATCAAAAGTTTAACCCTTGGCATATTTAGGAGTTCCCATGTGGGTATAGTCGGAATAATTGTTATTATCGTAAAATCAATCCCTGAATATATTGGTAACCGTGCAGTGGCCTTTCAGGGGTACTACATGAAGCCGCAAATAGTTAAGGTTGAAAAGTTCATCAAATAGACAAATATAATACCTAACTCAGCCGGTGACAGGTAAATAATGAAGAGAAAATTCGTTGAGTTGAGAATAAAGCAGGGATGAATCGTGCCCTCGGTTTCCACCTGATCCACGGTATTCCCATGCGGTCTCGGTACTTGACAAAGATACTAAACTGTCGGACAGGGACAGTAGGAAACATTCTGAGAATTTCAAGTTGCTGCCTTGCATGATCGGGACATAATTGGAATATATCCGACATTGTATCTGTCGGATATATTCCAATTATGTCCCGATCACTTCACACCGACTGTCCACATGTGGGCACCATGACGCCCTGTACTAAGGCATACTGCACGTCGATGGTGCGCATGTCTTCAAGCAATCTAACCCTGCCTGTGCTACGGTGCGGAGGCACTATGTTGGGGAGCTGGCAGCTGCTCGTCATTGCTAGGTGGTTCTCTCTGGGTACTCCGGCTTCCTCCACCCATACAACTGTCACCGACATAATATGACCTTGGCTGTTAATGTGTCGTTAAAACCTAATAAATAAATCCAGCACCAGTTTTGCTCGTACAAATATTAGTACCGTCAGAAAAAATTCATTTTCTGATTAATTTCGTACTTTTCTGTACTCACCTTCCCTGGGTAAGATTGGTATACCTTTTCAATCTCAGATTTAACCCTCAAGCACAATGAGAGTGAGAATAAGTGTGCCATTTGGAAATACCCAAATTATCCAGCTTTGGTTACTCTCTACTATCATTTTGGAATGGGTTAATTTGAGACACTTTGCTTTGCTATATGCAGAGATGTTTAATCAATAAATCCGGCTTTAGTCATGTTCTGGGACTTAATGAAACATGTGCTTTGGCCACTTAAAAATAGCACTGTCTGCAAAAAATGACTGAGTGAATATTCACTTGTCCAAAAACAAAAAGGAAAGAGCTCTTTAAGCTTTTCACAACTGCTTTCAAAAATCAATGGGGAACAAATTTTGTGTTATATGTTTTGGTGTTCCATGTTATCCAACACCAGTTTGGCCGTACAAATATGAATACCGCCAGAAACGAAAGCACATTTTCTCAGTGGTAGACTGTTTGACTTCTATGATAGAGGTCCCGAGTTTGATCTCTATCTGGGATGACCCACGTAATGTCCTTGGGCAAGGCACTTTATCCCGACTGCCAACATGGAGGCACGATGATGCCATGTACTAAGGCGTACTGCATGTCAATGGTGCACATGTCTTCAACCGCTGGTACCCTGCTTCAGCGGAGCTTGAACATAATTAGAATGTTGAGCTGACAGTTGCTCGTCGATGCTCGGTGGTTCTCTCTGGGTCCTCCGACTTCCCCCACCCGTAAAACTGTCACGGTCACGATTAGCCATTGTGGATAAGTAAGTGACCGCAAACACCAATACATAAATATCGTCAGGGAAACCCTCTATGAAATCCTTCTGTCAATAAATAGCAAAGTCGTAATGTAATGCCAGAAATATTAACAAGCTGTTCAACATCCCTTTAATCAACTCATTTTGACTTGAACTGTACCCATCACTGTGTATACTAGGTCTCTAGATGGTTTATACCATATCAAATAAACAACTAATTTGTGCATGACAGTAACTCATATTACATGTATTTCATTGTATCTGAAACAGATATGTTGGAAAAATTGTGAAATCATGGAGTAGGAAGCTTACTCTCATTTGTTGACAAATCCCACACATTCACAAACAGACAGAATGGTAGAGAATAAATTAATTATTGATTTTTAAGTTCACTTTCAGCATCTACAGCTATATCATGACCATAATATAGGTATTTATTCAAGTCCAGGTATTCATTGCATAGGCGTACAGGGCTATTTTTCAGGGGGGGGGGGGGGTGTGAACCCTTTTAGCCCGAAAAAGTTGAATCTCTGGAGGAAATGCCAAATCTGGGTATGGGAAGGAGGGGGTCTCCCTCCCATTGAGTACCTGGAGAGAACCACCGAGCAATGGCAAGCGACTCAGACTCCCCAGCATACTAACTCCACAAAAGCAGGGTTAGCATTGATTGAAGACAAGTACACCCTTAAAGTACCCTTAGTACACATCGCCATCATGCCCCCCCCCCCCCCCCCCCCGACTTGGGAAATTAAATTGAGATAAAGTGTCTTGCTCAAGGACACAATGTGGTTGCCACAGGCGGGATTCGAACCGAGGACTTCTTGGATTGCAACAATCATCTCTACCTTCCGAGCCACCGTGCTTCCGTAATATGCAGTAATAGAGCTCTTTATGTGTACTTGTGTGATTATAAATGAATAATATTAACGTGGATACGGTTCCACTGAATCAACTTGTACAGTATAATGGCAGTTTATTTGCTACTTCAAAGTGATGAGATAGGAAAAGAACATTTTGTGTGGAAAACCAAAATGTTTTGTGGTCATTTCTGGCAACTAAATTGTCCGAAATTTTCTGGCATACTGGCTGAAAAATCGGTTCCTTCCTGACTCAGGGGTGGGTTGGGGCATAGCCCTTCATGAAACCCCGGCACGTACGCCCATAATTCATATGTACAAATTTTTTTAAAAGCAGAAAGGACATCCCTTGTTTTGCTTTCTATGAAAATATTCTTTAATTATTGAAGAGCAAATTTTGTGTTAAATGTTTTGGTGTCCTGCTGTATCTCAAATATCTGTTTTGGCTGCATAAAAACTAGTAGCATCACAAAAACTTTGATTTCCACTAACTTTTCTGTTTTCAAAACTGATCGATAGTTTTGTGTGCAATACAGTTTGCCTTTTCACATTAAAAAGTTGGGAAAGCCCGTAATTTGTCCAACAAATTACAATTCTCTAATTTTAATAGTATAGTGGTACCCACTCAATTGCATAATGCTTCAATGGATGACCCTTTTAGGAGCATATAACTTTCAAACAACAAATCATTTATCATACATTCATTACGAATTTGACATATTAGTTTTATATAGGTTATAGAGTAAACCCCTGTTAACTGAACACAAAATCTTGCAATCTGCCAACTAATTTCTCTAACAATAGAGACATGTGTGAAGCTTCGAAATTCGCGATTCGATTCTAAACAATCCCGATGATTCGAGTCCCGCTAATTCGGAATTTTTCCACTTGTCGAATTATTTTCAAATCCTACCAAGTGACTCCTCTTGAACTCTTCCTCTTAGCGGGGGAGGAATTCGTCACATACAGGTGAATTGTGCACTTGGTGATACCTTCTTGAAATTTGGCACACTGTTAGTGTAGGCTATGAGGTTCTCAAAAACGATCGGCTACAAGTTGACACCGACCGGTGGCGACCAGTAGCGGCACAATCCAAAATGGCCGCCAGCGGCTGAAGGGAACCTCCTTTTCGACGGTCTACCGACTATACATCCGATTGTAAGGGCGCGAAAGTGAACTCTGATCCACGCACGTGTTGGAAACAGACGTGGGAGATGATGTAGAATAAAACGAGATTCTCTATACGGACGCATCAATTTCTTGGAACTTGAAAAGAGCGTTGTTTCTCCGGGATCAGCGTCATTCAGGCAAACCTGAATGACGCTGATCCCGGAGAAACAACGCTCTTTATGAAGCAGTCTCTTTGCCATACAATCTCTTGTTTGGCGTAATTCCGCAAGCAATTCTGATTTGTCTGTCGAAATTAATTCGAGAACGCGATTGTTCACAAAAATCATTCACAGAATGAGTGAGAATCCTCTTCGTGTACGGACTAGTACTGACTGGGAACGTTGTTGCTTTTGCCAGCAAGACAGTTCCAAGAAATTGATGCGTCCGTATAGAGAATCTCGTTTTCATGACGCCTATAAAGCTATTGAGGAAGACATAACGCGCTTCCTAGATAATGGCGTTGAGCTTCCATATAATTTGACCATTGATTGTTTGATGAGAGAGAGTGATGAGTGTATGTCGATGTCACTGTTGACGAATAAGGCAATATATCATAAGACATGCCGTGACAGTATTCGGACTCACATCGTACAGCGCGTGCTACACAAGCGAGAGCGAAATGAGGCAGTGGCATCCTGCTCCACGCTGAGTCCTAAAAGAACACGGACAAGTTTTGAATCTGGCTGTGACAGGAAACTGCCCCAGTGTGTTTATTGTCACAAACGCGAAGGTGACAGCAGTGAGCCTATTTGCAGATCAATGTCTGATAACAATAAACTCAAAATTATGGCAAAGGAAGCCGAGAACTGGGTTGTTTTTTCTCGGGTCAATGCAGCATTTGATTCCGCTGCTAGTGATCTTTACTATCACAAAACCTGTTATTGTAAGCTTGCCAATGAAGCACGAGCGGCTAAATCTAAAAAGTCGAAGAACGCCGAACATTCCGCGTCAGGCCTGCCCTATGACCCTCTCGTTATGGCAGAGCTCATAACATTTGTTGAACACAACGATTCCGCGATGAAGCTTGTCGATCTCAAGAATCTGTACAGTCGGAGGTTGAAGCAAGTCGGTTCTGATTGGCTTAGTGAAGAAATACATTCCACTCGATTCAAAGAACATTTGTTGCAGAAATTGGGCGATGGCTGGGACGCCTTCACACAGGGTAGAGATGTGTTTATTTCAAGTAGGTTTCGAGTTGGCTCCTTGTTGTCCGAATCTTTAACTCGTATAGTGTCTGAGGAAGAGGCAAAAAAGATAGTTGATGTGGGTCTTCTTCTGCGTAAACACATACTCATATCTCAAGCTCCTTTCACGGGATCATTTTCATCTTATTGCTTGAGCGAGCCTGTACCCAACTCACTCCTGACTCTTCTTAGAGTTCTACTTGAGGGCACATGTAGTATACAGAACTTAGGCGATGATGAGACTGTTAATGCCAAGACTCGAGTGGCTTGTACTATTTCACAGATGTTGATCAGCAATTCAGCGAAACGCTCCGAACATGCACAAAATGTTCACCAGAGACGTGACAGAGAAACTCCAATGCCTCTTTATGTGGGTTTGAAGTTGCATGCCCATGATCGTATGAAAAATCTTATCAGAGATTTTCATCAAATGGGACTCTCTGTCTCTTATGATCGCGTAATGGATGTTCGCAGGAGTTTCGCGAGAGCTGTTTCACTGCGGTTCAAGAACGAAGGTGTTGTAGTCCCAGCTAACTGCAAACGTAATGTTTTCTCGATAGGAACCACTGATAACATTGATGTATCTGGTAGATCTGATATGCATGGTACGTCCATCACACTCATTGGTCAACTGAGCAGGGACAATGTGGGTACTGATCCCCCACCACTGAGTTTAGATGTTCCAGAAGACACACAAATTGAACTCCCAGACGACTATGCATTTGTTCCTTTCGTTGAAGACTTTGGTGGGGACATCAGGCTTGAATCTCCAGATGAATGTAATGTACGGCCCAATGAATATGCAGATTTGAACGTGGGAGAGAATGACTGGTTGTCTCATGTGTCACAGATCAGCAATAAAGGGAAGGTTGATGGCAGCTGGCAGCTTGATGAAGTCCCTGTGACCTTTTCAGGCTTCTTTTCAAAACATGAAGATCAAGACAATGTCAAACCTCGTGCAGTTATTGGGGTATTCCCTGTTTTCAGTGAGCAGAAAGCGGACTCACTCAGTATGCAGAAGCATGCTATGTATGTGGTCAGGGAAGCTACTGCTTTCGTAAACCCCGGCCAGATACCTGTCATTGAAGGTGACTGTCCGTTGTATGCCAGGCAGAAAAAATGTCAATGGCTGTTCCCAGAGGAGATAGGTGAGGATCGAATGGTGTGTATGATTGGATTCCTGCATCTTGAAATGTGCACCCAAGAAGCTGGTGGTAAGCTTATGGGTGGTTCTGGTTGGGAGCGAATGTTTCACCTCGCAAAGATATTCACACCCGGTGTAGCATCATCCCTACTTGGTGGGAAACATGTCAAGAGGACGCGACAGGCATATCTTCTCACTCTAGCTTGGCTTGAGATCCTCAGAAAGAATGCTTATGAGATTTACTGTCAGCAGACTGGGCCCCATGAGTCATTTGAAATGTGGGAACAGAGGATTCTTTCACAATCTCCAACTGCGCGCTATTGGGGTGAAATCGTTCGGAACTTTCTCTTGACAAGCTGTCAATTCGTTCGGAACCAACGAATCGGTAACTGGCCTGGTACACTGTGTTCTATCGATGAGTTGTGCAGTTACTTTTTTGCCCTAGGACATACAAATTATTGTCGGTGGGTCCCCGTATTTCTGAGAGACATGTCTCAGCTACCCAGGCGGCATCCTTCAATCCACAACAAATTCATGGAAGGCCATTTTGTGGTCCAGCGTAGTGAGAGGAAGTTCAGTATGATGGGTTTAGATCAGAGCCAAGAACATAGTATCCAACTACTCAAAGAAGACAGTGGTCCAAAAGGTCTCTATGGCCAGGCTGAAGAGAAAGTCGTTATTGAGCTTTCAAGGTCAGAAGTTCTGCGTGTTATAGATGAGTATGAATATGCAAGTTTCCACACAACATCATCAGATAACACGGAACACCCGGAAAGTTCGGTATCAGAGCAGAAAAAATTTCTGAATCAATTGAAATCTCTCCTCGATCTGGTGAATCAGGGACTCATTATCAACCCTTATGATGAAACTAGTGGTCAGCTGGTGACATTAGATACTGGTGAATATATGGACCCCGAAGTTAGTAAGAGTTTACGGTCATTACCCGAAAGGGGCAAGCATTTATATTCCACTTTCTTGAAGGAAAGGCTTGTGGAATGCACCGTACCCCTGAATGATGTTATTCCCAAGGCAAATATATATACCTTCCTTAACCCACCCCCAGCCAACCTGGACAAAGGCCGAGACAAACTCATGTCAAGTAAAGCAACTGCCGCAATAGTTACCCAGATGTTCGTTTCACTGCAAGCCCGGCCTGATTCAAACATGGATGAGTTTTTCATGCACGAGAATGCACGTGATCCGCCAGCATTATCCGATAGAGGTAAGCTACGGAGTGGGACAAAATCTCAAATTCTCAATTGTTTACCAGCTATTCCTGCACAAGGGAAGAATTCAGCAGCTAGACAAGCTTCAGTTGTCATCTTGGATATGCCTGCTGTAGTCCATGTAATCAAACCACAGAAAGCGGATCTGTTTGGAGAATATGCTCGATTGCAATTATTGCCATACATCGAATCTCTGATTAACACGAACACCACAAGGGTTGATGCGATCTATGACTGTTACCCCGAAGGCAGTTTGAAGAATCAGACGCGAGCAAAACGCCTCGGTGAGACAGCAGTTAGGTTGATACGGGTGTCCGAGAACGTCCCTTTACCTAAAGGGAAGAATTGGCAGGCATTCTTGAAAGTTAGTGAGAATAAAGACGAATTTTTCAAGTTCCTGTCTGCTGAACTGCTGAAATTAACATCAACATCCGAGTACCAGTTGTTAACGACATCAGGAGAATATGTACTATGCAATAAGGATGTTAGCTTATGTGACATATCTCCATCGAACCACGAGGAAGCAGACACGCGCATGATGCTTCATCTCAACCATGCAGTCTCACAAGGGCACAAAATAGCTTTTCTTCGCACGGTTGATTCTGATGTCGTCATTCTGTCTTTGCACCATTTCGCAACATTCCGTGACCTTGGACTCAGTGAGCTGTGGATTGGGTTTGGAATTGGAAAGGCATATAAAGATATGCCAATTCATGAGATAGCTTCACAACTTGGACCTGATTACTGTAAGGCCCTGACTTTCTTCCACGCCTTCACAGGTTGTGATGTAACATCCAGCATGCTCGGCATTGGGAAGAAGACAGGATGGAATGCATGGATGAATTTTCCCGCATCAACTGAAATGATGATAGAATTGACTGAGAATCCGCAAGTCTTTTCAGAGGATTCCCCTCATATGCAGCATATCGAAAAACTCACCATACAGATGTACAGTAACAGTTGTGTCAGTACACGTGTCAATGATGCGAGACGGCATATGTTCACACATGGCCTTAAGTCTATGGAAAACATCCCGCCCACCAAAGCAGCTCTGTATCAACATGTAAAAAGGGTAATTCTTGTGTCATCTTTCATTTGGCATCGTGCTCTGCAGAAACACTTATGTGTGCCAGACCCATCACAGTACGGATGGGAGTGGAATCCACGTCTCAATATTCTGGTCCCATTTTGGACTCACCTAGGAGACGCAAGTGCTACATGTGCACTGATGCTCCACTGTAGTTGTGCCAAGGCCTGCAAGGGCAATTGCAAATGCTTGAAAGCTGGATTAAGGTGCACACCTTTGTGTAAGTGTGAAGGTGGCTGTTGTAACAATATTGAGTAGTATACTGTCATGTTAGGACCAGTCATCTCCTATTCTGGTATTTTTTTTTCCATTTTCGGCCAGTTAACACATGTCATGTTTCTAGTTGAGTTGATTTTGCTAACAAATGTTCATCCCATGTGGCTTGCTACATTGTCCGGGGTTTTGGAATACAGTTTTAGATTTCGGAAAATAGTCTGTTATTTACTGCACAAGACGGTGTTAATTCATGCATAGCATGATACAATATCCCCAACTATTTTGCCTCTGTACAACAGTTGATACCTTCGTTCACCCGTGTGTTCATCTATGGTATCCTTGTCTTTCTCTGGCCATAGGCCACATGTGACTAGTCAGTTCCTACTCCATAGCAAATCAACTTGGAAATCCTTCATCTTGTAGCGCACTCATGTCTCAATGAATCCATACCTGAGTTGATCTAATAAATCTAACGTAAGGTATCAAATTGCCATACCGGATCATATTTCGATAAGTTATTCGCTAAAACATTTCGACCACTCATCGACATCAAAGGTCATGTTTTGGCTCCCAGTGGTGGCTATATCTCTATATCCCTGGTAAAGTAGCATACCATGAGGGATGGGCATTAAGTGTCGGCAACATTAATCCTGACTTGGAACACACCACATCTTAACTGGCCGAAAATGAAGAATACTACTTGTAGTCAAAAAATATTCCTGTACCTCGAATGACTGCAAACATACACTCACCCCTTCTAGTCCCATTTTGCCAATGTTCTATACTGGCAAGATAACATTGTATAATTAACAACGGGAACTAATGCATCCCGAGTTCATTCCAGCACTGCCCTTGCTGGCAGACGTGTCGCTATGGTGTTGAGATTGAACCAGAACTCCTCTAGAAATTTGATAGTTTTATTTTCTTAGAAAATAAATCTATCGAAAATGCCGGAAGTTGAGAATAGACTGTCACTTTAATTGGATTATCAAATGTCCAAGTATCCCCACTGCTGCATACTATCGAGTACCCTTGTTCATGTGTTGACAGGAATCTCTCATACCATGTTCATTTGACCATTGCATTCCCGAGAAACATTCAACACTAATTTATCTACGGACGACGATCATACTGACAGTCAGACACACAGACGCACACATCGACGGAAATTCTGATCCCATTATCCATTAATCTTCCCCCCAACTTGTTCCAAGGGCTTCACTCCATCATTCACATCAATTACAGCACATGTATGGTGTTAGGTTTGGAGCTTCAGTTGTGCGATCGGCGAAAATAGCTTTTTTTCGATCCGCTTGGCGGCCATTTTGGATTTCGCTGCTAGTGGTGGCTAGAGGATGGTGCCAACTTGTAGCCGATCGATTTTGAAATCTCTGATGCCTACCCTTACATCATGCCAAATTTCAGGAAGGTATCACCAAGTGCACAATTCTAGCGAATTCCTCCCCCGCTATCTAGCATCAGCTCTCCAACAGAAGATATGTCAATAGAGGAGTTCAAGATGGTTCCCCTGCCGAAACTACTTTGATTCCGTTTCTGAAATATTCCGCGTTTTTTGATTGACACGACCCAACCGACCAATGGAAGTTGAATACAATGCTTGAGTGGAGATGTAATATTTATTGTTGGAAGATGGTGCATTGTCCAGTTTTAGTTGCGGTGAGATTCGATTCGAGATTCGGTTCGATTCGTAATCCTATCTCTGATTCGATTTAATTCGGCCCGAAGATTCTCAGTGCCCTATCCAACAATTGTGGGATTCCCCATTTTGAAGCCTTATTTGAGATCAGTACATCAAATACAATCATTTAACCCTTTACCTAACATGAAAAGCAGACGACACTTGCAAAAAAAATTCTTGAATGACTAATTTTTTTCATTTTTTGTCTCAAAAACATAGGCTATGACCCTTCATTGGAACGAGCTCGACGAGCTCGTTTCAATGAGGGGTCATAACCTATGTTTTGAGACAAAAAAAAAAAGAAAATTAATTGGCGATTTTTGAGAATGGCGCTGGCCGGATTTTACCGTTACGTTGGGTAAAGGGTTAATGTTATATCTTAGAGAATAAATGCCCAGTTTATCACTAGAATACAGGCCAAAATGTTCACCTTTGGGGGCGTGGCGAGGTCGACTAGGCACGACTGGGATACGGCATCAAAGCTCTCGACAGTGGTTTAGGACGACGGCATCGAGGTCCACCTAAGTATTTCCACACCATATTGAACAACAATGAACAGAGGCTCTAAGAGTGTCGTGTCGAAATGTTCCCAGGCTCGCTCTAAAATTCTTTACTGACGCACACGATAAACCCATTACGCAAACGCTCAGTTCATCCAGTGATTCCCACACCAGCGTGTTTGATCTGACTGAAGCAATTAATGCAACCCGAACATCCAGAATCAGTTTTCGTTTGCACAACAGCTTTCATTTATTTACTCGCAGCATTAGAATTGTTTGAACGCCACAATCGAAGAAATGAAGAAAAATATCCTAAGGTGAATTTCTCTATCGACAATCGAAAACAACATCTGACATTTAGAAGAACACGTCCGATAGCTTCTTGTTCTCTGTGGCACCATTATCCCTTTGTAAGCAGAAATGATGGCGTAGAATGAAGCCGTCAACATTTACAAATGCCCGGTTGAACAATGTTGATTCAAAGTTCGTCCATTGTCCCTTCCATTCTCGGCGGTGGAGTAGATTTTGCCTGGGATGTGGCAGCAATGGCAACGCTACTGGAGAGTGTGGGTTTATATACCACTAGAAATTTCCCGAGAATCACCCGATGCACATCGACATATTTGTACATAAAAGGTAAATTGGACAATGTGCGGTTCTAATCACTCTCCATGGTTCAGAAAAAAGTTTCCCAACCTTTTTCATTTGTTATTTATTACCAGTGTGCAGTCAAACATGGTTAAGTCAAGGAATGCGAAAGTAGGTTACCTTTTTTCTGAGGATTTTAAACCTTCTACAAAACAACTCAGTTTTACCGAAAATAATACAATTAATGTCCAGAAAAGCAGTTTTAGCAATTGGTTTGTCCATTCTGGCAACCAACATTTTCCTGACAGCGTTCCTCATTCTTTGACCAATTTCGGAATGTTTATTGTTGCAGATTCTCCTATTCACCGGTAAGGGTTTGGCCGAGTTCTTGGAGGGTATTAAGTTAGATGGAACGATCCCCCCTGTAGTCTAGGGCCTGTCCCATACATGCCTTATTAAGTTGAGTCGTACTGAGCATGCTAGCCAGTACATCCACCTATTTCCTTTTCCCTCCACTTAATGGGTCACCAATCTGGCTCGATTGGGCCTTCCATTACCATTCATTAGTATGAAGTCTGCTATTACTGCCCTAACATATGCTCGCCTAAAAGATCCCAGAATTTATTTCTGGACAATTGTCCATTCAGATACTCATTCTAGGTGAGACAGAGGTCTGTTTTGTCATCTAATCCGACACCACACCATTATTGAGCCACAACATTACTAGATAACTTCTCATTGGCCTTTTTCCATATTCTGGTGCGCCTATCCAGTCTAGATGGAATCTGGTTTCATCGGTGAACAGACTTTTTACTATCAAGTCCGTATCCAGATTAGAGATTTCTGCACCACCCAACCTTTGTTGTTTGTGTCCTCTTACAGAAGAAATCGAACTGTAGGCATTCTTGCACGTTGTGAAGCACTGTAGAGTCGTTTCCTGATTGTTTGTGTGGGCACAGTGGCTCTAGTAGTACTATGGGGGTTGCTCTGTAGAGCTGTACCATTAATGATGAGGCAGGACATACATAATGTGGTAACATTGTGAATGTCTTAACCCTTTACCTAACGTAACGCTCAAAACCGGCCAGCGCTATTCACAAAAAATACCATTTAATTTTCATATATATCCAGATATATCTTTTATTTTTTGTCTCAAAAACATAGCTTACGACCCCTCATTGGAATGAGCTCTTGAACTCGTTCCATTGGGGGGTCATGACCGATGTTTTTGATGCAAAAACTGAGAATATTTAGTTATTCAAGAATTTTGTTTGTAAGCGCCGTCTGCTTTCCGTGTTAGGTAAATGGTTTTAATGAGCTGCTGTAACCCTTTGCCGACCTGTACTATGTTTTTTCTCAACCCTCTCAGGAGGTCTAAACTGATTCTGGCTCCTGGATATCACACTTTGTCTCACCCATAGTGGCACAGAAGCCTGTCTCTTGTTATGCCTGACTGCCGTATCCCTTCAGTGTTCAAATTACATCCAGGACGGATAAGAGATACTAGATACTAATTTTCACTTACAGATTGTCAAAGTAATTCTTGGAATTCTAATAATAGGTTAGGTTATCTGAAAAGGAGACTAGTGAGGTTTGACATCCTCAGAAACGGGGTTGGTCCACTTTTACGTCCAGAATTGACCGTGGATGACTGCACACATGCGACAACAGATTAACCCTTTACCCAACGAATCGCATCCACCCGCGCAATATGCAAATTCAGCAGTTGCAAAAATATTATTTTAAAAAAAATTTCAACAAAACCGTATCATGTGACCTCTCGTTGGAACGGGCTCGTCGAGCTCGTTCCAACGAGCGGTCACATGATATGGTTTTGTTGAATTTTTTCGAAAAATTTAAAAAAAATGATATTTAAAATAATAAATTTTGATATCGTCTGCGTTGGGTAAAGGGTTAACAGGTCGGAAGGGTTTACCTGCACTACGAGTGATTAGAATCGTACATTATACTTTTATGTACAAATATGTCGATGAGAGGTGATCCTTAGAAAATTGTGTATACTATATTTTGGCTGCCGTGGGATCCCGAATTTTAACTTAATGCAATATGAGGAATATTCTTTACAAATCTTCTTCTTCTTCAGATCCACCCAGTCAGAATATATCGATATTAGGTCTGCAGTATTCTTATATGAGCCAGATTCAAATCTGTTCAAATTAAGTCCCTGGGTTCATATTTGGGCTCCTTATAGAAACGGTAATTTCAACTCCGTGCAGTTTGAGGAGACTTCTTTATAAATCTAGGTTAGGTAGAGGGTAAAACAAGCGCTGCTACACTTACAGGGATTTCCTAGTAGGTATGGGTATGCTGCTTGTATGTATACCCATAGGTGAGTGATGGCAAGGTGAAGCTAGTGGTATGGATACAGAATCCGAAGTATCACCCGACAACTTCAAACTGTGAGTTAAAAAAATATAGAAACTGAAAAATATTAAATGGCGACGTCAGTCGTAGTCAACATACGAGGTGATGATGACTCATCCTAGTTGCGACGTGTGCCCCAATATTGTTCCAGATGACACACGACGTCGTTCATTTGTGTGATCAGAGCGATTTTAGGGAATTATGGGACTTCCGGTACCAGATTGGTGCCCTGAAGTCGCCCTGATTGCTTCTTTGGTCACAAATTGTGCATGGTGTTCAAGGAGAGGGCCCCCTGAAGCCTCGCTTACATACCAGTCTCCCGAGCCCATCCATCCCCACCTGGCCCCTCGCTACGAGGTCCATGTAAAAACACAGATTAAATACAAGAAAATCTTGGACAAATGGAAGAATTAATTACAAAAATAACATTGCAGAATATCAACGCACGCTCTGTTAATCAACACCTTTTGTTGGACTTAATTACAGGAAATGACTTGGTTTTATATTTGAAATATGAGGGTTTTTTTCCACCCAAGTAAATTGTGCGAGAGGTTTTTGTATTGAGGGATATTTTCCTGGCTGTTTTCTTTCATGAGAGTTTTTTTTTTGTTTTTTCGTTCACCGACTTGTCTTAGAATGTCGTGAAAATTCTCAGGCTTCTTATGCTTATTATTGAAATCAAATGCCTGAACAGGGCACCACTACTATTTTTATATTGCAGTTTTTTTTACAAGAACCCATACCAAGGGAACCGATATTATCGGCGATGAAACGTGAACAGCCAGTACCTTTGGTAGTGAATGTCCATGTTTTATCGCCGATAATCCCGTATCTCCCATACATACACAGAACGACACTCGCGTGCCAGCATGAAAGGATAAAAAAGAGGCCGCAGGCCTCGAGTTTTACCCTTCCGCGATAGCGCAAGTGCCATATCGATTAACCCATTCACACAAGTGTCATATCGATTAACCCATTCATATGCGTGTGTCTTTATGTGTTTATTACACGCCTTCGCGTCTATAAAAGCAATTTCTAGAAGGACACTCAACAATTCATTTGACAACATCGTCCCCTGAGTTCCAATGTGTTATATATGCCAGTAGGTTGCCAGCAGGCACACAGAACATATCGGAACTCAGTGGACGAACTATCAACAAAAAGAACACATTTTATCGTCAACCTAATTTGCGAGGGGAACTCGTGTTACTATTTTTAGCTATCGCATGCGATTCAAATTGTAATTGCGGTGCACGATTTATACAAAAATTCTAGTGAAACTCCGCTTCTATTTAAAAATAGTCCGTCAACGATTTCCGTAAACAGATTTTCATATTCCGCACGGGTTAGTGTTGATGTAGATAGGGATTTCATAGAACAGTTGTGTGATAGATACAGTGAGAGGCTTACCTCCTATGCGGATCCTGTGTGAGCCGATATAAATTGGCATCTTTTCTTCAAAATTTAAAAGCTGCGATATTTTGGGTGGAAACATTGCGGCCATGTTAAAAGAAGCCAGCATAGGGCCATCCATACTGACCTTCCATGTTCCAACAATTTCCCACTAGACCCCCACCCCTTTCACCCAGACCTCGCAGACAAGAGTGGGATATCCATCTCGTTCTCGCCACAAACTCGCCGTTACGATCGTCGAGTGATGCTTCGCACCATGACACGTAACTGAAATGTAGCACCCTTCAAACCCAGAATTCCAGGTCCGCCACTGAAGACAATACTTTCTTGCTTCAGCTCTGAACACTTTCGAAGATATTATTTGTCTAATTTTCCACAACAACTCCGCTTATTTCCTTGACAGACAGGACGTTATGGGAAGGTGGTCTCGTCACCCTACGAGGTTTTTATTTCTTTATCGGTACAACTTTTGCACTTGACCTGTGGACTTACCCCTTTTTGCTGATAAAAGTTATTGACTTATATTTAAACATTACATAAAATCTGGATACAGGCATCATGTTTAGCAAGCGTCAACTTCGAAATGTCGTCATGTTTTTTGTAACATAATATAGCTCGCATGTTTTTATAACGTCTAAATAGAACAGCCACTTGATATAACAAAGGTTTTGTTTTTTTCATCTGAGGTAAATATAGTAACCGTAGCCGTTATATCATTTCAGTGGTTTTAAAGTGAATTTCAAAATAGTTTGCGAGTTGGTTTGATAGAATGTTCTCGTCATTTTGTCGAAAGGTGGTGGGAGACACCTTGCATTCACCAGGGACATCGGAATCGAAGGATCCCCCCCCCCCCCCAAAAAAAAAAAAACAAAACAAAAACAAATTTTTTTCCAGAAATCGTTGAGAGAGAGAGAGAGAGAGAGAGAGAGAGAGAGAGAGTGTGTGTGTCTCGGCTGAACATACGCTCCCAGCCGCAAACCTCAGACCATGCACTCATTACAATAACGTATATGTTCCAATAAGACACTGCCCATAGCCCAAAATCTACATCGTGAAACACGAGAGGCTTATTTACTGAACTTGTGATCGTTAAAAGTTGTCTTCTGCATTAGAAAATAAACCTCACGTGTACCCCACCACTGGATAAATAAGCAATAAACCAGATAAACTCATTCCATCTCAGTTCAAATCGTAAATCGGTTTGTAATTTAAACAACACTTCACCCAACACCGTTTGCTGCACGTGTGAAAAATCCAGAAAAATGAAGCGGCTTGCTAGTCACTCCGTTGATAAAGCAATTACGAAACGGGCGACGCCATTTCAAATATTTCCCGTTGTGACGTCAGACGGTAACATTTGTTACTCGAGCCGTAAACATAAAAGAAACTACGCCAGTTCTCATCCAATCAGATGGCGAGGATTTTACTCTTATTGGAACATTATCTGTACCAACCTCATTGCAATCTTCTTGGGGATTAGCAGTACACATACACTTTACTCGTAAAATACGACTAAAGATTCTCTCATTGATTTGTTTCGACGGTGGCATTCAGTGTCAAAAACACACATTTTAGCTTCATATTTAACAAATTATTTCGGTTTGACGGGGTAATTTGTTAAATATAGGGCGTAAAATGTGTGTTTGTCTCAACGTAGAGGTGCATGTGTCAGAAACATGACTTTGTGTATTATATTTATGCCATGTCATGGCACAAGAGCCTCCACTGATATGTATCTGTGTGCGGTGCCCCTGTATGACCGTGCCTCCAAGTTCGAAACGCTACCTTCGTCCCTGGCATTTACTTTTATTTTGACATTGTGGCATTGTTTAATTCAGGTGACAAACTTGCGGATCGGGTCATTTGCCACCAACATAAGAGTCCATTGAATCTCAAATTTCGGGTCGAATCGAATCCCAAATTGAATCAGGCTGAGGATTTCGAATCGAATCACGAATCGAATCATCGCCGATCTTCAGACTAGCACATTCTTGCAGCCTTAAATATTGCCAGTCTGCACTTGAGTATTGCATTCAACTGCAACTGGTCTTTGTGGAGAAGTTTGTCAAGGTGATAGCTTAAAGTTGCGATTTTTTGTTTAAAAGTGTGTATATTTTCGATAATCTTTCTCACTGGGCTAAATATAAAGCGTAAAGATAGGTATATGAAAAACCCCGAAAACCGATTTGTCACTAAAACAGACCAGCAATAGTTCATGCGCTGCTAATTAAGCATGAAATTTAATGGCCATAAAGTACGCGTTTACTCAACACCACATGGGCTATCTGATAAAGATTAAAAGCAAGCGAGACCAGTGTTCTCCTGCTGCCATTATCTGTGTAATTATGGCCAGTTAATAGGTACTTGTTGAAAAAACAGTACAACGCACATGTTCTGGACACACATCCATATTATGCATCTGGTCTATCACGAATGTCAGGATATACCGAAATGCAAGACATTCAAAGGAACTTAAAAGCGAGTATTAAATTAAGATAGATCCAAGCGGCCAAGGTCAAGAGAAGCGATTAAACAGAGAATTAATATTCTGGCTATCGAAATAAAAATCGGGGAATTTCTCGAAAATTTCATTCCAGTCGGAAGGCCTGTAAGGCTGTGGATCGTTGGCCGTAATTGCTGGGGATGTCCCATGCTATAGATTTGAGGAGGTGACGCATCGGTGCGACGGTATAGGCACGTTGTAGTGTTGGGGAGCCACAAAGCTCATCTTTAGAATAGGAGCAGTCGGGAGCCAAGTCGGTGGCAATATCTGAGTGTAGGATCAGAAATAGGAAGTACGAGCTCAGGGAGCTATTGTTATTTAGGAAGACTGCATACCTGTTGTAGAAGGCAAGCCATAGATAGGCGGGGTAGGTTTTGCCTGAATGAACATTATTCTGGGATAAACGTATATGGGAACGTTTAACCCCATTGGTGTCGACTACTCAAGTGAAAAGCGTTCAGTAAAGTGACAATACGTTAGTGAAGTGACCGGAGGACGACAGTGGTAGAGTGACATTCCGTCACTTGTTAGAGGGAAAGTGATAAAGTAAAGTGGCAATACGTTAGTGGCCGTGCGACGGGAGTGAAGGAGTGAAGTGAAAAGGCGACCAAAGTCCAAACACCAGCGAGAAGGAAGGAAAATCAGCGACAACAGGGAATGCGGGCCCGCAAGTGACTCAAATACTGTGTGGGTGGGGTATGAATGACATTTTGTGTTTCTGATTTATTGGATTTAATGTAAGTCACAAATTACCATATTCATTTATGTATATATATATATTAAAATTGTTGTTTTTGGTAACCCCCTGTTGATTCATGCTTTTTGACGAAAAGTCACTGACCCCTTCACGATAAGAACCACCCCAACAAAGTGAAACGGGCGGGTTCGTTACGGCGAGACATACGTTCACGCACGGGTTCAGGTAACACTCCTTGAGTTTTGGCTGAATACGTGGCATGAATCTATTTCCCCAAGCAGCGGCATGCCCCGGTTTCCGACAAAGTTAATCAAAAAGGCGAAATATTCCAGAAACGAAATCAAAGTATTTTCGGAAGCGGAGTCTCCTTGGACTCTTCTTCTTTCATCAAGTCTCCCGTACAAGACAACCCATCTCCACCCCACCCCCCCCCCCACCCCCCTCTTGTACAGGAGACCTGGTGAGAGAAGAAGAGTTCAAGGAGGTTCTGCTAGCGAAATTACTTCCATAAAGGTTCAAGGAGGAGACACTTGTAGCATATTGAGAAAAAAGCAGTGATTCGAAAATTTTCGAATCAGCTCAACTCGAATCGAATAATTGAGAGGATGTCGAATCGAATCGGATGTCTAAGCTTCGCAGGAGCGTAATTAAGATGTTCAGCTTTTACCAAACACATGCTCAAGAGACAAAATGATTTTCCTCAAGTTACTAAAATACTTTTCCTTCAATAGCAAAACTTATTTATGATTCATCGATGGATCGAGCTCATTCCAGAGTAGAGGCATAAGCTATGGTTTTAAATAAAAACAAACAATGGAATGGAGATTTTCATGTATATCTGCTGAACGAATTTGGAGTGATTTGTTTGGTGGCGTGGTGTACTGCAAGATTCCTACGGTCAGCAAAAGAATGGAAAGATCATGGAAAAATTTCTTCATTGAAAATAATGGACCATTGTGTTTTTCTAAATATTATTGGAATTCTAATAAAACCTCTACCATTTTCATGGACTTTGATTTTTTAACAAGTCTGTAAGTTGGTCATCATGCACAAAGGAGCTGGTCCTTCTCGTGGGAACCATTAAGCTGTTTTGTTGTTTGGCGGAACCCGGATGGGGTGTGATTTGTCATCTTTGATGACTCTTGTTTCATGGACTGTGTATGTGTGTATGCTGGATAGTCTGTCGTACTGCACATAATCTATCCGAGAATCACCATTGGTGAACCAAAATGTTAAATCATGGGCCACCCATTCAGCCTAGACATTTAGTTCCTACTTGCATTATTAAAGTCGTCCATTGATTTCAACGATATGTCAGGACGGCAGCTTGTGATTAAGACAGAACACAATAAGGGTAGGGTACAGAGGGCTAGATCAATGGACAGAGTTGGAAACTTTCTTGTATTTCCTGTACGTTGAAGACGCGCGTGAAATACAAGAAAAACTCCAAATATGTTGATTCCCATCCCGGTAATCTAGCCGAGTTGGATTCTGTACTGTTATTATATGACTATGTAATTTTACTGCTAAATATTACTGCTGCTTGACGATCTTTTCCTGGTCCTCAGAAAATCTACAGTGTGGAATCCGATTCCGAGTCACTATAGTATGACGGGCTATTTACGGGTGCGTTCAAATTTGCATAATTAGCTATTGCGGTCGCAGGGGGTAATTTACTGCGAGCTAGAATGGGTGCGCTCGAATGGCGGTCGTGTTTTTTTTATCGTATTGATGATATTTTTTTATCGTATTCATGCGCATCGTGGGATTCCCCGGAAGTGTGCAACTGTTACAAAATAAGTGTAAACAAAAATAGTACTTTTTTACTTCAATCCAATTTACCAAACAAAGGTTGGGAGAATTATTAATGTTAGCGTTGGCGTGCGATGTTGTTGTTGAACTATAAGTCATATAGTAAACCTTGGTATGCACATTGATGCCAACCGGACATTGAACATCATGTCTCTCTTAAAGCTAAGGCTGCATCGACTGCTATGTTCAGACTGAAAAAAACTCAGGTCATACCCCTGTCGCAACACAAAATTGGCCAATGCCCTTGTCTTCTACCACATGGATTATGGTAACAGTCTGCTCGTAAATCTACCAAAATGTCGACTTAAGCCATACCAAAGAATACACAATTTGACAGCAAAAATAATTTCAGGTAGAAGGAAAATTTCGAGTTCATCAGATGCTCTGAAGGAACTTCATTTCCTTCCCATAGCAGAACGAATCGAATTTAAAATTTGATTGTTGGTATACAAATGTTTAAATAATCTAGCCCCACCTTACTTAGCCGAATTGATCCAATATTCACCAAAGTCTTCTATCACCAGGTCTAGTACAAATCCTTTACTTAAAGTACCTTTTCACAGGCATGTTATATTTGCTGACAGATCATTTGGTTTTACTGGGCCCCATCTCTGGAATTCCCTTCCAGATGACATTATAAGTTATGGGTCTTTCAGTGGGCGGATATGGTGTGATATAAGGCGAAGTGAGATCAATATTAGGCGAGGCCGAAGGCCTCGCCTAATATTGATCTTGCTGAGCCTTATATCACACCATATCCGCCCACTGAAAGACCCATAACGTATTTATTGTGTCAGTCCTTTGAAAGAGACACAGCCATAAGTGTACCCAGTTTCCTAGCGCAAATGTTCTGTTATCACTATCAGGGAATTTCCCGGTTTTACGTCATGTGAAGGTCATGGTAGTAACAGGCGCTGAAACAACGGAGTTTTTTTCTCAATAAACAGGAATTTATATTAATAATTCACAACTTTAATTCAGTATTAAAAACTGGAAAAATAAAACAACTGGATTAACAATTCTTTCAAGAAGGTAAGTGGGAACAGTTTCATTCATTATTTATTGTTAATGGTGATATTAATGTTTCTATACATGTCGTTCTAGTGGTTTATTTATTGTATGTATTTACATTTGTATATTAAAATTTCTCAAAGACTGGAAGAAACGTATTATAGTTGTACGTTGCTCAACAGACACACACGCAAAATTATTTGTTGCTGGTTGAACACGCCAAATTAGGCCGTGAAAAACATCGAAGCGAGCGTTGGATGTCAAAAACAAAATGTCGGAACTGACCGCATATGAGCTCTATATACGGTCAGTTCGATGATACACAGTCTCATATACCGTCACTAGATATTGAAGCTGATTGGTCAATAACAATTACTGACATAATAAAAAGTCTTGTGAGTCACTTCAGGAATTCCAGAGAAAACTGAAAACCTACCTATTCAAGAGAGCTTGCTCCACAGTTTGATTACCAAACTGGAAGTGATTGTACAGCGCCATAGAATGTTCCTCATCCATCATGTGCATGAGTTAACAGTTATGAGCGCTTTATCAAGTCATGTTCCAATAAGACGAAAATCCTCCTCCTCTGATTGGGCGAGAGCTCGCTTAGTATAGTCTATGTTTACGGCTCAAGTGGCAAATGTTACTGTCTGAAGTCACAACGCGAAATATTTGAAATGACGTCGCCCGTTTCGTAACTGCCACATCAACGGAGTGACCAGCAAGCCGCTTTATTTTTCTGGATGTTTCACGTGTGCAGCAGACGGTGTTCCGGATGAAGTGTTTTTTAAATTACAAACCGATTTACGATTTGAACTAAGATGGAATGAGTTTATCTGGTTTATTGATTATTTATCCAGTGCCGTCGTGGAAACACGAGAGATTTATTAACTAAACCCGTGGTCGTTAAGAGTTGCCTTGAACAAGGCAACTTTTAACGATCACAAGTATAGTAAATAAGCGTCTCGTGTTTCACGGTGTAGGTTTTAGGCTATGGGTAGTGTCTTATTGGATCATATACATTATTGTGATGAGTTGGCGGTAACATGGTCTGAGGTTGGCGGCTCGGAGCGTATGTTCAACCTCGACGCTTCGCGTCTCGGTTGAACATAAGCTCCGAGCCGCAAACCTCAGACCATGTTACCGTCAACTCATCACAATAATTTGGTGGCGTCGCGGTAACCGGTTCTCGTCAAATCACCGAAGTTAAGCAACGTCGAGTGCGGTTAGTAGTTGGATGGGTGACCATTCCAGCGACTGATTCGGGCTCCCGCGTTGTGTCCTTGGGCAAGGCACTTAACCCCGATTGCCTACATGGGGCACGATGACGCTGTGTACTAAGGCGTACTGCACGTCGATGGTGCGCATGTCTTCAACCAATCTAACCCTGCCTGTGCCGCGGTGCAGAGTTCAGAGTTATGATGTTGGAGAGCTGACAGCTGCTCGTCGTTGCTCGGTGGTTCTCTTCGGGTTCTCCGGCTTTCTCCACTCATAAAAATGTCACGATCACGACTAGGCATTGTGCATAAGTATGTGACCTTGAATACCAATACATAAATAAATCACAATAATTTATATTATTATTATTATTATTATTATTATTATTATTATTATTATTATTATTATTTTATTATTATTATTATTATTATTATTATTATTTACAGTGAAGTGATCTGGGTCTCGATGAGGAGGTCAGATCGCCGGACCAAACTCGCTGCCTGCGGCAGCGCGTTTGATCCGGCAATCTGACCTCCTCAACTCGACGTGATACGACGACCCAGATCACTTCACTGTAGCGGTAATATGAATATACCACGAATAAAGGTGAATTAAGTAAATGAAGATTTATATTTTTAAAGAAAAGTATCACCTTCGGCGCTCGGTTTAAATTCCTGCTTGACACTGTTTTCTGTCGCGGCATTTTATTCGCGTCGTAACGTCACTCAAATGCGAAACGACCATTCAGATGCGTTGTAACAGGACGTTCTCACATATAGGCCGGTTTCCACGCATAGTGTACCTAGCACATTTCTCGATATGTGTATTATATCGGGTAACGTTGAGTAAACGCACCAATCGTGGTATAAATTGTTTTCTCTGGTAAACAAGCTCCGTTTTACTGATATTTACAGGTAAACTAGGACTCATGTCACCAATGTTTGTGGTGGAAGTCCTCTAAAATGGGCAACGTGGGAATAAACGATTGGCCAAAACTTGGCTTTATCTCCTTCTGGTGGTCATGATTAGCTTTTGTGCAGAAATATGTGACCTTAAACACCAGTAAATAAATAAATAATAAATTGTTTTCTACCTTTCGAGCCTAAGACATGTTTCTATTCCTGTCTCCACTGTCGACAAAACTGATGCATATATGCTAAAATCAGTGGGGTTAAAGTCAGCTCAAATCATCTGGGTTGAGTGAATATGAACCCAACTGGGTTCATATTCACTCAGCCCAGTTGATTTTTATCCCAACTGATTTTAGAGTGATCATGCATACGCGTGACAGTTCCAGACTTTTTCGATTTGCCACTCTCAATTTATGTTGTCAAATCGTAAAAAAACATAATGGTCTCATTTTGGTCCCAAAGCAGGGACTTAGCAGGTTCAATGAAGTTGGGGTGGGGCAAAGTATTTTTGTTTTGCTGCGAATGGTATCAGAAAGATATATTTTTCGCTCGCTTTATTTCACATCGTGATTGGTTAATAATGTGCTTCCTCCATAAGTTACGGCCCTTGATCTTGCCCTTGGACAAAATTAATTTCAAAACCAGTTGGAGTATCCTGAGTACTTTGAAGGCTCAGGTAAACCCAAATAGTGAAGGAATAACTGTAGCAAACTGAAGCAAGAAATATCAGGAAGAATACATGAACCAGTTGTAAGCGTGAATGGACCTGAGGTTGACATTTTTCAGGAAAAGTGTGTGGGGGTGCGAGTTCCCTCATCCCTCCTCCGGCTATGCCGCTTGATGGGGAGATATTTTATCCTATAAATAGTCGCATCGCATACAGATAACATGCAAGCCTGCGATAAGTGTTTACCTTTTTTCCCATACTGTAGGGTAATACAAAATTTATCCACAGGTTCAACACTGAAAATGTTTTCGCCCATAGCAGCTTTTCATTTATTTTATTGGAGTTTAACGACACTTTCGACAGCGAGGGTCACTTCGTGTCTGACAGTTTTACGGGTGGAGGAAGCCGGAGCACCCGGAGAGAACCACCGAGCAACGGCGGGCAAATGTCAGACGCTCCAACGTACTAACTCCACACAAGCAGGGTTAGCATTCGTTGAAGGCAGGTGCACCATCGGCGTGCATTAAGCCTTAGTACCCAGGGCCACCCTGCCCCCCCCCCCCCCGTGGGCAATCGGGATTAAATGCCTTCCCTCGGGACACAACGCAGTTACTCCTGGCGGTGATCGAACCGTGTTCCTCTCAGTTTGAAATTCAATGCCGTAACCACTGAGCCACCGTGCTCCCTACCCATAGTAGCTGTGACGTCATTTACCTTATTGCCATTCCACAAAGTCGTTGCAATGCGATGCGTCCTTTAAAGTAAAAAAAAATATATTTTTGTATTGTAAATGGCGATTCTTTTGACATATTGACAATAGAAAAAGATGTGGGATAAATAAAATAAATATGTATATAGTGTGTCGAAATATTTTTTATCACACTCGCAGCATTAATTGTTATTATTTGAATAATTAATCCGACTCGATGCCTAAAAATATAATTTTACATAATGTATAGTATTCAGAATTTAAAAGTCAGCATCCACTGGATGGGGTTTAACCACACTTTAGACAGCCATTGTCATCTCGTATCGGACAGTTTTATACAGGTGGAGGAAGCCGGAGTAAACAACCGAGCAGCGGTGAGCAACTGCCAGACTCCTCAACTCCATACAAGTATGGTTAGCATTGGCTGAAGACAAGTGCACCATCGACGTACAGTACGCCTTATTATAAACAGCGCCACCGTGCCCCCCACGCGGGCAATCGGAATAAAGTGCCTTGCCCAGGAAAACAACGCAGTTACCCCTGGCGGGGATCGAACCGCGGACCTTTTGGTTTGAAGTCCAGCTCCGTAAACACTGAGCCACCGCGCTCCCTGGATAACAATTTAGCCAGATAATGTTTTCCCTTTGTTTCTGTGCTTGTGTATATTTTTTTCGTAGGTTTAACCTGAAAAAGGTTTATGCCGAAATAAATTTGGTGCACTATATATTTATTCTGTATGTAATGGGCGGGAGTTTACAGATTATTAAGAAACATCCTGACAGGGGGCATAGACATATTAACCCTTTAACACACACGGCTAGAAGACCAAACTTGCCAAAAAAAAAACCCGGCTTACTAAACGTTTTTATTTTTTGGAACTGAAGCATAACTTATGGCCCTTCATTGGAACGAGCTCGACGAGCTCGTTCCAATGAAGGGCCATAACCTACGTTTTGGAGGCGAAAATTGAAAAAATAAAAAAAATTGAATTGACATTTTGTGCGTTGCTCGTTTATGAACGTTATGTTGTGTAATGGGTTAAATATATGCAGGAAAGGAACTGCCATTATTATTTTATTTATCAACGGATACGCATCAATCTTTTTCTGTGTAGTATAAAAGACGTGCACTCACCAAACTGGTGCAGCAATGCTCCAAATTTAGACACTTTGGCAGTGAAAAGGTCATGTTCGGTCGCCCGAGTTTTTTTCGTACCAAATTGTTTCTTTGTCTGGCCTTTGTTTTTAGGGTTACTATCATATTTGAATACACATTGTTTAACACAGACGTTCGCGATCAATATGGCACGATATTTGGAGGCTTTCCGATCCAAATCGATGGTTGGTGTGACTGTGAGCGCATGAAACGCATAAATTGCAGGGAGCTCAACCCTTTCCAGGTGGCATTCGCAAAACATTTTCCTCTTGCAGAAAGACGTCTTCACTCTTTGCCTTGCGCGAGCGCGCGGTGGCACGGTGGATAAAGCATTGGACTTTAAACCGAAAGGTCGATGCTTCGTTCTGACCAGCTGTGTTGTGTCTTTGGGTAAGATACTTAATCCCGATTGTCCACGTGGAGGCACGAAGGAATTGTGTACTAAGGCGTACTGCACTTCAGTGGTCCACTTGTCTTCATCTGCCGCCAACTCTGCTTGTTGTGTGGAGTTAGTAAGTTTAAAAGACTGACAGTTGCCCGACGTTGCCCGACGTTGCCCGCCATTGGTTCTCTCCGATTTCTCATGCTTCCTCCTCCCGTAAACTGTCCGGCACTATGTGACCTTGGCTGTTGAAAATGTCGTTAAACCGCTATAATAAATTCATATACAAACATTGGCTTTCAAGCAAATCATATCACGGGTCAATACTATAACCCTCTGGCTACTCGTACTTGGTGCGGAAATTTGATACAAGTCCCGGGTGCACAGTCAAACGGATGCTACATAAAGGGAATAACTGTAGCCGTCTCGAAGTACGAGGAAGCTCTGTACTTCAAAACTATACAACTGTCGAGTTGTAATTTCCGCTTCGATTATGTTCCGTTCGTTTGTATCACCCGTGAACTTGTGAACTCGAAAATAGTTCATTCAGTCAGAGGTTGCATGTTTTCCATACATTCGTGCCGCTATTGTTACGGCATACTCGTCAGGCGAAGTTATTGAACTGGCGTTATGTAATGAATACGAGATCAGAAGGATTTTGATCAACAACGTCGTTTCGACGTTCTGTCGGCGTGGGGGTGGGGTGGGCGCGTTAGGGAGAGAAATCGTGTCCAAAAAAGTGTTGAAGACAATCTTGTCATACGTATCGGTCATAATTTAGAGTCTAATACTGGCAGGAATAAGCCACTGACACCCAGACAGCATGTGCTAGTATTTATATATTTTATGAGCACGAACGGCTTCTTCCACATGACCCAAATCGGTCGAGATACCTTCGAACAGATTGTGCATAAAATTACACCGTTAATCATTAGATTAGGCCCTGACTTAATCAAATGGCATGACGACTGTTTGAGTGAGTGCAGCTAGAGGATTCTTCGATTTGGGCGGAATGCGAACGTTTGTGAAACATTGGATGGGCCCCACGTTAGTGTTACTCCACCTTCAACGAGGCCAGCTATGTGAACAATCACCATTTTCACAGTTTGAAAGTGATATTTGTATGTGGTCCGGATCTTAAAATTTGTTTTGCTTCGACAAAGTCTGTTGGCAGATTAGATTATTTTATTTAACGATCCAGATAGAATGTGATACAAAATAATAATCGTGGTTCATCGATACACATTATTATAACCTGCAGTAGAGAGACATTTACAGAACGGAACAGCTCCACTATCTATACAGTAGGGAGATAACATAGCCAGATTGGCTGTCTACCTGCCATCTCCCATAGATGTTAGCCAAGTTGTCAGCACTGCAGACAAGCCGTAAGCGAATAGTTATTTGTGAAACTGAATTATGACATATGTTGGGTTCAATGTTTTCTATTTTCACATCAGTGGTTCTGGACTTGGCGGGTCAAACAGGGTTTGTATTACTAAGACGAGATGGCAGACAAGTGATTTAGGTTTGCTGTTGTAGAATATTAATCATTTACATATTTGTTAACCCTTTACCTAACACGAAAAGCAGACGACACTTGCAAAAATAATTCTTGAATAACTAATTTTTTTCTTTTTTTGTCTCAAAAACATAGGTTATGACCCCTCATTGGAAGGAGCTCGTTCCAACGAGGGGTCGTAACCTATGTTTTTGAGACAAAAAATGAAAAAATAATGAAAATTAATTGGCGATTTTTGGGAATAGCGCTGGTCGGTTTTGGCCGTTACGTTAGGTAAAGAGTTAAAAAATTATGAAAAATTATGAAAGAATAGAATCAACTGGTACTATTAAACCTACAATCTTGACAGTAAGGGTTGTCACATTCTACCTTATTTGTGTAATGGGAAAGGAATTTTTATGTTAGCTATCTTTTGGATATTTTTCTGTTTCTTATAGTTCCTGTTTCTGGGAATAATTCATTCCATAACTTAGGGAACAAGCCTGTTAGCTGAGCACCAGTCGCTTAGTTTCTTTAGTTCTTCATTTGTGAATATTGCTAAAGTACTTGCATTAGGACCAGATGCGTAAACGTATCATTTGCAGAAGACAGCAGGTTTAACAATGTTGAACGACAGATATCGTTTATGTACAATATGAATAAAGGGGACCGAGTACAGAGCCCTGTGGAACTCCACGTGTTATTTCAGTCATTTCAGATTTATATTTACTGTATTTTGTGTACTGGTTTCAGTTGGATGGGCAACTTTTGAACAAGTGATTACTAATTCCACTGAATCCATATCTTTCCAATTTATTAACAGTATACTGCGATTTATCATATCAAAGGCTTTTGAAAAATCTATGAATTCAGCTGATGTTCCGTCTTTAGTTGGTTTGTTATTTTCTGTGCCAATATGTCTGAGAAATTGCATAACAAGATGTATGGTACTGTTTTTTTTTCTGAAGCCATATTGATGTTGGTAGAAAATATCAAATGTATTCCGATAGTTAACTGTTCTATTTGCCATTAGTGTTTCTGAAATTTTAGAGAAGGCGGGTAAAATACTTATCGGTCTGTAATTATTAAATTTATTTTCGTTCCCGGTTTTGAAAATTTGAATACCTTTGGCAATTTTCAGTCTGTTTGGCACAACTCCGCTGGTAAAAGATTGATTAGCAATATGGGCAATTGTTTGGGCTAGTATATTTATACTATACTTCAAGAGATATGTTGTAATACCATCACAGTCTTCAGAGTATTTTGTCTTCATACGTTTAACAATATGTATTACTTCATTAGGCGTAACAGGTGTTATGAAAAAATTATTTGGGTAAGGAGAATCCATGAAGTCTCTAAAGGATTTATCTGTTTGTCTTAGTTCTTCACTGGTGCGTCTTCCTATGTTTGTAAAGAAGTTATTGAAATTCGTATGCTATTTCGTGCGGATCATTTCTAACGTGGTTATTATCTTTGACAAAAGTAGAAGGCATACTGGTAGTACGTTTTGCTTTATTTATTGTTTCATTTAATATCTTCCATGTTCATCTCAAGTTACTTTTATTTTCATTTAATATTTTATTAACCCTTTACCTAACACGAAAAATAGACGACACTTGCAAATAAAATTCTTGAAATACTACTTTTTTCATTTTTTTGTCTCAAAAACATAGGTTATGACCCCTCATTGGAACGAGCTCAGTGAGTCCGTTCCAATGAGGGGTCATAACCTATGTTTTTGAGAAAAAAATGAAAAAATGATGAAACATTAATTGGCGATTTCTGAGAATAGCGCTGACCGGTTTTGGCCGTTACGTTGGGTAAAGGGTTAAAGTACATTGCTTTACTGTGTTTTTTAATTCTATTAAAAATTTTACAGTAGTTTTTATAATTTCATATATTTTGTTCCGTTGGGGATTTAATTTTTTTGTTGTAAAGTTTTGTCTTGGTGGTTGATGATTTCATAAGGCCTTTGGATATCTACAGCTGTTGTTTAATATATTTTTTCTTCAATTTGACATAAACTAAAGGAAATGCCTTTTCAAAAGCTGTAGAATAGATTTTCATAAAACTCTCATATGCTATATCTGGGCAGCTAGTTTCGTGGATACACGAAAAATCGCTTTGCGACAGAAGTGATCTGAAGGGTGCCAAGTTCGCAACACTGATATTGCGTTTGAAGGTCATTTTTGGTGTATTCTTTGGGGGGGGGGATTATTTTCTACATGGGATGAACCAAAATGGTCAGAGACATCTGTGATAATTATTCCGGATAGGCAGTTAGAGGAAATATTATTTGAGAAGATATGATCTATTAAAGTTGCCGAGTGACTGGTTATTCGAGTTGGCCTGGTGATACGAGGTATGAATCCCCGACTTACTATAAGATCAAGATAATTTTGGGTTTTGGAATGACAACTTGTTTTTGATAAGTCAATATTAAAGTCTCCCATAATATATGCTTCTTTATTTTCATGATTAATTTCATCTGTTATTTCGTTTAGTTTTGCAAGGAAAAGATCTATATGAGTTACAGGTTGAGTATTAGGTCTATATATGACACCCAACTAATTTTTTAGTATTATTGACTTTAATTTTGATAAATGTGGACTTGATTACATGGGGAATGAAGACATACAAGTCATTTCGTATTGTAGATGTAAGACCCTCCTTTACATAGATACCGATACCGTCTCGCCCATCATCTCCATCCGGTCGTGTCTAAATAATAAGACATATTCGACGGAATTCGGTTAATCCTATTATGTTAGATTAGCCAGAAGTTCATTTAGCCAGTCTCAATGGGCACTTAGACTTTGGCAGTTTAGATGAAAATTGCTCGGTTCGTTTGATGTTTGATAATTTAAATTCATTGGGGGAGTAGTATTTACAGTCACCTTTAAAGTCTCTAAATAGAGAATCTTGCAGATGGCATGATTCGTGTGTTCTAGATGATTCGGATATCTGGCAGGTTTCCGAGGTCGAAGAACGGCAGTCTTTTCCAGGAGCCGTCGTACTCGCAGACAGTGCAAACCCATTAATAAACAGTGTATTATACCCATTAGATGGCGGGGTGGCGTTCATAACGATGCACATAAATGTTTAGTGGAAAAATATAAGCATTTCAATTCAAACCAAGCTCAACCTTCAACATCTTGACCCCCCAAACCCCCACCCATCCAAGTTTGGCTTTTTCAATTCATACTTAAGACACTTTACTTCAAACTTCAATTTCTTCTACCTCAGTATCATCAGTATCATGAAATCGAGACGCAGGAGTCTGTCAGTAACTCGCATCAGTGTGTCACCCTTTTTGATTCCCTCATTCTGTTCTCGCGTCAATGCGTCCTCCAATACATTATTTTCTACGCTATTTGCCTCAGTCTCCCGTGGTAGACTCGGTGTCAATTACTCTGCGACATGCGCCTCTGAAACGGTGATTGAGATGAGGTCGGCTGAGACTGAGATGGTTGAGAATGAAACACGATGGGGGTATCTGCAACATTCAATCTTCTATATTTCGAAGAATCTCTGCCGACGACGATATCTTGCACTAAATTGTCGAATTCGTTTAGTTTTCCACCGGATTCCGTCGGCTTCCGTCGGCTTACGAAACTTTTGATACTTGGCAATGACTGATCTCTTCGAATTTTTCCAAGCTTGGTCTCTGAGCTTCATCCATTCTATCTCTCGAGCATCAACCCTATATCCTTTTCGGGATCTTCTTCCATAAACCATAATGCCTTCTCTCTTTTCTTGGTAAAGGAGGAGCTAGATTTCCCGAACAAGATGCGCTCAATCAATTCACTTATAATGTTCGGTTGTCAGACAACATTACCAACAGCCGCTTTTGTTGTTTTCGCATTTTCTAGTTAACAAAGAGTGTCGTTGAAAAAAACAAACGGACGGTCTGGTTTCAACCCGAATTATATTGGCTGATTTTTGCTTGTGATTCATGTTTTATCAAATACTAAGGTACATGGGTGGAAACGCAACCCTGCAGGTGTTTAATGAATACATTAGCAATTAAGGCAACCCTTTCTTCAGGTAATCCCTTTCAGATTTTAAGCGCTAGGAAACTAATATCGATAAATTCACTACACTGAAATACCAAAGGCAGAGATGGACAACCGACAATAATACAGCTCATTTTGTTGGGGTCCGTTCTTTATGCCGATGATATGCTGTGATGTAACACACTGTTACATCATATCATTCCGTCACTGAAACAGGAAAACATCCGTTTGTGTGACCTTTTTAAAGTAGGCCATGTTTTGGGAAGATTCGAATACTAAGGGCTAATTGAGGAAGTACTGTTGCTATTTGTTCAATGTGAATCAGTGTTGGAGAACTAAAACTGGTTAATTTGCAGGCGAACGAAAAGGTCGTTCTCCCTATTTGTTCAGACTTGTCTTCTCTCAACGCCCTGTTACCTTACACTGAAGGTACTATTATTCCGTCCCCCTTTGACAGTGTTGGGTGAAATAACGAACGAAAATGTTGTTTGACCAAAAGCTGCATATACTGGAGAGCTTTATAACCCTGACTTTTCGCGCATAAGCATTTGAGTTTATTCCAAATGCATGGCACAAGGAGTATTTTAAATTCTCTTTTTTCTACCTTTTTGGGGTGGAGGGGTGGAATCGAAGGTTTTTATTGCAATGTTTATCCAAAGTATACTTAAGAAATGTAATCATCTGGATACAAGTGTTTCCATTGTTATCTAAAACAAGACGTCCCCTGAGTTCCAATGTGTTCTATGTGCCAGTAGGCACATAGAACACATTGGAACTCAGGAGACGATATAGACACCCCACCTCCCACCCCCACTCTTCCGGAATGAATGATATCTTTGAATTTAAATTTGGCTGAGAATGGTTAAAGGCTCTCAAAACGACGCAGAATAAATCACACTTGATAACTCAACGGTGCAACTGTTAAGGTGATCGTCATAATAACCTTCTTATTTCCTATCTGTTATGTAGGATAAACCTCTTTATATGCAACCTACATCGATTATACTCACGAAGTATTGATCCCTCGGTGTTTACGTATGGTGTCTTCGCTAAATTCTGTGCCAATTGAGGAAAAAGTACTTTTGTGGAATCGTATGTAGCCGTTCATACCACTACTGCACTATAAAATCTTATTTTAGAGTGTGCAAACTATACCAAAATAGACAAAAAACTGCAAACATGAGGTATCGTCGAGGTCCATACCTCACCAGCATTTGCGTAGATAAAGATTAGAAAGGGGTGGCTACTTCCCCATCGAGGATTTTGTAGGTAATGTGGGTTCTAACTGATTTTTTTAATCCGCGTAAATAATTAATTAATTTATTTATTTATTGGTGTTTAATCCTTTACTTAACACGAAAAGCAGACGACACATGCAAATAAAATTCCTGAAGCACTATTTTTTAAAAACATTTCCCCGTCAACAACATAGCTTATGACCCCTCATTGGAACGAGCTCAACGAACTCGTTCCAGTGAGGGGTGATAAGCTATGTTTTTGTGACAAAAAATGAAAAAGTAGTAAAAATTGAATGGTGAATTGTGTGAATATCACTGGCCGGTTTTGGCCGTTATGTTGGGTAAAAGGTTAAGGTCACATTCTTCTGCACAATGGCTAACCATGAACATGGGTGAAGGAAGTGCACCATCGACGTGAAGTACGCCCCAGTACACAACGTTACAGTGCAACCAGTTATCAATGTTTTTCTTCACCTGACACGACTTGGAGACATAAAACTGCCAAAAGCATTGTATTGAATAAGTGTCGGGCACTTTTTATATGAAGGAGGTCGGAGTACCCGAGAGAACCATCGAGCAACAGTGAGTAACTGTCACACTCACCCTGGCTGTTGGAAAAGTCTTCAGCCCTTTACTCAACGGAATGGCCAAAACCGATCAGCGAAAAATTACCATTCAATTTTCATTATTAATTTTCATTTTTTTTGTCCCCCAGACATAGCTTATGTTTTTGATGCAAAATGAAACATATCAGTTATTCAAGAATTGTGTTTGCAAGTGTCGTCTGCCTTTCGTGTTAGGTAAAGGGTTAAATTCCAATAAATAAATAGCGTTAGGAGGGGACAGCCCCTCTCAAGATAGGAGGCGGGGGATCATCAGTGGTAGAGATTGTAATGACTGAAGGGTGGAGGGCTTATGCAAATCATCAGATTCATAATTATTCTGTGCTTTCAGGCTGAAAGTGGAATGTGCGTATCGTGAGTCGAGGGAGTGACCAGGTCGAATGAAGTGGGGGAGGAGTAAAATATTTTTATGCTGCCAATGGTAGCAGAATATTATTTTATCCCTTCGACTTTTTCCCCGTGCTAAGTTAAGAGTATACCCTCATAGGTGCAGGGAAGAAAATAACTTATCATGCCATTTGTGGTACTTTGGGAACTTTTGGAAGGCTTAATTGCAGTGGAGGAAAAGCCATAACAAAATGACCCCAAAAATATCAGGGTGAGAGTACACGAACCAGTTTCAGTGATTTCAGACATGAATGCATTTAAGGTTAACATTTTCAGGAGAAGTGGGGACGAGTCCACCCCAATCCCCCATATGACTACGCAGCTCCGTGAGTCCTGTACAATGCACCATCCACGGAGTGGACTGTTCAGCCGGAGAAATATCAAAACCTGTGAAGAAAGGGAAAATAAAGACTGCCGCACACTTTTATTACTGCTGGAAACTCTGATCAGCTGGTCTTTCTGTGCAGCTATTTAGGACAGCTCTTGATTGTCCGTTTAGCCAATTGCATTAAAATATTTATTCGGCACTAAAACTCTCCAGTTGGCTAAACGGTTGGTTACAGAAATATCGTTGCACGTATATCTGGGGTAAAGCTGCTGCAGTAATGCATACAAAAAACAAACAAAAAATAATTTTACCACTTGCTTTCATATGGAGCCGACACGTAGGCAGAGACAATATCCGACTTTCACGCACTCAAGCCCAGCGACTTTGGCATTGTAGTCAGGTTGGTTGGTCACGTGACGTAAATCTCGTAACCGACCAACGTAAAAAGGAAGAATAGCCATTCAAATCTTGGAATTGTTTTTCGATTTTCGCCCCAAAACATTTCGTTAATTATCTCCTCATTTGAACGAGCTTTTCATTAGTTACGTTTCTGAGGCCCAAAGAGGCTAGTTATTTTAAGTGCCGTGTGCTGTTCATGTTAGGTGCGGGGACAAGCCAATCAATTGTCTTTGATTAGGACCCAAAATACCCCGGTCGGCTGCAAGTTTGTCACCAAACAGTTTATGACCAGCATAAACACGGCACGTGTCTTCTAATATCAGATCTGGGTCCAGCTGTTCCAACTGAAATAAACTGGGGCTGCGAGTTACCGGGCAACAGAACTCTGCTTATATAGTTTACGTCATTCAAGTGCAGTAATGCACCATCTGCAATGCTTTAGCATTGCAGATGGCGCCTTGTTGCACTCACGGGACGATATATAATGGGAGAGAGTCTGTGAGATATTGTTTGGTTAAAACCTACATGTTCACGAGTCAAGACGACTGAAGAGCGTAGAGAATTTTTCTTTTCTTGAACGACACATTCATTTCGCACTTGTCCGAGAGTCATTGCACCCACTTTGTGTAAACGTAATGCTCGACATGATCGATCTTTCAACACAAAGGTCGCGCCACATCTGTACACAGTTAAGTGGAGATATTTTAACCCTTCCAAGGAAAGAAGGTATTTTAGTGTGTGTATTTTTAATGAATCGAATTTGCAAGCTGCTCCCTTATTTAAAAATATATTCAAGAAAAAATGTTGATTTTGTACCATGAAAACAAACCTGCTAGTTAGTTAGTTCAAGTGGTTGATGATAAAACTGATCGACAAAAAATATTAACAAGCTCTTTCCATTTATTCGCACCTGGTGTCCCCTACTCTTTCTGTGAACAGGAATGAATCACTGAAAAAAATTATTTATATATCGTAAAAGCTATGCCTGAAAAACCTGATGAAAAGCCAAAATATATTTTATATTTGATGCGCAATTTGTCAAATCCAATATGTTGTCGAAACCAGTACTCTGTTCCACAAATGTGTGAACAATCACAGGCCATTCCACAAGAGAGAACGTGACTGTGCTGTGACACGACACTGCATTTCGATTGGTCACCCTTTCACTGCGTTCATGGCCCGACTGCACAAAAGCTGGACGCGTCTCTCGAGAAACTTTCTGGATCGAACAGCTTTACACTTGCAGACCTCTTGGTCTTAACAGAAATTATATAGTTATTATTGATGTCTTGTGAGTTTTGGAAGTGTTTGGTGTTTTTGGGGGTAACGTTCAATTGGAAGTCAGGGTATTTTTTAACCCTTTCAAAGTTTATCCAGAAGCACATAAAACGATGCTGCATACCACCTGGTCTCCATTTTACTTAGTTCCAGGCCATTTTATAGATTTGTAAACAATGGAAATATAAGACGCATATACCATTCAAAAAAAGTAGGGGATATTTGATAAAAGTGAGATATATGAAGAAATATATTTATATTTTCATCAGTTGAGGCATTGCACTGTGACATTTGGTGAATGATTTCAGCGATAGTTGTCTGACAAGCACACATTCCACGCACTGAGCTGTAGAAGACATGGTCGGCCAGTCAGAGAATTTACCACATGTTCAGTCCACAACCTCAGTACCTTGGAAATCCTTCTCGGTTCGCGAGACAAGCGCGGATCCGACGTGGCATACTCCTCACCAAATGTACAATATCAGCTTGACTGATGTTATTCCTTTCTTCCTGCAGTGTGGCGGCGAGTTCCAGGACATTGGTGGGGGCTGTTGGCGTTGTCGCAGGCGCCTGTCAAGCATATCCCAGACGTGCTCGATTGGTGAAAGGTCTGGACTTAGTGCTTGCCAAGGCAGTGTAGAGATGTTCTACTCCTGGAGGAACTCTGTAGCTCTGTGTGCACTTGTATTGTCATCTTGGGAAATGAATCGATGGCCGTGACGTTGCGCAAATGGCACCACATGAGCTGCTAACATGTCACGGTAGTACTGCCCTGTGACACGCCCTTGGGTGACATGTAATGCTGTTCTGCTTGTCATGGTTATGCCTCCCCACACCTTAACCGTTCCACCGAAACGACCGTGCTGCCTAACGGTTACGTCATGGTATCGTTCGTTCCGGCGCCGTCACACTCGGTTTCGCATGTCGTTGAAGTCGAGAGCTGTGTATGCGATTTCAGATAGTCTAACCACTAACTCGCACATCTGTCGTTCGGTGCAGCTGCTGTCCAATTTCTGAGGCACTTTGATGGCGGTTACGTAATGCTGTGGTTTGGATGAAACGATCCTTCTAGCAGTTGTCGCCCTTGGATGACCTGACCAACGTCTGTCATCAACATTGCCTGTCTGACGGTAGCGTGACCACAACCTGCTAATCACCGATTGAGTAACGTTGAGAATTTGAGCCACTGCAGTCTGCCTGTTGCCAGCTTCCAGCATGCCAACGGCACGTAAACGTTCGTCACGTGGCAGTCTTCGCATACCTCAAAAGTTACGTTTCGACCAGAAACTATTGATGAACGAGTTTACCCAAGAAAAGAACAATGAGACCTCCGAAAAAGCCCGCCCAGAACAAATGAAAATTTCAAAACGTACTCCACAGACATTAACGCGGCACCAATGCGAAAAACCTGCATGAAGTTTTCGTGTGCCGGTGACATTCATGATCCACACTAAACTTGGTAACATATTGATGTATCCAATCACGCGTATCCAATACCATTTTCCGAAAATATCAACATCCGTTTGGATATGCCCAACTTTTTTTAATAGTATGTAACGAACTCGTAGCATGATTCTGCATATCTCATCAATACTAACACAGAAACACTCTCTTACAAAAAATCACGTTTGAATCCCCACGTTTAAATCAACTAAAACCTAAACACTCACACCGAACAACTAGGACTCTGCACACAAATCTCATACCTATACCTTTCAACCCTTTGAACCCGAGCGGCCGCTTTTCCCGCCCAGGAACATGATACGTCATAAGTTGATAAATAGAATGATTGCTGAGTGAATGTGTGGGCAGACCAATCAATATTTTCAACGTGCAGCCGTACGGCTGCGCGTTGAAAATATTAATTGATCTACCCCCAAATAATGAATATGGACTCTTATAATTGCTGCCATTGAACTGACATAGAAGATGCCATTAGGGTTCATAGGGTTAAATGATCAAAATTAACGCTATGAAGTCAATGTTGAAAAAGAGGGACGGTTGCTGAAAGACGAAACATAAAGCCCATACGATTTGATCATTCTTCGCAAACTTTAGGAATTTAGGCGGTTTTCTAAATCTGCCTGTTTCTACTGGATAGCATCGTACACCGGACATAGCTCAAGCTGAGAAATTCCAATTTTGACTCCACTCTGCCAGATATTTTGACATTTTACAACTTTAAAGGGATCTGATCAAGTATACTATGATATCGGTGTCGATTCCGTGGTAAAGATTGTAAGTATTTCAATGCTGAAATGACTGTGATCATGTCAGATGTTATATAAAAAACCTGATGGAACACGAATTTTCTCACCAAATTTTCGTGCCAAAGCAAAAAAGAAATATGAAAAACGACCAAAATATAGAGTTCACGGCATTTAAGAAACTGCAAACAGTACTCTTGAGCAAAAGATGTCCAGTCCGGAACATGTATTTGGGTAAGTGCTCGGTCAAGTCGGTCGGCTAGCCATGGGGAGTCGCATGCGTTGAATTAGCCCACACCTAACTGGAGTGAGCTGGTTCACAGCATTCGGCGCCCCATGGTGCGCATCCCGATATAGAGACCCCTCACCCAATCATAAAGATTATGTCCTTCTCAAGTCAGAGCGATACTACGCACACGATAGGACTGGTTGTGGTTCTCGAACATTACCCAGAGTAATGTAGGTAGTTAAACAAGCAGGTTGCTCTATACCAACACTGAAACACCGCCCTCCCGCTGGCTTTTTATACTGGATCTTATGTTTGGCCCAAGAAACTAAAAACAAAACGATATCCCTACCATAGATCAGATGAATCGCCCCAAGTTTATCGATTTGGTCACAGTCTGTTGGTGATCTCTCTTTCCTTCGGGGGGTGGCAGGTAGACAGACAATCTGGCTGTGCCACTTCCACGGTATGCTATTTATGTATATTTTTGTTAACCACTTTGCATAAATGTATACCGTCATGTCAGATGTTATGTAAAAAAACTGATGGAACACGAATTTCCTCACCACATTTTCGTGCCAAAGCAAAAAAGAAATAATAAAAACGACCAAAATGTGGAGTTGTATGGGCCATTTTTATATAAAATTTGGGTACATGCAATCCTCTTCGGTATATTGGTAAGCAGCGTGTTTGAGTGATGCATACTGATGTAGACATTTAATATACGAACAGCGCTGTATTGCTGGTAGCCGTCGCACTTGCATTTGGTGTACTGCTGGTTGCGAGCGCGGTGTGTCGCTGGTTGCCAATCGGTTTTGCCCGCTCTTGGAGTATTACGTGACTTTTGGGGTATTATTTTACAAAATCGCTCGGTTAGGAGTTACTGAATGAGTAAAGAACTTTAACGAATGGTGAAATTAATTAACATATGTGTCGTTTACGTCAACACCTGGTAGCCAGTTAGTGACCCTTTTGCAAGACAACTTCACCGTAAGTTTTATATATTAATTTGACATACGAATTATACCTAGTTCGCTTTATCTTGACAATAGACTACTGAGGAGTAAATTGATATAAAACATTTGCTTCAATAGCAAAATAAGCATAAATATAGGATATACCCATAGTAGCTTGGTATACCAAATGTTCACCACGAGTGGTGAACATTTGTTACACCAAGCTACTTTGGGTATATTTTATTTATACGATGATCGCCAGATTAATTAAGAGTTTAAATGTTAAATAAATCAATATTCACACATGCGAATCTGTTTTTGTTTACATGACCACCGGTGGGCGGTACCTTCGCTGGCAATTTTATTGCCGAAACGAAATAGAAAACGAAACGCGCAAATTACGGGGCATTTTTTCATTTTAATAACTTAATAACATACCATTTCGAGTTATAGATGCTTTATTAACATGAGAAAACGTATATTTGTTAAGTTTTGGTATCTTGTGAGATAAACTTATTTAAAAACTTAATAAATAATTGCCGGTTTTATTTCACTCTTCACGAGGCGACAAGTGATAAAGTTAGACAAGTTTGCATTCAAGGCGAGGTCACCAAAGGTCAACCTGGATGTAGTTCCACTGTAGGGGTAAATTGTAACTATTGAAATCTCATTGCTGTCGTGTTCATCACTGTTGGTGTGTAAAGCTAAAATTTATGTCATATGCTTTTTATATATAGTAGAATAGGTAATCGTGGTATAAATAACATTTCCATTGCATTCTCTCCGAGTTAGGTGGACATGAAGATTCATTAGCTTCAGAAATAATTATCTGTCCTTGGTCTCATAAGAGGCCCGAGGCGAAGTGGATGGCCTCTAATAATAGGGCTACGTTTAAGAAAAAAATAACTTCTACATTAATTTCGTCATATTCGATTTATGTTCAATGCGATAATCCCTACTGCCTAGATTGCACTTTGTAAATTTTAAAATAATCAAGGATAGTAAACCATTAGGAATTTAAAAAGACCCACATTAGAAACATATTAGTCGTGCGATATGTCTAAATCTGGCATCCTCGTCCATTGCAACCTGCTGCGTTTTTCTCTTGTGGTCCCACTAAGCTATACGCATTTAAGTAACTGCAAACAGTACTCTTGAGCAAAAGATGTCCAGTCCGGAACATGTATTTGGGTAAGTGCTCGGTCAAGTCGGTTGGCTAATCATGGGAAGTCGCATGCGTTGAATCAGCCCACACCGAACTGGAGTGAGCTGGTTCACGGCATTCGGCGCCCTATGGTGCGCCTCCCGATACAGAGACCCCCATCCAATCATAAAGATTATGTCCTTTTCAAGTCAGAGCGATACTAAGCATACTATAGGTCTGGTTGTGGTTCTCGAACATTACCCGGAGTAATGTAGATAGTTAAGCAAGCAGGTTGCTCTATACCAACACTGAAACACCGCCCTCCCGCTGGCTTTTTATACTGGATCTTATGTTTGGCCCAAGAAACTAAAAAAAACCGACATCTCTATCATAGATCAGATGAATCGCCCCAAGTTTATCCATTTGGTCACAGTTTGTTGGTGATCTCTCTTTCCTTCGGGGGGTGGCAGGTAGACAGACAATCTGAATCTGACTGTGCCACTTCCCACGGTATGCTATTTATGTTTATTTTTGTTAACCACTTTGCATAAATGTATACCGTGAATAAAGAATCTGAATCTGAATCTGAATCTGAATCTAAGACAGATGATTGTTCTAGGTCTCTTAAGAGGCCCGAGGCCTTGTGGAGGAAAGGGAGAGAGGGAAGGAAGAAAGGGGGTTTCGATAAAAGGTCTGATGGCACATAATTATGTACCACATTTTCACTCCAAAAACCTAAAATATAATAAGCCTCCGACTTAATTATAATATTAGCATCATTGTCGTTGATTAAACCAAGTTTCTTTCGTCTCTGCCAGCTCATTTCTGTCGTGACAGGTGCTATCAAAGACGAAGTGCCGTCTCATGTATTTCCTATAGCACGCTATATAGGAATAGATGCACTTCTTTTGTCATCATAGTGTCGAGATATCTGATGATCACCGATTGCCTTTATTGCATGATTTCATTTTAGGCTAATCATCTGATTCTACTGCATCATTTCCACGATACAACTAAAAAACAAAGATACAACGAGTATCGAATGCGTTGCTTACATGCGTTATTTTTACAGTGAGCATGTTTGAAAACTGAACCGAAATAACAATTTGTTTACAGTGAATATTTACGTTATATTGTATGCTACCATTTACGGCGATATCAATATCGATTGCCTGCTAATAGTAGTGAGTGAGATTGGGCCATGTGGTATAAATTTTTTAACACTGAAATTCCCAAAGACGACACTGGATGCACTATAGCGTAATTACGCCATAGTGTGTCCAGGGTTGTCTATGGGAATTTCAGTGTTACAAATGTTACGCTATATGGCCCTCCCTCACTACTGCTAAAGTACGAACAAAAATATTTTAGAAAACTTCCGCTCTAAAGTTTGGGCGTAAAATATATGCATTAGCCGAGGCATGAGTTAATAGGGTGTTCGTCCGCGACAATTTTCTTATCCGATATCTCGCAGACTGTCGTGCACGAGGGAAGCTTCGCCGTTAATATAACGCAAGTCTGATAAAGTATGTCTTTTAAAACCATTACTTTGAAGTTCGAAATAAGAGAGCATGTCTCGATATTACGCAGTAAAGACCTACATCATATCTCTTCGTTGCTAAAGAAACCCAATGCTCATCAAAGTATTATAATTAATATTATTACCTCTGATAATTTTCTAAAGCGTTTTGTACGGAAACCCGCAATGACAGCACCCACCTCTCATAGAATAACAACCTGTGAACAACAGCAAAGAAAAAGTACCGATCCTAATCAAACAGTTTTCATCAGAGAAAAAAAACAAGCACTCTGCCCAAGACACCAATCAATGTCCATCAAATCATACCAACCATCAAAATCAATCAAGACGAAGTGGCAAAATTACTTTAAAAACATCAATCCTGCAAAAGCACTGGGTCCAGACAATATTCCAACTTGAGTACTGAAACAGTGCGCAGACCACCTCGCCCCAGCAATGTCCATCATGTCTCAGAGCTCGATAGACTATGGAACACTATCGAAAGACTGGCTCAACGCATATGTATCCTGCATATTCAACGAAGTGAGACAAACACGCATCAGAAAATCATAGGCCACCATCCTAACATCAGAGCCATGTAAGCTGCTCGAACACTTAATCGTCGATGTATGCTGAAACACCCGGAGAAGCATGAAATGCAAACATCATTAAATTGTGGATTAGAGTCCGTTTACTCCTACGAAACACAGCTTGCAGTTTCAACCCACGATGCATTGCAATCATTCGACCATGGAAAACAAGTCGATATTGCCATAGTGGACTTCATCAAAGCAGTCGTCACCACCCACACGACAGACTACTCCATAAAAGAGAGCAATGTGGTATCAGAAGCCCCATACATACATGGCCCGTCACGTTGCTCACAGAAAGGAATGCGCGAGTAGCCCTAGAAAGGGAATTCTCGGATGAAGCAACCGTTGACTCAGGTGTACCTCAAGGAACTGACTTGGATCCAATACTTTTCCTATGCCACACGAACGATCTCCCAAGCACAGTAAAATCGTCAGTTAGGATATTTGCAGAAGACTTTCTATTGTATCAGGGGGGTGGGGGGGGGGGGGGTTAGGAAAAAATTTGCTGACACCGATGCCGATTTTTTGTTTTTGACCGGTCGAAGGACCCACCCACCCACCCACCCCATGTAATTTTTTTTCCAGTTTTACAATTTTTTTCCGGAGTTTTCTGAACCACTCACCCCCACTAAATACATGCTTCTGCATCATCCTTCCCACCATGCGGCACCATAACCAATTTATCATACAGTATTGAGTGATTGACCTTGTACAGTAGGACAGGTCTTGAAAGAACATCCGTTTTATCAGACCAAAATGGTCTCTTAAGGCAGATGGTCTCCCATAACAAATCAAATATAGAGTAAAGCTGGTATGTCCGGGGAGGGGATTTATTACTTATTTTAAGTCCAGCCCTAGAAGGTCTGGTACATGATTTTGTTGACACCTGTGTTCTCAGATGTGTTTGAAATAAATTAGCAGTTCAATCAGGTTCAATGTTTAGTAGTTTTTGTGTTACATACTTCCGACGATGGCAATAAGAGTCATTGGTGTTTTCGTAATAGGTCTGGATACATCGTTGTACAGAATTGTTCCTGCGGCTGAAATCTGTAACTGTTCCTGACTTCACATAATTGTCTTTGCTCCTCATCTAAGCCAGCCGATCTCACCAGGGTGAACATATTAGAAATTTAATCAAACGGAACACCCTCAAAATAACTTATCCTTAGAGTGCAGTGTTTGATAATTGCAATTAGTGATGCATTTTAACTTGCATTATTCAATATGTCATACATTGTATCACTATAAGCCGAATCATAGCTCAGCCGCAATAACAGTTTTATAATCGTATATAACCCATGGTAGGTACCCCCTGATAACTTGAGTGTCTTTTTATTGGTTCTTGAATGACACTTCACTGATTATGGGATACAATTTTACCCAAAAGTGTCTGAAGAAAAAATTTGCAAGCATCGGAAAAAATATGTTTTTGTCCTCCTTGACTACCCACCCACCCCGGCATCAGTGTTTTGCAAATTTTTTCCAGTACCCCCCCCCCCCCAACCCCCCAGCCGCCCCCCCCCCCCCCCGATTGTATCGGGAAATAAAGAACTAAAGTGATCACACCAGCATACAAAATGACGTAAAAATGGGGTATCAGAGAATAATAAATGTGCTTCAACCCCAAAAATGCTACATTTTGGACACGAGAGGAAAATTTCGCCGATTCTACACCCTAAACGGCTATATACTAGAACACGTTCTATCTAACCGTTATCACGGCCTACAAATACAGGAAGATCTTAAATGGAAAGAACACATCAACAATGTAAGTAAAAAAGCAAACTCCACTCTTGGATTCCTCTGCGGAGACCTCCAACACTGTCCAAGGGCATGCCGAAGAACAGCCTGCATTGCACTCGTAAGATCGATAATGGAATATGGAGCTATCATCTGAGACCCATACTCAAAGCAAGAGATCACAAAACTAGAAAGCATACAAAGATAGGGTGCATGATTCACCATGAGAAATTATTTATCAAGAGGAGAAGGTATATTACAAAATTGCTGGTGGAGCTACAATTACCTTCATTACAATTACAAAAACAGCGCCTTACTGTATTCTATAAAGTGATTGAGCAATACTTCCAGATAAATTCATGAAGTTCCAGACCGAAAATGCGGCAGATCCGGGTTAAAAAATTTGACAATTGCATAGTCACCAACGTCGCGTCATCTTTAGTAAGGAACAATTATAGTAGATCCGTTACAGTCCAAGCATATGAAACAAACCAATACAAACATTCGATCTTTACAGCAGTCGATTGGAAACACCCGGACAAAAAGGCTGTAGCAGTTAGCACAATAGAGAACTTCAAATCTGGCCTAGCGAACCATCAAGATGGACCTTTTCCATCTTCCGTCATGTTTTAGCCCAGCAGGGACTCTATGAAGTATCCATACAGACAGAGACAGAGATAATGTGTCCATAATAAACGCTGCCTTTTGTAATACAGTTATATTATGTTAATATACTATAGAACGACCTGGAAATATAACAGTTATATTTCGTTAAAACGCTAGCAACAGAATGTCCCATAATTCGAGAGCCTTCTAAACACCTGCATAGGGCTGATCCATATATTATAGTATCTCTGGTTAAAAATATATTTAATACTGTTGTCATTAATAACGATAGTATTAAGTATATTTTAGACTAACATGCCCATGTTTTATAACGTCCAGGTAAACAATACTGCTTTGGGGGCAATGGGAGCAGAGTTGTTTTTGTTTTTCCAAACAAAGTGAACATTCATCAACGTAGCAGTATGTAGATACTTAGAGATGGGTGCACCATATACATAAAAATGGACGTACAAGGGTTATTTATATATCATCTACCGAAACATCAGGAGACATAATTGTGTAGGTAGGTGCTTATAACGCACACATTTCTTCATACAATATTATCACAAGACATTGTGTGAAGTACATGAACAGTATCACACGACCTTCAATTTCCAAGCAACATAGTTGGCACGCGTCAGCACGCGTATCCCTTTTTGAGCACCAGGGTACCAAATGAGCCTTAGGGTACCCGTGAAGACCGATTCTTTCGTCTAAAGATAACTGCAAAACAAACAAAAAACGAAAAGAAACAACTTCCACATAACATCAAAAAGACGGGTAGGCTAATACATTGATAGATGCGTTAAGGCTAACTGTCGATATCTGGAAACACTAGTGCCCAAGATATGTCAAAAACTACCATTTTAGCTATAATGCATAACCCAGAAAGACAGAGAGAACTGTCTTACAATTCTGTAGTAACATTACTTTGCCACTAAATGTGCATCAGTTACGGGGAATATTTGTGATAGAGCACGCAGTATACAGTGTGGTGTGTTTCGGGCAGTACATATCAACCTTCGGCATATGCGTAGTTGGTTTGCTCACTGTCCTCTCAACAATGGTCATTTAGTTTTCATTTATATGTAGAGAAGAGAGTATTGTGACAAACTTGCTGCATTTATACATCATGTACCTTAGTATTGATTGAGTTTTGTCGTTTGCACCGACCGGCTTGCACTAAATGTCTTATATATGTCGAAATGATAAAGCAACCACCGATTTAATCTGCGCTCGGCAACCACCAGTACAGCTAACAGGAACCGCCCTTTCAGCGTCTTTTTCTTAAATCTCAGATTTCGCCAAAACATGAAAAAACACAAACTGATTTCATTCTTGGTGAAGGTAAGTATGACTATTTCCACCAATTAACCTTTACCTAACATGAAAAGCAGACGACACTTGCAATCAAAATTCTTGAATAACTAATTTTGTTTCATTTTTGTCTCAAAAACTTAGGTCATGATCCCTCTTTGGAACGAGCTCGTTCCAAAGAGGCGTCATAACCTATGTTTTGAGACACAAATTGAAAAAGATAATGGATAATGGAAATTAATTGGCGTTTTTGTGAATAGCAATGGCCGGTTTTGGCCGTTACGTCGGGTAAAGGGGGTGGGGGAGGAGTTGGAGTTTTTTCATGGTATACTCTAAATTTCGACTGAATATAGCACTTGTTATTTCAGATTTTTGTGGTGTTTTTCTTGGTAATTGATTGAGGTAATTTATTGATATATTCAGCGAAGAAAACTGGGACAAAATGTTAAAATATTGGGCAGGGTGGATTCAAAATTGGAACTTCTCCACTTGAGCTTCTCGCATGCCTGGTGTATGATGCTTCCCAGTGGTTTCTTTTATTCTAATCCACGTGTTCTTGATATATCCTATGCGCATATCAGATAGCCATAGGTGTTATGTCATCACCAAAAGTGAATATGAACATGTGGAATAGATCCGTATCGCTCATCCAGGCTACTCCTGTTGCAATCTTCTGAATTTCTGTCATGAATTCCACTCTGTCCACATTATGTAGACGGCATTCCATAAAAGTGAAATTCTTCACCAGCCTTCTCACCAGATTCACACCTCTGACTTTAGAGTGTGAACACCCGATTAACCCTTTGAACGCGTAAGACCGATTTTTCGGTCCGAGGCATAATTTCGTCCCATTTTTGTCTTATTATAAGAGGTCTATACACGGCGCATTGATGATAAAATAATAACTGCAGTCTGCAGCCGTTTGGCTGCAGACTGCAGTTATCATTTTATCGTCCCTGTATACTGATACTGCACTGACCCATCTCACTGTAAGTGTACACAAAGGCGATACCATTCCCGGAAACAAGGGTTAACTGCTACCATGGATACACTGGATTTACCAACCAAGTTAAAAAGGACCATCTCAGGTCTGGGCGTCTCTTGTCCTCTCATCTGGACTCTCCGGGCGAAAGGCTGGTGCGCCCACCTGTCCTTGGAATTTGAGATTGACGACACCGCACCACCCCCTCGGGGTGAGAAAGTACCTTTGGTGAGAAGACCCCCTCTCACACTGGTCTTCACCCGAGGGAGTCTGAAGGCCCTGAAAAGAGATGGCAGAAGAAGAGCCCGTCCACCAAGCGAAGTGATGCCCGACGCCTGGGGACTTTCTTGGAGAAGAAGTGAGAGAAAGGCGAGGAAAGGAAAGCGCCAGAAACAGCCGTCACTTCACTCCCACATACAAACCCAACAAACTGCCGGCTCTCCAGCCGGAATTGTTGCATGTGTGTGGGACGTCCTGTAGAGACCATGGTGGAATTGGAAGTTGCTTTCTCGCCACTTCCCGATCCTCACTCGCCTCTCCCTTCGGTACCCGAAAGCCAGGACAGGAACCAGAAACCAAACCATCACCACCAACTCAGCAAGAATCTTTAGGGGACTTCATCCATCGGCTAGATAGGCTCTGCATACAACAAAACGGAGTACTTAAACTGGACTTTGGGGGCACAATCGAAGATTTTATAGAATTCACCCAAGAAAGGCACGATACATCAACCATCTAACAGTTCAACTCTTTTAGTCGCGAAAAGCTAGGGGCCCTTATGATCCGCAACCCTCACTTCCACAAATGGTTCTAAGAGAAAGTAGAGAAAGAGAAAGCAGCCACCTCAGCACAGCCTTCTCCTCCTCCTAAAAAGCACAAAAGAAGCACAAGCGCCACTAAGTACCTTAATCCTCCCCCTTTACCATGCTCAGATGTAGAGTAAAAACTAATATACTGTTATTGAGGGTTGAAAGAGGTTTGCCCTATACTGTCGCTGCGCGCCTTCGGTGGGCAAAAAACATTTAATACGAGTTGATTCAACCTTCTCACTGCAGTGAAAGTACGATCTTTCAGTTTTTGTGGCTGCCAAACTCGACAATAAGCATATAATTAATATTATTAAGTCTTAAAGTTACCAAAGTTCGTCTTACTTCGGTGTCACCTCCAATCTGTAAATATTCTTTTAGTTTGAATTCCTGATTGACGGCGCTGTATAGGGAACATTTTGTAGAGACAGCCATTTTGCCCCCACCAAACACCACCACCATTTACGGTGAGCCTCTTTCAGGGTGCTGAAAAGCGCCAATAAACATATATTGTATTGAATACAGGTTTGCTTTCCCAAACATGGCTTCCCAATTATGTTCGAAATTTAAAGAGTAGCTTTTTTTCTGATTCGCATGCCTTGTACCAACCACTTTTGTAATACAACCACTTTTGCAATAAAATTTATTACAAAAGTGGTTAACGCGTACCAACCACTTTTGCAATAAAACCACTTTTGTAATAAACTAACCATTATTGTAATAAACTCTTTTCGGTGATAAATCACGGATGTCCATTTTATAGTCGGACATTGGGGTGGGGCGAGGGACTAGTTTACCTAAACATGTTTGTGTGTCGTTCAATGGAATAACGTGTCCATTAACCTATTGAAACTTGGTAGTGACTGAAGAAAGTACGAAAGCACTTTTACAATAAAATTTATTACCAGAGTGGTTAACGCGTACCAACCACTTTTGTAATAAAATCACTTTTGTAATAAACTAACCATTAGTGTAATAAACTCATTTTGGTGATAAATCACGGACATCCATTTTATAGTTGGACATTGGAGTTTGGGTTAGGGACAAGTTTACGTAAACATGTTTGTATGTCGTTCAATGGAATAACGTGTTCATTCCATTCACCTGTTGAAACTTGGAAGTTTCACCTGTTGAAACTTGGAAGTGACTGAAGTAACCACTTTTGCAGTAAACTTTATTACAAAAGTGGCTATCGCGTACCAACCACTTTTGTACTAAACTAACCATTATTGTAACACACCTATTTTTGTGATGAATCACGAACGTTCATTTTATAGTTGGACATTGGGGTGGGTTGAGAGCTGGTTTACCTAAACATGTTTGTGTGGCGTTCAATGGAATAAAGTGTTCATTCACCAGCTGAAACGTAGCAGTGTCTGGAGAAAGTACGCAACCACTTTTGCAATAAACTTTATTACAAAAGTGGTTATCGCGTACCAACCACTTTTGTAATAAAACCACTTTTGTAATAAACTAACCATTATTGTAATACACCTATTTTTGTGTTGAATCACGGACGTCCATTTTATAGCCGGACGGTGTATTTGTTTGGAGGGGGGTAGCACAAAAGCGTCAAATCTATTCCCAAATTTGGTGGGCGCTAAAATCTTACTGCACACGGATGGATGGGGAAAGTTGGGTTTGACGTCTATCGTTTTTGATATGTCTGCCCGAATTCCTCCTACGGGCGCACTTTGTCTTAAACCCCGTAGTTCCTATCGATCTTGTTGTCCCATTTTATAGGTCAGGTTGAATTCTTCCGCCCACTGTTAACCCCAAATGAGGCGAGAAAATTAGAAATTTTATTACACACTATTGACTGGTGTTACTAAAATATCACAATAGAGGTGGACGTGCATCACCCACCAACATCGCTGAAGTTAAGCTCCGTTGAACCCGGTTAGTCTATTGATGGGGTGACCATTCAGTGATTGATTTGGATTAACACTTCGTGCCCTTGGGCAAGGTACTTTACCTCGACTGCTCGCATGTGGAGTGGGTGGGGGAGCTGGAGATGGACTGGTGTGCACGCGTCTTAATCTTAATTATCCTGACTGTGTTGTGCAGTGCGTAGTACTGATGTACAGTGCGTAGTGCAGTCTTGGAATGTGTGACGCTGAAGGGGTTATAAGGTCTCGTCGCTGCTTGGTGGTTCTCTTCTGGTACATCGGCTTCCTCCACTCATAAAACTGTCACCGACACAAAATGACTCAGACTATATAAGTGTCGTAAAACACCAATAAATATATAAAAAAAAAATAATAAATAAATAAGTAAATAAATAAATAAATAAATAAATAAACCCACTGAATACCGTTTTTCGTCGAATGGAACAATGGATGCTGTGAAAATGAGCACATTGCGCGCAAAAACATATGTCTCAAAATGAAGATTATGAAAATGAGTTCAATGCGTGCAAAATCATACGTATCATAGCCTCATTTCGATATTTTTGGATCCACCGAGTCACTAACTGGGACTCACTAAATGGATTCTAAAGGAAAATCATTTTACATATAGGCACTTTCTGCTTTCAATGGAGATAACTCTTGTTATTTTTTTTAACAATAAACAGAGAGGGAAAATGGAAGGAGAGGAGCCTCCATCGCTTCTAGCGTCCCTAGCCCCCCCCCCCCCCCCCCCCCGGTTTCTGCTACCTGACCGCCCCTGCCCCTTGCCGCCCATACCCCAAGAGCCTTTGGTTTCCTGCCGCCTCTGGCGCCTCACCCCCCAGAGCTCCCGGTCCCCTTTGCCCCTGCTGATGCCGTCCATCGTGTCTGGAAGACGCGATATGTTCAGAAAAAATTCCATCCATGGATAGCTTTTTAGACATTGTCAAGGTGTTTTGGGTAATTGTATATTTAATATCGGTTGTTTGGGGGTAATTCCATGTTTTCCCAAAACACACTCCGTACAAACATTGGATCAGGAACATTTCCTCGTTCCAGCTACAACATTAACATGGTTACCAGAGTAAAAGCCACTAAAATACACGAAAGTCGGGTTCATTTGTGTAATTCTATACTACCGGAACATACTCCCATCGAATCAAACATACCCTCAAAACATACTCCCGATCTTATACCAAGAGGTAAGGCTTCATCACCAGGCAACCACGTGACACTTGAGAAACCAAGATGGCGCCCCTATACACAAAATGGACGACCAAAACACGTATCCCCATATACACCCAAGCTGCGCACGCGTATTCGAACCTCGTATCGCTATGGCAATGACGTTACAACATAACCACGCACATTGGTTACATGTCAACACAACATGGGCGCCCGCAGTCACGTGACATGACGTGACTTCCAAGATCCATCTGAATTGCAAGAGGGCGCCTTTGGCTGGTCTACTGCTGTACTAAACGGCTGCTCTTAGGGATGTGATAGCACATCTGACTCTGCAACCGTGAAAAGAGGCTCACATCATATCACTTCTGATACCTGAATCTAAACTTTCGCCGTTTTGTTTTTTTTTTTGTTTGTTTGTTTTTTTGAATGAACCTAACAAATATAACAAATATCGAGTATTCAGTAGTAAACTCAACTGCACGTTATCTCTCTGGTCTTGTCTCTCCGCGTGCCACAAGACAACAAGTAAAACATTATTCCCCAATGCTTTTTGGTACACGAAGGAATGGCGCAACTTGGACACTGGAGATTAACTGGATTCAGCTTTGATCCCTTTGCATCCATGAAAAGGATTCATCACTGGCCCGATTGCTCGCTCTGAAACGGAGTAATAAATTACGTGCAGTCGCACACGTAATCTTATCAAACATCTGAGTCTGAACTTTCATGAACCAAATTTGGCAATATAACAATTGACTACGGGCCGATTGTTATATTGCCATACCGGAAGGATGAGTGTTTCAGTTGACAATATATCAGTAGACAAATGTATAGCGGTCAAAAGAAATTTATTTTCTCTGATCTAGTCCTTCCACATAACACGAAACAAGTTACGCATGCCCCTGATCTTGTGCCGCATGGACAGACTGCGCAACGGTTAACTTATCCGTAGCAATAATCGTGTTTGAACTTTCATAGTTCTTGAAAAGAAATAACCTGTGCTTAATGCAAAATAGTAACAGTGACCACTCATGATCAATCTGACGCGACCCTCCATGTGCTACCAACCAATTGAATATCTTGCTTTACATGGGACATTGACCCCCGAATGCAAAGTGGATCAGAGCATCAAAACCCGTGACCAGATATAAAAAAGATGTTTATTCCATTCTAGATTAATATTATTAACGCTTTCGTTACCGCATTTGGAAACACACAGCTCCTTATGTGCCAATCCTGCTGACATGGAATGTTTAGTCGAGCAAGCCAGTCAGCTGTACACTGAAGTTTTGTCCAACTGATGTAAACGTCCTGTCTTTTTCGAGTGACCTATTAAACAGATTTTGATAACTTGTGTAACTTGTTTTTCCTTTTTATTTATTTTTTTTTCGTGATAGGAATTACACCGCCAGACATATGCTGTGGTAGACATACCCCTTCTGACCCAACAATACGGCAGTCTATTTTACCATTATCGTGAGCTGCGCGATTCTCAATTACCCACATAATCCACTCGATAAGCATTGTTACAACCGGTAATGTAATACAACCTATTATGCAATAAATTTATTACATTATTGGTTGCGTTGGATGGCAAACCTAACCTATTATGCAATAAACTTAATACATCAGCGGTTATCTTGCACGGAAAACTTAACTGCAAATGCAATAAATTTATTACATTATCGGTTGCGTAAGATGGCAAACCTAGCCTATTATGCAATGAATTTATTACATTATCTGTTGCGTTGGATGGCAAACCCAAACTATTATGCAATAAATTTATTACATTATCGGTTGCATTGGATGGCAAACCTAACCTATTATGCAATAAATTTGTTACATTATCGCTTGCGTAAGATGGCAAACCTAACCTATTATGCAATGAATTTATTACATAATCAGTTGTGTTGAATGACAAACCTAACCTATTATACAATGAAGTTTATTGCATTATCGGTTGCTTTGGATGACAAACAATAACCTATTATGCAGTAAATTTAATACATTATCGGTTGCTTTGGATGACAAACCTAACCTATTGTGCAATAAATTTATTACATCGTCGGTTACGTTGAATGACAAACCTAACCTATTATACAATAAAGTTTATTGCAAAAATGGTTGCTTACTTTCTTCAGTCACTTCCAAGTTTCAACAGGTTAATGGACACGTTATTCCATTAAACGACACACAAACATGTTTAAGTAATCTCGTCCCTCACCCCACCCCAATGTCCGACAATAAAATGGACATCCGTGATTTATCACCGAAATGAGTTTATTACAATAATGGTTAGTTTATTACAAAAGTGGTTTTATTACAAAAGTGGTTGGTACGCGATAACCACTTTTGTAATAAAGTTTATTGCAAAAGTGGTTGTATACTTTCTCCAGACACTGCCAGGTTTTAACTGGTGAATGAACACTTTATTCCATTGAACGACACACAAACATGTTTAGGTAAACTTGTCCCTAACCCCACCCCAATGTCCAACTATAAAATGGACGTCCGTGATTTATCACCAAAATGAGTTTATTACAATAATGGTTAGTTTATTACAAAAGTGGTTTTATTGCAAAAGTGGTTGGAACGCGATAACCACTTTTGTAATAAAGTTTATTGTAAAAGTGCTTGCGTACTTTCTTCAGTCACTACCAAGTTTCAATAGGTGAATGGACACGTTATTCCATTGAACGACACACAAACATGTTTAGGTAAACTAGTCCCTCACCCCACCCCAATGTCCGACTATAAAATGGACGTCCGTGATTTATCACCGAAATGAGTTTATTACAATAATGGTTAGTTTATTACAAAAGTGGTTTTATTACAAAAGTGGTTGGTACGCGTTAACCACTTTTGTAATAAATTTTATTGCAAAAGTGGTTGTATTACAAAAGTGGTTGGTACAATGCCTCAACACGGCATTTGTGTGCGAGACATGTGATATTTAGACATTGGAGATGTAGTCATTATATCATATAGTACAGTCGCCGTTGGCTGGTCGTAAACCACGCGTGGGCAGTAGTTTAGCAGGTAATAAAAATCATCATCAATAAAATTTTAATTAAGGAAGCACCGGGTTGTACCCGGTGCTTCATTACAATTTCTGATGATTATTCCTATAATTAGCGTTTGGAATCTAATATTATTGCGTCCGTAGAACTATTGCCCACCTGTGGAAAGTAACCAGTTCACGACGGCCGTACTGTAATACGATTGATGGTAGAAATACTAAGAGGGTGCACACCAATTCCCCCTCTTATCTCAAGGGTACTTGGGTATTTTGTAACACCTGGAATTTGTTTATAGAATCTCGACTACATTTGGTCGGATTTTAGATTATTATATTTGTCACATGGATTGTGGAAATTATTGGGTAGCTGCAAGACTCGTTAAGCTATACACTTGCAGAACTCTCAGTCTCAATAGATTTTCTACGGTAACTATTGATTTCTTGAGAGTTTTTGATGGGTTTGTTGCCATCGGGTAACCATCATTGGGAGTTTGGCTAGTTCTTTTATCGTTTCTGTATGAGTTTCTTTTACTCTCGTGTTTGTGCCCTGGTGATGTTCTTTGGCAGACCAAACGCTTGGAAAAAAATTGTTTTTTTTTCTCAGTGGGCTGCCGTTTGGTGCCTAATTTAGACGAATATATTTTGCTTTAGGTTGGTGCATCTCGTTCATAATAATTTTTAACACATTTGATTCTTTTCCCGAACATCAAATGAATATTTTAAGATCAGTAACCACGGTTAATGAATGGCATTAAGGAGGTAGCTCCAGATGTCCTTTTGCATCATTGCTGTAGCCGATCACTACATTCTGAACATCGCCGCCAGTCTTTCTGCTAAATTCGTGGGAAAGGTTCTGCCAGAAGCCATATTTTTTCGACACGAATCTTAAGAATTATAAACAGACGACCAGAAGTCAGAGTTCAGGTTTCACGTAAGAATATGTGGCCTTGTAGATGATTTTTGATCGGATTGTTTGAAAACAACGTATTGTTGTTTAAAAATATAATTCGAGGCTTTACAAGAAGAACTGTTTCCTTCTCGAATTATTTACCGTCCCTGGACATTTGATCCAGACTGTCGTTCTCTGGGCGGGATAATGCCGTTCCTCTATGTTTGTCTAAGTAATGCCATCCCCCAACAATTTCAAGACAATGGCTTGATCTTCACCATTATCCAACACAGAGAGCACTCAGTCTTCTTGATAATAAACCCATTTTAGCCGTGTATAACTCGCACAGCCTCACTCAGACACCAATTCCCACTTCTTTTGAAGAGTTAAGGGGAACGGAATTTCAAACTTTTCCCGGGGTGAAACAGCCGGGCTCCCTACTTCGAGATGAGGACACCCACTCTGGCTCTTCCCAAGGACGTGTCTCACGTCAGCTATCGCTACGCATCGTGCGTCCGTTGGGAACGGACACTCAATGCGCAGCTTTGGAAGACCGTTCCCCACTATAATTTCGAAATGCATAACTAGAGTTGAGTTTAAATTAAGTGAGAGTCTAGTTGGAGATCGTCTGTACTGTAGCGATTTTTTTTTGGTAAAGCAGTTGGCGGAACCAGAATTCTGACGCCTCGTTTTTATATTGAGTTGCGAAGCTAGGCATGCGCCGGTGCGCATGGCGGCGGGTAGGTGCGATCACGAGAGGGGGTGTCCCACTTTCGTCGGTGGTAGTATTCAACCGATTACCAAAAATGGACGCTGACCGATTACCGGTTATTTGAGCTCATATTCGGCCGATTCCAATGCCGGTGCTCTACTGGACGAGTCGAGGTTTCAAAGAACTACATTAAATTGAACATATTTCACAGTGTTAAACGTCGTTGACTCAGGTCGCAGTAAAATGACCAGACGCGCAGACTTGAGCGGTACACGTGGCTCTCAGAGCCACGTGTGCCGCCCAAGTCCGCGCGACTGATCTTTTTACTGCGACCTGAGTCAATAGAATGTAACCTTCACTTTTTCCGGTATGAACTGGCGATTGGCGCAAGTACACTCAGTTGTAAGCTTTACATGTCGTTTAACTTGTGTATCCCGTAAAGGGGTGTGTTGACAAATTAAGAATACACTTTGTGGTTGTTTCCCAACTTTATTGAATGGTATCATTGACATCATTTTACATTAACAATTCAACAATTGCAGAAGATAATAAATTGTGGTTTATGAATCATCACAAAAAAATGATTGGCAACAATCGGTTGAACCGATGTTCCAGGAGCCGTTGCTGTTGTCATTCGATTGCCCACAATCGGCCGATTGGATGGCCGATTCCGATCATCGGTTGTACACTAGTCGGTGGGATCTGAGGGCCTTTCGGGAGAAAAGTTTGGAAAATGGAAGGTCAGTGTATAGCACATGCGGAAGCTTCTTCGCAGGAGCTATAGATGTATTCGTGTAGTACGGCATTAACTGCGACAACACATGAACATCTACTGCCTCGGGTAGTTGATTACTATGTGTTACCGTGTATACTAATACTGCGTCCCCAGCACGTTCTCAGTTCTTGTGAAAAAATGAGTCACAAACAATGGGCGGAATTGGTGGGTTTAGGTAAAAGTTAATGCGTTATCGTTGGTGACCTCCGGAGAAACAATAAGACAGAACACAACGAGGGTGAAGTACAGGAGACAGGACTCAACTTCCTGAGATGTTTTTTTTTTTGTTGTTGTTGTATTTCACGTGCGCCGAAGGCCCCCGCAGAGCTCTGATCGTCGATCGCCACTTAGCGCACCTCCCCATCAAAAATCGTGGCTATTGCTAATTAGCCCCCATGTGGACATAATAATAATAATATACATATTTTATACAGTAGCATACAGTCCACAACATCACTTATAGGCTTTTTGAAACGCGTATGTTTTGAGATCTCTCTTGAAAAGGCTGACATTTGACAGTCTTTTTAGGTGTTCTGGTAAATTATTCCACAAGTGAGGGCCAGCAAATGAGAATGGCCTATCTCCAAATGTCTTACACCTATGTTTTGGAACATGTAGTAGCATTTTACCATCGGACTTCAGGTTGTATTGACACGCATTCTTGGTATTAAGGAGTTCTTCTTAGTAGGCTGGTGACATGTTGTTTTGTGTATGATGCTGCAGAGAAACGTTGGCTCTCCAGATACTTCTTTTGAAGGGTCAATCTGACTGAAAATCGTGAGCGGAAATGTTTGTATAATTTTCAAGTATAAACGAAACTGCTGAGTAGTCGGTTGTTTTTAAATTGTATGGTTTGTGTTAGTGAGGTCAAATGGAAAAGAGAAAGTATTTTTGATTGAAATTTCAATTGACAGAAGAAAACTTAAACGTGACAACGTATAATTAGCGATCATGCATTAAGTTAATAGACCTTTAACCTTTCAACGCCGATGGGCCAATTCAGTCTTTTGTCAACACCTGTAGCCTCAGAACTGAAGATGATACAAAAATGCCATTGAAATGTCCTCTGTGTGAACTGCCACTGGTCATCCAGATGCAAGGAAGCAACGTTCGTTCAGGTCAACAACTCAAAAGTTTCTTCGGGTCCGGGGTCCGTCTTAGTTCATTTCCCGATAAATTTTCTTGGCCCAGTCCGCCCATGGTGAAAGCGTGCCAAACGTACAACTTATGATTAATGGGAGACCATGGAACATTTCATTTTAGAATGCCCCAAATATCTGTCTAGTAGAACAATACGTCTTGGGAAACTAATGGATAAATGGGATGGAAAAATGAAGGATAAGTGGATGAGGAATGACATGAGAGAAAGAAAGGGTCAGGCTTGTAGTTGGGGAGATCGAGAAAGCGCCAATGGGGGTTAGTATGAAATAGCTGTTGACTGAATGCTGGGGATTAGGGGTGAGACTGGGGGAGGAATAACTCGGCGGGGTACTGGGTTGATGTAGACCCCCTCCTTCGAGGGCAGCGACAAATCAGTGGAAGGCCAAAGAATCACCACTATTATTATTACTGTTTGAGCAAGTCAGAAAAAAGGAAACATTTCATAAAGAAATTAAAGCATTAATTTCTGAAGCGGAACCTCCCTGAACTCTTTTACTGTCACCGGGTCTCCTTTACAGGAGACCTGCTGACTGGAGAAGAGTTCAAAAGGAGACAACTTGGTGGGATTTTGAGAAGCTCCGCATGGTCCTAGATCTAAGGGCTAACCCACGTGTGGCGAAATTTGAATTCAATGTAGGGTGTACCGAGCCTAGTCACTTTTCTGGTTTACTGGATAAATAATATTAGTGCCCTTATTCGTCTTTCATGAAGTATAAAAATAAAGGCTGTCAAAATTAGTACATGTGTTTTGAAGGACACAATCATGTTTTGGAGGGATTTAGAATGTTGGTTTCTGATCCCCATCGGGAATCGAACTCACGACAGTGCCGCCTGGCAATCAGGAGTCCAGCACTTAAACCACTAGACCATTCCATATAGTCAAACACAATGTCTGGAATCTAACTTTTCAGATGAAGTTCTCACGATTACTTGATTCACTTTCCTGTCGGCCGGGCGGCTGCATGAATATGTGAAAGGCGCTGGCTACAGTACAACGAAAGTGTGGTGGTTGGCCTCAAACGTGGACTGGCGCTGACCTCGTGTGTATTTTAAAGGACACAATCATGTTTTGGGGAAATTTACGATGTTGGCTTCTAATTCTCCGCCGGGAATCGAACTCACGACAATTCCATCTGGCAATCACGAGTCCAACACCTAAACCACTAGACCATTTCACACCATCAAAAACCATGGTTGGAATTTAGTTCGTATTTATTTACCAGCGTTTAACCCTTATTTTGCCAAGTTCCAATTTTGATGAGTTTCTTGTCTTACACATACATGTGGAACATATGTTCCAACATACAGGGTTTTGGTGGCTTTCCTGAGGAAAGCATAGTACCTTGGCGGTAATTACTAGTGAAGTCATGGCTGCTGTATAAGTATGAAGAATAAGTAGAATTCGCTAAGTCTTTGAGGACAATTCCATAATCTACGGCAAGAATCAAATGAACATTTTGCTGGAATCAAGGTTGATTATCATTATTTTCCTTTCGAGAGTCAGTTGCGAGAATCGATTCTGATTCTCGTGGGAATTTTAATCCCTGTGATGTATAACAAATAGACGAATGTACATAGTGTGTTAATCGGACGCCACTTCTACCACGCAACTCCCACGTCTCCACCTTTTGTCAAACCCTTCAAACCCTGTGAATTAAAGAAATGCCATATCTGATGATCCAGTTTTCCTTCCCCTTGACTGAACCGCGGCAAGTCCAATGCATCCTGTCATTTTTTGCCCCTTTCCCACTCCACCCACACACACTTTCACTGAGCTTCCATCGCCTCTATAGAGAACTCTTTATAATAAAAAAAACAAGGCACACCATGTTTTGTATCAAAGTACCATGGAATACCGTGGTATTTTATTGGGACAGCATTATGGTACACCTGATACTTTTCTATAAGGAGCCAACGGCACTCTGCTGCTTCCTGGGAATTTTTACTGTCCTGGGCAACTCGGTAAGTTGGGACGAACACTTACATCCCAATTTATCCCCGTTTCTGGGATTCACTTGTGTTTCTTTTTTCGAATAGAGCCCAGCGAAGTTTCGATTCGATTTGCGTCGAGCTGATTCGATAATTTTCGAACCATAAAGATGTTCTCAAAATCCGACCAAGTGTCTCCTCCTGAACTCTTCTTATATCCTCAGGTCACCTTATATGTCTAAAGAGGAACCGTCTTGAACGTTTTTTCTATCATCAGGTCTCCCTTACAGGAGACCTGATGATAGAGGAATAGTTCAAGAAGGTCCCGCTTCAGAAATTACTACTTTGATTCTGTTCAGGAAAATTCCTCTTTTTGGTTGACTTTCCCAAATAGACGAATCGCCATTAAATACAATAGTTGAATGAAGACTGACAATATTTACGGTCGTAAGAAGTAGAGTTGAAAAGTGAACCGATTAATCGATTATTCAGTGATCAACATCTTGATCGATCCAAAAAGTAATTGATCGATTAACCGTTACTTTGAACTATAATGCATTGTATGGGTTAAAAAAGGAACAAACTTGCTCCAAAACAAGCAAACATTGTCACACTGACTCACATCAATTATATGAGACAGAGTGAAGCATGCAAGTTACTTGCTGACATACTTGTTTACTTGCATGATCATTATACTGTATCAGTGGCTGGAAATGGTCATTCTTTACCCTTTACCTATTGCGGGTGGCAGACGATACTTGCAAAATAAATTCATGAATTACTCAAAATTTTCAATTTTTGTCTCAAAAACATAGCTTATAACCCCTCATTGGAACGAGCTCAACGAGCTCGTTCCAATGAGGGGTCATAAGCTTGTTTTTGAGACAAAAATTGAAAACATAATAAATTTGAATGGAGATTTGTGTATATAGGCCTAGTCGGTTTTGTTTGTTACGTTGGGTAAAGGGTTCATGCTGTAAATCATCAACGGTTGGCAGTTATTCAGATATCTATTTGGACAAGTGATTAATCGGTTAACCAAGGTTAATCCATGTGATTAGTCGATCAAGAAAACCCCTTAACCGTTTCAGCTCTAATAAGAAGATGCAATATTTACAACAGGAAGAGCCGTGAAATTCGATTCGAGATTCAATTCAATTCAATTCGAAAGCCCCTGCCTGGTCCGATTCGACCCTAAATTTATAATTCGCAAAGCCCTCTTTTCAAATTCGTTTGTAGCTTGCAAGCAGTTGCCTAATAGCTCAATTTTAGTGACAATTGTGAATCAATTTTTCAAAGTACAGATAAATATGTCATATATCCACAGCTGTATTGTCGATATAACGGTTATAGAATATTTGAAAAGTTCAGTTTTATGAGTGCATTATGGGTTCAGTGTTACATTTCACAAAGGCTGAATACATGTATACATATCAACATAAACTTGTCAAATCGTGACAAGGCGTACGGAAATAACCTAACGACCGACATTCACCCTTTGTCTACCGTGTCATCATAATTCATCCAATGTTAATCGCATTTTGCTTTTTTTCTCAACCCTTTACTTGGGCCTCACCATTGAAACGAGTTTGTCGGGGCCGTTTCAGTGGGGGTTCATCAACTGTCATTCTATTAAAAAAGTACGTCTGGATTCAGGATCGTAGCCAGGTTGTCGAATCCCCGAGACAAATATAGCTTTGTGTATTGTGTTCCAACCATGTCACTAAAGCACATGGGCCACTTCTGCTAAACATTGGTGTGGTGCAGGTGCCCTACTATGACGATGTGGGAGCGCGGTGGCTCAGTGGTAGACTGTTGGACTTCTATGCTAGAGGTTCCGAGTTCGATCCCCGTCCGAGACGAGCCGCGTTGTGTCCTTGGGCAAGGCACTTTATACCGATTGCCTACATGAGGTCACGATGACGCCGTGTACTAAGGCGTACTGCACGTCGATGGTGCACATGTCTTCAACCGCTGTAACCCTGCTTGAACGGAGCTTGAACAGCGTTAGAATGTTGAGGAGCTGACAGTTGCTCGTCGTTGCTCGGTGGTTCTCTCCGGGTACTCCGGCTTCCTCCACCCGTAAAACTGTCGCGGTCATTCTTAGCCATTGTGCATAAGTATGTGACCTTAAACCCCAATAAAATAAAAATAAATAAATAAACTATGGCGGTGCACCCCTAGTTCAAAATACTTCCTTCGCCTCTGATCTGCAGTACGGCAGCCGTGGATTGGTTACTTTCCACGGGTGGGCAATATTTTCACGGACGCGTTACTATTAGATTCCAAACACTAATTATAGAAATACTCATCAAAAATTTAATTAATGAAGCACCGGGTGCAACCCGGTGCTTCATTAATTAAAATTTTGCTAATGATGACTTTTTTTGGCCAGGTAAATGCGGGCGTGGACATCGCTGCCCACGCGTAGATTACGACCAGTTCACGGCGGTTGTACTGAAGGCTTGTACGAACTGAGAGAGCCTGAGATTGAAACTTTATGCAGTCCATCCACCACTGAACGTTCATATTTTGGGGAGCGCGGTGGCTCAGTGGTTGCAGCATTGACCTTCAAACCGAAAGGTCCACGGTTCGATCCCCGCCAGGGATGACTGCATAGTGTCCTCGGGCAAGGCACTTAATCCCGATTGCCCACATGGGGGCACGGTGGCTAGTTTCACGTGTCTTCAACAAAGGCTAACACTCCTTATGCTGTGTTAGTACGTTGGGGAATCTGACAGTTGCTCACCGTTGCTCGGTGATTCTCTCTGGGTACTCTGGCTCCCTCCACCCGTAAAACTGTCCGACACGAGGTAACCCTAGCTGTCGAAAGTGTCGTTAAACACCAATAAATAAATAAATAACGATTTTATTTAAGTAAAGATGTCAGAAGTATTGAGGGATTTGTACTGAGTGACTTAGTCTTATGGGTTTTATTTTAGTAATTTTCATTAAAGGTTTGTCTTGAAGGAGTTTGTCCAAATTTGTCATTTGCATTGATTTTGTCGATTTTGTGGAAAGGGCTTATTTGTTGAAGGAGTATATGTTGAGGGATTTTGTCCTACATTCGCTATGTAAATGTTAGAACACACGTTTTTTTTCTATCAGAAATAAAGGCGAGTCGAAGACGAGCCCTTTTCTGGCAGAAAAGAAAACACGAGCAACGACGTGCTGCGCAAATGGCAATTGTGTTTAAAACAACACGTCTTTCTCCACTGAGTGAAGACACGGTGTACGTTCGTTCCCTTCGCAAATACGGGAACGGCTTGAACAAAAGATTTGTGTTTCAATTTACCCCATGCAGAGGTAGTACGTTCAGTTCACTTTAGGTTAGGAATTATAATTGAAGACAGGGGTTTTAAAGATAAAGATAAATTTAATTGCAAAAAACATCCATATGGACAGATTGCATAACAACGATGAACATATATACATATAGAAAAGAACATACATATATATGTATGAATTATAATTCAAATACGTGACAGGTAAATCTCAATGTGTAAACGATTATAAAGTATACTCAGCAGCAATATTATTGCCGGGGATCAAAAAACTGTCGGATTACGCTGCTAACTTTCGATACATTTTCTGGACAAGTATTTGATATTACCCGGCGTTGCTCGGGCTGAGGGGAGCACTCTCCCTTAATCTATACTATATTTTGCTGGTCATAACTGTTGGTGCCCCTCTACACCCCACCCCCACTCCCACCCCGGCACTTTTTTAAACCTCACCATTAGATTCCTGGTAAAAAATTACATTACCCCTAGTAGCCCCCTTTGAAGACCTATATCGGTGAGAAAAATTATGTTCATAACTTTTGGTGTCCCTCTACACCCCCACCCCACCCGATACTTTTTTTAACCTCACCATTAGATTCATGAACAAAGTACCCCTAGTAGACCCCCTTGAAGACATCTATCGGTAAAAAAAATTTTTGGTCATAACTATTGGTGCCTCCCTACACCCCCACCCCACACACTTTTTTAAACCTGACGATAACCTCCGCCATAAACAAGTACTCATAGTAGTCCCATTTTGGACACTCGGGGTGGCCCCATATTCATTTCTATAGCAGACAGACAGACAGACGGACGGACGGACGGACGGACGGACAGACAGACAGACAGACAGTTTCAGTTTTCATCTATATAAAATTCACCAAATATCGTATGATATCTCTGCATGGTGTCAAATATTATAGTTCTTAATTCGATATATGCAGGACACTCCATTATGAAAAGTTTCTCATGCTCAATTTTTCGCATTGAACAAACACAGCATAACCTATTTTCAAATTCAATGGGAGGCTGATGATGCCGTCAGTTTTCGATAGTTTTATGTTAGGGTCTCAAGAAGGTAAAACACTGTGGTGATAAAGAAATTCTTCTTCCCATGAAAAACTCGTCCGTATTCTCTCATACTAGTAGACTTATGATACTTTGGATATGACAAGTTATTTTATAAGATATGATTTTCGTTCCCAGAATTGCCCATTATCGAGCGCGGCTGATATGACTTCAGTCTCGGTCGATATGAACCAAGCTAGAGTTGTCCCCCGTCGATGCGTTACTCATTTTATTCACAACGAAATCGTTCTCTGTTGTTCGTCGAAAGCAAGCAATCAATAAAATCAGGGGCGGCGGAGCCGGGGAGGCTCAGGCGACACATGCCCCCCCCCCCCTAGTGACTTAAATAGAGTGGGTTCAATGGTGAGGAGTAGCGTATATAAATTTATATATTTTCCATGAATACAACGCCCCACGACCATTGACACCCTCCCCCCTCCCTCCCCCCGAAGAAAAATTATTTTCCATCCTACACCCTTGTGGTATCCAGAAAGGTGTGACCCCCACTTTTTGGAGCTTCAGCCGCCGGTGAGTAAAATTGCCGTTACCAGGAAAAAGAGAGTAGTTTTTGTATGGTGAGGAATTGATGATGTCATAAGTGAGGATGAGGTGGATGAAAAGAAGAAAGAAGATAATTGTACAAAAAATTCATCGCAAGCTAAAATTCAGGGTCGTAAGCGGAGATTCGTTGAAGTGGGAGAAGAGATGGTTTAACCCTTTACCTAACACGAAAAGCAGACGACACTTTCAAAAAAAATTTTGAATAATTTTTTTTTTCATTTTTTGCCTCAAAAACATAGGTTATGACCCCACATTGGAACGAGCTCGAGGATCTCGTTCCATAGAGGGGTCATAACCTATGTTTTTCGGACAAACAATGAAAAATAATGAAAATTGCGATTTTTGTGAATAACGCTGGCCGGTTTACGTTGAGTAAAGGGTTAATTATCCGAATGCACGACTTCCCCAGTGTGAAATTCGCGGTGTTCGGATAGCTGAACTAGGAATAGGAGAAGAGGAAATTTCGAAATTTGTAAAAAGAATGAGAAACAGAAACCTGTCAAAAAAACAGTCACAGATCTCTGACTTTTTGTAATTATTTGCTCCGATTTAAAAAAATAAAGGGTTATTATTTGATTAGTAAATGAAAGGCCATCGTGTGGTTTTCGGAAAGGGGTCTCCGTTAGCCCCAACTGGGACCCCCTGTCGTTACCCGCTCCTCCCACTTATCTTCAGTGCCATTCTGATATGAAGTTATCTCTGGCTGATATCTCGGGTTCATATTCGCTCAACCGAGTTGACTAAGTTTCATTTTTAACCCAACTGATTTTAGTGTGTACACTCTCGTCTCGCAACATCAAAATTTAAAGCTGGAACATGCATTTTCCAATCATGCTACTCGGAATTAAATCAGTTCAATTGTATATCTCAGGGGTGTAGTCAGCAATTTTTTAGGGGGGTCGCTCACAATGCAACACACGGATGAGAAGGTCTGGCAAGTAAAAAGACTGAAATCTTGGCCAGAGGCCAAGCCTTGGTCAAAGGTCAAGTTGGAGGAGATTATGGGAAGGGGTGACCTCCTCCCATAATCTCCTCCAACTTGACCTTTGGACGTCGGTTGTGGTCCGGTTGGGGGCTCTCCCGGAAAGATTCTTCAATGTTTGATATCAGCAGTCATCAAAGATTTCATGCTGAGTGAAAGAGAATCAAATTCAATGTAGGCATGTATTAGATTGCTGCGGAGAATATCGGCCGCGGACCTTTGGAATTCGGGGGGGGGGACCCCCATGACCCTCCCTGGCTTCACCCTTGCATCTCTGACAAACAAGAGTGAATTGGGTAAATGGTTAATTGCATTATCGAGAAAATTAGCAGCTTGATATTTCGGTATTTTGAAAAAGTGTGAAGAGGGTTAATATGGCGGTAGAAGATTATTTTGTGATTCCATGCTCCCTCTTTCTCACCTTGAACTTCATCATATAAACAGACCGACTTTAGTGGGAATACCTCATTTAATATACACCAGATGAATTAAGATATACAGGTTTACTGGATGAATGTCGAAAATAGGCTAATCACATTATGAGTAGATCCCCATCTGTTATATGTGGAGTATTGTATTTCCAACAGGTAAATACTGCAACAGCTTACATAACAGGTTGGTCAACATGAGACTGCATTGTCTGTTCTGATCAGAGAAAACCAACGCTATACGATTTCGTTCAATTAGTCGGATCGTGGGTAACATAGCAAGATAACATATCACTCCTTTTGTGCTTCCATCAGCGTTATAATATTACATATTTACCAATATGCCACAACAATGTTAACAAATTGGGTGTTCTGGTAGTTCGCAGTCCATTTGGACATTCTTCCATATCCGCCTTAGTTTTACAACCGTGAAGCTCCCAAATCAACCTCGTGTTTAGTGCTGAGCGCACCACAGGCCAGAAGCTTGGAGAAGGGAATGGTAGAGGAGGTTATGAACCACTAAACTGGTGAACACGTGACTTGGAAAATTTAACACCCAAAGTTGTGAGTAGGATTAAATAGGCCCGATTGGCTGATTGGTTCAATATTAGTGGGATTTGAAACCATTAATTAAAAAAAAATTTTGTCCTCTTTAGGAAGGTTTAAAAAGTTTGTTTGCAATTTTTTGCCGGAATGTGTGAGAATCTCTCAAAAACATGAGGCATGAAAAAAAAAGTGTCAAGGCCATTCAGTGCAGGACCATAGGGTAGTAGTGAAAATTCGAATTTTAAATTGAAATTCAGTGTGGCAACATATATTTTTTTCCAGTTTTTTTTTTTCAAGAGATGATGTACTTTGTGGATATATATTTATTTTTTTGCAAAACAACTTGGTGAGTTGTACAGAGAGTCAAAGGTTAGCACTGTGTTCAATGGGATTTTTTTAGTGGTTCATAACCAGGAGGGTCGGCCCCATGACCCTGTTTGTCGGATTTTTGTGATGTCGGTCGGATGAATTATTAGTCGTCCAAACGCCAACATTTTCTCTGAAAGATGCTAATTTAACCCTTTGAGACTTTAATTATCCTGACGTTTAAACGTAATTGCCGAATTCAGTTTCTTAAACGTTTTTCAAAATGCGACGTCAAACGTCGGAAAGTACAAATACCAAGATATTTTTCACATTAGTGATTAACTGGTTGAGGGCTAGATTATTTTTGGTGGTCTGTTTTGTTATTGAAAACTTGTTTTATTACAAATTATTGGAGAGTGCCCCTGGGCACTCTCCAATAATTTGTAATAAAACAAATTTATATAAACAAAATATTATTTGTGTTTGAGTGAATATGAAATGTAAGCAAGGAAAGTGTTGGCTTTTGCTCAACTATCCTTTTTTGAAAGCCCTGATAGTGGCTTCTAGCACTCAACCAGTTAAGAAGTCTTGACAACAGTATTATATTAGTATTTTAAGGGCGATAACATTTGGTTGTCACTGGGTACTATTCGGGAGAAAATAGGAATTGGGGTTAAAACTTTAAAAAATCGAAAAATAATAACAAAACAAATGACCACCAAGTATCAACGCGCTGTTTGATTTTGTAAAATGATCACGGGTTAAAAAGAAAGTTGATAATTTTACGAAATCACAATTTCCATTATGCAAAAATAAATACGCTTTTGTTTCCTATATTCCTGTATAAAAGTGCCTATTGTTTGTACGTGACAATTGGGTAAACATGTGTGCATGAAAAAAATTCGTGTATTAATATTATTATTTTAAAGAATGCTTCACCAAAGAGGTCGGAATTCGGAAGGCATGGAAGAGGAGGAAGAAGAGATAGAAGTTTACCAATCTGGACCCAGACCTTCGATCGCCTCTGACCAATCCAGCTGCAGCTCCAACAGCTCCAACCAGTACGTACTTTCGGAATCCGAGGATGAAGAGTCATTCCAAAACTACAACCACAGGAACCCACCCAAGCCGCCAAGCCGTAGACAAGACTAGCATCAAAGATTACGGTGACCTCGAGATAAACTACACTGGCTCCGTAAAACAGTACATAACATACGTGAAAGCAACCTGCATAGAATCAGTCCAAAGAAATCTCTTGAAAAACATGACCAGATAACAACTTATAGCCCACAATCAGAGGTACCACCGCTACATGAAAGAGATGCGAAAGTCCTAAATCACCGAACACTTCCCTCCTTTGCCACACCCAGATATGACTGAAAAACGTAAACAGTAATTGAGGGTCAAAGTAGCTTGCCCCATGCCGTTCCTGTGCGCCTTCGGCGCGCGAAACCATTTATTTCGTTTTATGACGTAACTTCTCACCTTTAATTAGCACGTACCATATTCCAAATTGATCGCGATGGGTCCCCCAACTGGTACCACGCTCAGCCGTCCATTTGTATAGATGTCCAACTGTGACAAAAGTCCAAGTATCAAATCTAGTCTCGTATATGTATGAGGGGTATCGATATCTAAGATGCATCCCAGACGACAGTGACCCACAAGGAAAATTATTGCGGGCGTGTCACCCCCCCCCCCCCCCTCCGTTGCGCCCCTGGTTTTGGTGTAATTGCGCAGTATAGTACCAATTGTAGCAGAGCGGACTGGGTCAAGAAAAGTTACCGGGAAAAGCATGAAGAGGGCCCCAGACCCGAAGAAAATTTTGGATTTGCGAACTGAACGGACGCGGCTTCCTTGCATCTGAGCGATCAATGACAGTCCACATGGAGGACATTTCGATGGCATTTTTGTATCATCTTCATCGATTATTCGAAAAAGTGGTTCTACCGGGGAGGGGGGCCCATCGGGAAGACCATGGTTCGGCCCTATCGGAGAAAATTTTGATTTTTTAAATTGAAGGAACGCTATTTCCTTTCATCTGAGCGATGAATGGCAGACCAGGCAGTCGGTATATCGAAATGTCCCCTATGTGGACTGCCATTGGCAGTCCACATAGGGGACATTTCGATATACCGGCAGTGTATGCAATCAGAACCATTTCGCCTTTTGGTTATTTTCACGAAATTTCACGTACTAAAAGGTGTTAGGCTACTTCGATTTTAGGACCCCAGGGGGAACCCAGTAGTGACCCACAGGGAATTTTCCCAGTGGACCATACGGCCTGTTCGCCTCTGGACTACAGAGAACGGTACAATGGGAACATGCTCGATTTGTACCCATGTCTTTTCAGAAATCAGAAAAGTTGGAAGAGTCCGCAGCTGCTTCCATTTCCTTGAAAGATCCGACTATGAAACTTAAAATGAGTCGCAAAATCGGGCAGCTTTTGTTGTGAATCCATGCAAAATTTCTTGAAACAAATTATTTTCTATAATCACCATGGACCTACTATTAACTGTAATCGTTTCGTCGGTTACTATGAGATTCTTTTATTTATTGGAATTCTTTAGTTTTTGATGTTGTACAAAAACTGTGATATATGCAGAAACAGACATTTAATGAAAAGATCAATCCCGTGATTATGCTTTTGATGGAGATATCTTAATGTCAGCAAGAATTGTTGAGTCATTTTATTTAATTTATGCATTACAGATGATAAAAAATTCTTTGGCAGGATGGGAAACACGTGCTTCCACTTCTCTCGCTTAACTTTTCTAATGTTGTACCCCAAGCTCTCGGGCTACCAGTCTAATGGTGTACGCAATTCGACGCTGCTATGGCCCGGAACCAGGCTAGCCCTCAAATAGGTCATCGCCAATGTTTAGATGCACTCGTCTGGAATATTTCAGTTGGTTGGAAAAGCGAACCTACAACTGGTATATATATATATTTCGGACTATTGAATATGAAAAAAAAATCATAAAGATTCATTTTCTGAAAATCAAAGCTAGAAATCTTGCTCAATCGAAACTTGCTTTGATCGATATTTTAGTGATAGATATATATTTTGGTGACAGTACATCAGAAATGAAGAGTCGCGCCACAGGTGAAGTGTCGTGATTACGCGGGTAGTTCCACAAATTATGCTAATATTTTGATGTTTTCAAAGATAATTAAATACTTATTGGATGGAATATCTATAATTGGGGCAGGAAAGAATATCGATATATCTTTGGAAGTAAAGGCACATCACATTTCTTAAAATTTTCACAAAAAGGGGGGGGGGGGGGTAAACAAACAGCCCCAGCCCATAACAGCGCTGAATTTCTTACAGAATTGGACTGGGACCCGAGAGCTTGACTGTAACCTATTCATTAATGGAAATATATGTATAGCTTGCATTATGTTAGAAGGCACTAGGCACAAAGTGTGTCCGACTAAGAAATATGGCGCCTATTAATGTGATTCAACAGATCCGCTCGAACGAGTAGAGGAAGAAACATTAGTGCGGGGGGGGGGGGGGGGCGGGCGGGGGGGGGGGGCAGTATTAAAACACGCGGACTATAGACAATGGTGCCGTGTTAGGCATCCCCCACCCCAACCATCCGAAAAATCTTGCACTGCAAGCCTTGCATGGGTGGCATTGACAAGGGTCTATCATCAACGGTGGGAAACAACTAACTGCACCTGCTTAGTCGTGAGGCGGTGAGATGGGGTGGGTCGGTACGGCGGGACGGATAGACTCCACAACAGAGGGACTGTTACCCGCATACCCTCTATAGCGCCACACTTGCCCTGCTGACACACACAAACACACATTCAAACACAAGACACAAAAATCTCCCAGCCGATAGAGAACTTGTCCCGTCTTAGCCTCTCCTCCTCCGTCTATATAATAAAAATCTGGCGCCATTACTGGCCATAATCGATATCAAAATCAAAACTTTTATGCGATACCGTTGGAATTTGATAAGTCGGGATATCGCCGAACAATATTAGAATCTTGAAACTACAATCCCACTATCGGGGAGGTTTGCCCCTCTCACTCCCGTCGGAGAAACTTCCTCCTTTATTGTGGGTTTGTCTGGGGAAATCCTACTCCACCCTGTCGCGAAGCACCCACCACTGCTCCTATCCCAACTACGGTCCCAGGCCTACATTGGGCTCGATAGTTGGCCGCTTGGGTTGGAAACAGGGTCTTGGCACTGCTAATAAAAATGCTGCGGAAAATTAGGGTCCTGCGAATATTCGAGGTGCGATTCGATATCGATACCTCGTCTGCTTCGAGGTCGATCCTGAATCAGTCTCAAGATCCGATTGTTCGAATCTCTCGTACTATCTTCAATTTGTTACATTTCTAACAAAAATTGGATAAAATTGACATTAGACAATTCATTCATGTGGGCTCAATTCATATTTAATTGAGTAATTGACATATTTAATGGTTAATTGTTAGGTAAGTATTGAATTTTGCCCGGACCATTATCCATAGTTTTAGTTTTTGGAGGCTTAACTTGTTGCTATTCACGTTCTTAAGAACGTGAATAGTAAAAAATTAAGCCTTCAAAAACTAAAACTATGGATAATAGGCCAAGCTGTTTCGGCGACGGTGCTACAGAGAATATTTATTTATTGGTGTTTAAGGTCTTCAGTCAGTCTTGTAAGGGTCATCACAGTGTACCGTAACTTCTGTTTGGTGCAATATTAAATAACTTGTCAATTAAGATTCGATTCGAGATTCGATTCGATATCGATATCAGAGACACGATTCGATTAAAAAAAATGTGTGATTCGCTGATCCCTACAGAAAATAAAGGCTGTGCTTTGTTAGAGTTACGGTGTGACGGAAGTACAGCAACAATGCTGTTCCATAGTTTGCTTCAGACAACAGTGCACAAAAATAGAAGATGTACGGTATTGTCATTCAGGTTACAGGTAAAAAAAAATTTACCCTCCACGCGCTGATGCCAAAATAACGAATTTTCAAGAAGAAAAATTTTCCCCATCACGTATCTGGGAATTTAACTATTTGAGCTCTGTCAAACAAAGTCGAACTGGTTAAATTCCAAGTTGCATTGTGGGCAAGCGTGTAGGCAGGATATCAAAGTTGGGGGGGGGGGGGGGGGGGCTAGTTCAGCTAGGTAGCCGCTATGTTCGGATCGTTGAACTACTGGGGGGTGGGGGCATACAGAATAGGATGCGCAGCATCATCCCATCCACGTAGCGGCGAGATAGGGGCTAGCACAAGAGGGGGACTCCACCTATTGATGGAGAGGGGCCTCCCCCGGAATCATTTTGAAATTCGAACAAAAAAACGCAATTTACTTGACTCCGAGTCAGTTTGTGTCCATAATTTATAAGTTGTGAAAGGCATCAATAATTAGGGCACCTCAGCTGGCGGGAGGGGGGGGGGGGCATGTACCCCCTCTGTCCCTCTCCATGGCTAATACTTTCAGGTGTGAACGTTTGATATCTCGACATCAGTGTGCAGAGGGGTAAATATTTCTGAATAAATGAAAAGTAAATACATTTCGAGTATGTAGATGCGAATTTTTGAATGAACTGTGCAGCTATTATTGACATGTCATGTGTTATTCCCCTGGTAGTCGGGCCTGTATGATTCATGTGGAGCCAGTCCAAATTTGAAATTTACGGCACTAACCGTATGTTTGGATTTATCCAGCGTGGTTACTCCTAGACGTAGTTATCAGGCACTGCAAGACAGTTTTTTTTGGGGGGTGGGGGTGGGGGGCGTTTTTACTTTTCATTTACCTATCTCGGTCATTACACTTTTATTGAGAAATTGTATATAGAAGTAAGCTTCACATAAATCTAAATATTTTAGCAAAGAATTTATAGTTGGCAAGTTGTCTTCAAGTGATCGTATTTCTCAAACATCGTTCAGTGTTTTGACATTTTACGTTTTACTCTTGGTAAATAGAATATATGGAATGAGTGTTTTTCTCATATAATATTTATGAAACGAGTCTAAGAATTTTCCGTTTTGGCGAGCCTCTGGCGAGCCCAAACGAAAAATTCGGGCGAGTTTCATAAATATTATATGAGAAAACACTCATTTCATATTCCATTTATCATATGACACACACACGCACAAATTAGCCACTTAGTATGACTTTTTAACCCATCACCTAACTTGAGTTGCAGGACGGCACCTGGAAAAAACATCCTCGTATAACTAAAAATTTTCATTTTTTTGCTTAGAAAAACATAGGTTATGACCCCTCATTGGATCGAGCTCGTCGAGCTCGTTCCAATGAGGGGTCATAACCTATGTTTTGGAAGCAAAAAGTGAAAATATAAAATAAATTGAATGGCGTTTTTCTTGTTGGTAAAAGATTAATACAATATCACCCACCCCAAAATAGGACAGATAACATAAATTCTCCCTACTGAAATTATGCAAATGCAACCCAGTTGTATTTTGTTTAGCCAATCAAATTGTCCAGTTTTGAAATTGACCAATGAAAGCTCCCAACTCGAATTATGCAAATTATGAAAATGTGGCCCAGTTGTATTTTGTTCAGCCAATCAAATTGTCTAGTTTTGATATTGACCACTGAAATTGACGGAAGCTTTATTTATCACTGATTAATATGAAAACAAACATCAAATGTTTTAAAGTGAACAAACGGACGAGTCCATATGATTAAATCAATTATGTGTGCTGAATGGGAAAGAATATACAAGTATAAAATCTTCAAGTTTTGAATACGACCAGAAGTCTCAAAGAAACACATGCAGAAGAAACTGTTTGTGAATTTTGAAACGAACGGTTTGGATTTCGTCGACTTTGCAATTTGGATAAATTTGTTGTCTCGGAAAATTGCGGTTTGGATTTTGTTCAGAATTCTTTATTTTTCCATTTCAGTGAAACTGATGGTGTGTCGATATAATATTTTATCTTATACACTGTTGAAGATATAGCCCATGTGTTATAGATTATCTATAACACATACCCCTATGTCATATAGATTGGAGAACGGACTATAGTCTTTTTCTATGTTAAAATATAATGATGACATTCGCAAAATTGTTTATAAATCGTGTCAAATCTGGTGAAATTGATTATCAAACATATTTTTGTCATAAATCATAAGAATTGAGGCGTAAGTATATTTTCTGTAGTTGTTTTCCCAGTTACAGGGCCACTTTCTAAGGGGAACTATACTCTATCATTCACTTGAATTTGTAGCCTTGTTACGCACCAACAGCTTTTCCGGGCACATCACATGTATTCATGCCCAACAAGAGAAAGCAGTCGACTCCACTCCAGATGAGTCGACATTTTGACACGAAATCATCCCCAAAACCCTTTTAAAAATGCAGAAAAAGAACAAAAATGGTCGGTATAAGATAAATACACAAGCCTCGCGAAAAAAACTCACTTTCAACTCGTTGAGATATCAAACATATCAAAACACACTATGGTATTATCGTATATTTTACACACTTTTTCAAGATCTTGACATAATATTTCGAGATCTTGTGGTAACGTCTCGAGATCTCGATATATTATCTCGACATCTCGACATATTGCCTCGAGATATCAACATACTTATTAAAGATCTTGACATAGTATCTCGTAACCTCGAGATAGAATTTCGCTATCTTGAGATCAGCCCATGCGGCCCGCAAGTAGGCCATTCAGCATTCTTACACTGTACAGCGTTAATTCGAGAATAGCCTTGCAAGTAGTAACATATATTGTGAATATGATGACGTCAATGTGTAAATAATTTCTCAACTTTGGTTCATCTTCATAAAATTAAACTGTTTTTCTGTTCATGCATCTTTTTAGGCAAAGTGATTAGCTGAAGTATTTCTTTTCTTTCTTTTCATAACAAATGAACCGAAGAAAAAAAACGCAGGAAATAGTCGAAATCTGAATTAAATTTAATTCAGTGTTACTTTGAATGACAACCCCCCCCCCCCCCCCCCCCCCCCCCCCCCCGTCAAGTGAAAAGGAGATTGGAGTTTTGTGTGGGCGTGGCCTATGACGTTCCTTTTAACTTACGCAATTAACTCATCAATAAAAATTTTAATGACACAAGAACAGTGAAATGTATCGTTATTTCAAACAGAAGTCTAGAAAACTATGCATTTTTAATTCAGTTATCACCAGGAAGCATGATGCGACCTGGTTTTTATTTCATCGCCGCAAAGTAGTGTGTTTAAATTTATTGCCCCTCAAGTTTAATTATAAGGAATGATCGTTTGTTTCTGTCTATTTCTTGAGTTAGGAACCCCAAAAACCAAAGGCCAAACTGTGTAAATGGGCGTATACTAAGTTTGGCCTTTGTTTTTTTGTGGGTTCCTGACTCAAGAAATAGACAGAGAAACAAACGATCATTCCTTATGTATACTTATATAAACTTGTCTGTCTTCTACTTTTCTTTCCAAGGATCCCATAAGAAAATCATTGGAGTATATGGTAGCCCCTTTGTCCGCCGATACGTCGGTTCGCCCTTTAACTCCTGTCAATCAATAAACTTTGATCCGATGGGACACATTTGGGGTATGTTTCACATTGTTGCTGCCATTACCCAATGTGGTACCTGGAAAGTCAAGATCATAGGATGACTTTGTTAAGTCTGCACCGCCCTTATTTGTGCCATGTAATCCGATCCATTTAGCAGATCGTAATCATACTAAGCAGAGTGGTTACCATGACCTAAGGGCGTCCCTGTGGGTACTCTAAAAGGTGGGGGTGGGGTCTTTTTAACTGCGGAAAGTATAATTTATGTTGCTAGTAAAATGGAACTCGTGAGCAAAATGTGGGGTAGAAATCCTCCGAAGTGGGCAGCACAGGTATCAATGACTGGCTGTACTTCATACTTGTGATGTGGTCACGATATGGTCGTAGATGTTGAAGGTGAGCTGAAACATCAATAAACACAAGGTCGTACACTCTAAAATCAGTTGGGTTAAAAATCAACCCAAATCGACTGGGTTGAGTGAATATGAACCCAATTGGGTTCATATTCACTCAACCCAGTCGATTTGGGTTGATTTTTAACCCAACTGATTTTAGAGTGTACTCCCGCTAAGCGACTGATGTATTTGGGTTTAATGACACTTTCAAGAATCGGGGTTACATTTTTTCGGATAGTTTTATGGGCAGAGGAAGCCGGCGTGCCCGCTGCGAGTAACTGAGCTGCTGCGAGTAACTGTTGGTCTCTCCAATTTACTGACCCCCGAACAAGCAGGGTTTGCATCAGATGAAGGCCTGTGAACACAACGATCGACGCGCTGTATGCCTCAAAAAACTGCACCACCTGATAAAAAGAATTCTGTTCAGATTCGCAGATCTGGCTATGCTTCACAGTTGTCGCCAAGGGTATGCCACGACCTTAACTCGTGGTTGCACCTGCAATGTCGAGGTTACAGGTTGAAAGGACCTTAATATTGTTGTTGACTAGACATGGTCCGTTGATAAAACTCTATGAAAGTATTGTAACATAAGGATGTGTCATAACTCTTATCGTAAAACTCTCATAAAGACCCACCTGCACTGAATATCTAGACAACCAATAGCAAGGTCTTCCCGTTTGTGGCCTGGACATTGGGGGTCTAACAAACGGGTCAAAGTCATGGCATACCCCTGGGCTAAGAGCAACAATATTTGTGAAGCGTAACACAGATTTTCAAATCCGAAAAAGCCCGAACCACGTGATCAGACACGGGGTAACTAATAATATCCAGATTTTGAAATATTATGTCGAGATCTTGAGATATTATGTCGAGATGGCAAGATAAAATGTTCCCTGTCCTGGATCAATCACCGTACATATGAGATCAGGACAGG